>NQII01003531.1:110928-249767 GCA_002778355.1 Clitarchus hookeri
GGGGGGGGGGGGTGGTCCTTCCGAATAATTTCCCGACACGTAGGACTTGAAGTGTCTGTCTGCTGTGCATCATTGGTCGTGCTGGTGGTCCAACGATGGTGCACACCCACGTCAAGCTGGTTCCGGACGGCAGTGGCATACGGATGCCCGCCTGGAATGCCGCATCAAACGAGCAGCCATTGCTGATCGCATAGCAACTGCTGCACAAGTTAAGGCTGCTGTTGGATGCAGGGTGTCAGATAGGACCTTCACCAACCGTTTGCTAGATGATGGGCTACGATCAAGGGTGCCGCTCGCCAGACTTCCTCTGGCACCTCATATCTGCACAGCCCACCTCTGATGGTGTTGCGAACGACGCAAATGGAGGGATGAATAGGCGCGGAGTAGTGTTAAGTGATGAGAGCAAATTCTACCTTGGGGCGAGTGAGCGAGAGCGGCAACAGCCTACAATAACCATACACCTCTGGTGTTTGTTGAGGGGACACTTAACAGTGAACGCTACATCCAGAACATCATCCAGCCCATTTGTTGCTGTTCAAGACACTCTGTATCCTCTGTCCATAGGTGTACGACCCTGTTATCATTATCAAATACAGTGTACTACCTGTATAATTATTCAATAAAAGCATAATTCATGTGGGATCATTGCATTTTGGTGTTCATTTATTATTTTCGACATGCGTATAAGTGCAGGGAAACTGGTAAAAATTAGTGAACAAATTAAAAAATTTATGGGAATCACACACAGCCATACAAACAGACACATATAAACACAACCAGGTTGACGAGCTCGAAAGAATAGCTTCGTTTCGAAAAGTATGTTAAAAGGGCTATAAGGATCTAAATTATCACTGCAGATTATTTAAAATCCTATTTTAATGAATGATTCCCGAATGTGAGTATGATAGTCGTGATCGAATCGTATTCATAGTGACGGTATGTATTTGTTTAAGAAGTAGAAGTCGTTTTTGAAGTGTAGAGTATGTAGATCTCTTCAGGAAATCTAGCTATGATCAGATAGTTGTGTTTAGATATACATAATTAGTCTCGTGTAGTGCTGGTCAGGAAATATAGCTATGTTAAGATAGCCGTGTTCAGGGGTAATCTAGTTTGTTGTTGCTATCTTGAAAATTATGGTTTCTTTGGTTATTGCAAAAACTTGGATAAATATTAAAGTGACTAGTGCTTATGTGGTAAATTTAATTTTTGTAAATGATAATCAATTTTGAGCATTGCGAATGTTCAAAAAATTATATAGTTGCATCTGAAGTGAACTAAAAACTAATAAACAAAGGTTTAGCAATTTTTTAGAACCCACAAATAATAAACACTTCCATAATTTCCAATTGAATAATTTATACTGATTAAAATTGCCATGAGCTGCATTAAGGTTCAGGATTTTGTTGTAAAGGTTCAGCAGCAAATAACTTCCTCATAACAACTGGACTCAAAAAGGAAAACCCATAACCTATATATAATATGGATTGCCAGAATATCAAGACAATAGGGAACACACAAAAAATATTTTTAAAACAGTGCATATTGAACATATTGGGTAAACCGTATACTGAGTATGGCCTAAGTTCAGTTAGCATATAATCAACGAAACAAATAATTTCGTCAATCCTACACTATTTTCATGTTTATATTGTCTACCAAAAAAGGATGTAATTTACTTATGTTTTATTGCATACCTTAAAATACCTACAATAATGAGTTTTGGTTGATGTCCACTTGGCCTTTTCTTTGTAAGTTTGTATGACAGGGCTTGAGATTTCATTGTTGGCTTACTTAGAGACATATTAACATTTGTCACGAACGATGCTTTCTTCAGGACAGCAACTTTGCTGTTTATGGCAGATTTTCTCTTGGAAACTGCTTGCAATTTTATCTTTGGTTCTACTGTCATGAGTATAACGTCGATGATTCTAACTGCGGTAGGGGCTGCGGAAAAGCAGTAGTTAGACTATTCGCCTCCAATCTAGGTGAAGCGGCTTCGATTCCCAGCGGGGTCGCTCCCGGATTTTCGCATTTGGGAATCGTGCTGGACGATGCCTCTAGTCAGGCGGTTTTCTCAAGGATCTCCCGTTAACCCTGCCCTTGCATTCTGGAGCTGCTCCATACTCACCCCACTTCACTCCATCGGCTCTCAAAATATTTATGTTAAGAGCCGCCCAAATATCTCCACTTCTCTCAACTGTCATTTCTGAAAATTAGATACCAGAATGATAGACACTGAGAATATACAGATGATTACAAAAGAAACAGGCTGTTCATTTGTTTACCAATATATATAGAAAATTAGAAATTGTGTGGAAACACGGACAAAATTTTTTAAGTTTCATGAAACGTATACATTGCAATAAAATATCAATTTTCATTTATAAACATTCTCTCTTATGGTGCGAAGATGGAAGGGTGATGTTTGCGCTTATATCTCATGTGTACTCAATATGGCCTGCGTAGGCCATATTGATGGCTCACTGCAAGGGAGAGATTTTATGTTAAATCTCACTGTAGTTATTAATTTTTATTCAGTCTTTCCCAGAACTACTTTAAAATAGTCATTATACTCTATTAAATAAACAGGTAATATATTTTAATATTTTTGTTAAGTAATTATTACAATAAGAAACATACCATTCGGTAATAATAACATACAAATGCGGCGCAACAGATAAACACATTTACCCTTCTCTCCGGCAGCTCACAGATAATACATAGCTGGTAAAATATATATGCTGTGCTGTTTGCTTCTCGAAACTGCTGGTGTGGCTATCTTTCGTATTACTGGCGACATTACCGAGAACTAGTCAGTAGGCTATATTGAGTACTATGCCATATAGTGTACACTTACCTTATATTATTATAAAGAAAATATTGCATTTATAAAACCGGCCAATGTAAGGACACTTTTGCTAATATTTGCTCTGATCCTTCTCTGATATGCAGAAAAATATACTTTTCTAAGTATAACAAAAAATAATTGTTAATTGCGCAAAGTTCAAAAGTGATTTAATAATTTTTGTTACAAATTTAATAACTTAACATTTCCTTTAATCATACTTAAAATATTACATATTTACAACGTTATATGGAGTGCAATTTTAAAACCTCACAATAGCCTTAGGGCAATGCAATTGGTAATTTTTAATGTTAATACCTAATATGAAATGGGACAGCAATTGGGATGTTGCATCGTACATTATAATCACACAATATCTCATTTGAATGTAACTAT
Source organism: Clitarchus hookeri (assembly GCA_002778355.1). NCBI lineage: Eukaryota > Metazoa > Arthropoda > Insecta > Phasmatodea > Phasmatidae > Clitarchus > Clitarchus hookeri. The sequence goes on from NQII01003531.1 coordinate 114,170, forward strand.
TTGCATGCCTCATTTAAATGCCCTCTTTTATAATCCCAGCTTTTGATTAGAAAAATAGAATAGTTTTCTAAACCTGATGGAGCAGATGTATAAGTACTAACAGGAGAATATTTCCGGATTCATTTTCATAATTTATTTACTGTCATTAACACAGACTTGAACAATTTTAGAAACAAACCACTATAAAATGCAGACGAAATAATGCTTCTAGTACCAGTAAAAAAACCAATTCCCCTTTCGTCTTTTTGAAACGAAACATTGTGCAATTCACCCTTGGGAGACAGAATCTAGGGTTGGAAATTATTATATGCAGAATTTGTCACTATTATATTTAGATTTATATTACAGTATAATGTCACATATACACATATTCACTGCTGATAAAGTTTTTTCTCCTTTATTTGCATAAGGAAAATACAAGACAAAATAAATAATTCACAAAGCAGCATTATAAAAACAAAGTCTGTATATTATTTAAAGTGAAAAATTTTAACTGTATAATAACCAATTTACGAATAAATAATTTAAACTGGCAAGAACATAATTTTATTTGATGGCTATCAAATTAATTAAATTGTTATCTAATATATAAAATCTGAATTATTTTGATGGTGAGCATGCTTTCGTCTATGAGGGAATTTCACAATATTAGATAAATTTAATAAATTATTTTTTTTAATTCGATATGCGCTGTTATTTGTGAAACCGTTTTGGGTGATTATGAAAACTACAAAGAACTTTTTTCCACAGAGCATTACAAGCATGGGAATGGAACTGATACTGCAGAAGGAAGGGCTGTATACATGGGATCATTAGTATCGTTACCAGGGAAATGTGAAGAATATCGGAGGTGTAGCTTTTATCACATTATAAACTGTTGTGCATAGTGCACATCTGAGATTCCTTTTATTGAGGAATAAGTATGTCTATGATCCACAAAGTAACAAAGAAATAATGAAGAACTTTGCTCAACAGGAATGGAAGTTGCGACAGTAAGAACTGGTTGATGAATGTCATGTTTGTTATGAGGATTTGATTTAATTATATAGCCCGACTTTGCATATGTACATAGAGAATCTAAAAAACTGGACGATAATGGTTTTCGCCATGCTATGATTTCCCTCGATTTTCTTCTTGTCCTGAATGGCCATAATGTTGACCTGCTAATTCTTGTGAATCTCGCTGTATAGCTCTACTTGGCACATTTTGTTGGTTAGGGTTCCCTGAAAATCCCAGATTATGTTTTTCTATAGAAAAAGCTTGTTTTGTATGCTCACTGAGATGTCCTGGTACATTCGGGGGATGTGGGTTTTTCAACTGGCCAGTACATACTGGAAAGCCAGATATTTTATATGAACCTTTAATATTAAAGTGCTCATGTCGAATTGCTAATTCTACCTTCCCCTCTTAGGTAAACTAGATTGAGAGGTTTGCGTGGTAATTCTGCATGTAAATGTTGTTGATGATAAATTGGTGTTCCTGTACTATCAGAATTTTGTGCAACATTGGGATGACGAAGATATATTGACTACAAATTTTCCTGTATATCCAGGTTTACCCGCGTATATCTGTAAACTGGTTGGCTAAGAAACCCTGACTGCTTTGGATAACTTGGTTTGTTAAGTAAAGCATGATGTTCCGGATAACCTGACTTGTCAGGTAATTCAGGTTGTCCTGATTAATCTTTTTGGCCAAGTAACCCAGGCTGCACTGAATGACCTGTTTGGGCAGGTAGCACATATTTTAATGGGTAAACTGTTTTGCCAAGTAACTCAGGCTGTTCTGGATAACCTGCTTGTCCATGTAGCCCAGGCTGTTCTCGATAAACTGGTTGGCCATGAACCTAGGCTCCCCCAAGTAACCTGGCTGACTTAAAAACCAAGGCTCTACTGAGAAACCTGGTTAGCCATATTACCCAGGCTGTCGTGAATAACCTGGTTGTCCATTTAGCATAAGCTGCGTGGGAAACCTGATCTGAAATGTAACTTAGGCTACCCTGGGTAACCAGGTGGCTAGGTAAGCCAGACTTTCTTGGGTAACGCAGTTGATCAAGTATCTCAGGCTTTCTTGGATATCCTGGAAGGCCTTTTCCTCCAGGATATCCTTCAAAAATGGCATACAAATGTTGGATGACTTACTAGATATACCGAAGCATTCAGAATTACTATATATTTTGAGTGTTCCGAATAGATCTACATGACTTATGTTACTTGGCTTACCAGGTTGAGTTGGTTGCCGAACATTTCATGATACATTTTAATTTTCTTCATAGGAAGGTTTTACCTGCCCACCAGAATGTACTACATTTTCCTTGGGTACATTTTTGAACAGCTATAACTAAATATTATAGTTTTTGATTTTCAACTTTCTTATTAAATCTCCAAGCGATGGGAAATGTCCTTAATGTACTTGTAAATCAGGCTTGTGTGATTCTACAGGAGATGACTAAGTATACATATAAATTGTTGGATGAGCACATTGCCCATTTGCACTAGGGTAAAAAGAACGATGGCCATGTCTTTCAGATAATCAGGGTGGACTAACTTGACTTCAGTAACAATGTTGACCAGTTTGGCCTGGTATAACTGGGTGCCATAGATAGGATGAGTGGTCTTCCCAGCACACCAGGAAATACTATTGGTTGTCTTGGGTATGTTTTTTGCAATGATGATCCTTGAATTCCAAGCTGTTGCAACATACCTGTTTGAGTAAGCAGCCCTGGTTTTCCAAATATTCCTGGCTGATATGTTTGACATGGAAGACCTGGCTTACAAGGTTGTCCACTTTGGTCAGGTAAGCTGGGTAAATTTGACAAGTCTGCTTGTCCTGGCGAGCTTGCTTTCCCTTGCAAGACTAACTGTTCTGGCAAGATATCATGTTCTGTACAGATTGGTTTAACCATAGTGCCTTGCTGACAAGGGTGTGATGTTTTCCCATAGTGTTCTGAGAAGCCAAGGTGCCTGATTGTACCTGTATTACTAAGCAGTTCTGGTTTTCCTTTTAAATTGGGTTGATATATTGGAATTGAATAACCTATTTTATCAGGGTTGCTATGTTGGCTTTGCAGGCCAGGATATCCTGACAAACCTACTTGTTCTGGAGGAGTTAGATATACACGTTGACTTGGGTATGGTAGGACAGACTGAATTGGGTATACAAACAGTCCACTTGAAATTATTTTTGCAGTCTCTCCTGACTTTTCTGGTAATCCTGATTGACTGACTTTGCGGAGGTCTATTGAATGGTCCTCTTGACTGTTATGGATTTGCAATCCTGGTTGTTCTGGATATATTGGTTTTCGTACTATTCCGGAATGTTCTACCTGTTGACTTGGGTGTGTTGCTCGGCCAACATATCCTGGATGCATCGAATGTCCACTAGTGTCTGTAATAACATAATGTCCTTGTTTTCCCAGGAGTCCTGAATTTCCATAATCTTCTGTGTGTACAGGTTTAACAGAGTGTTCACGTATTTCTAAATTATTTTTTTCTTCTATATTATATGGTTTAGATTCATGCATAATATTCCCTGGGCCTTTAGAATGACCTACATATAGTTGGTGACCAGGTAAAATAACATATATATATTTATCACCTGAAAGAGTAAAACCAGGCTCACCTGGTTGGTTAAAATAACCTGGCTGACCATACTGATTTGAATAACTTGAATTTTCTACAAATCCTGAGAGATCAGGATTGGCTGGTAGCAAATTTACTTCATGATATACTTGTTTATTTATGTGTGCAGTTTGGTCACTCTGTTCTTGCAATTCAAACTGTCCTACTGTACTTATATTATCAGGTAGTATTGGTTTTGCAGGTAATTCTTGGTGGCCTATTTCACCTGGTTGACTAGGTTGGCCAGATTTTCCCGGCCAACTTGATTGCCCTGGTAAGCCTGGCTGCTCAAAAAATGCTGAATTCCATGGATAGGAAAGTTTTATAATCCCTCCAGTATTTTTTACTGTTTTACTAGGATAGGTTGTGTATGCAGACTGCATTGGGTATTCAAAATATCCACTGGTAAATGTATTAGAGGGTAGTCCGGGTTTTAGCGGAAACCCTGTCTGAAATGCTTGATCTGGATAATTTGGGAATACTGTTTGCCCTTCCAAAGTTTGTTTAGTTACACCTCTATTAGAAATATCTTGTGAACTTTGTTTTATCTTTTGGCCGTAGTTCTCTGTGTATAAAAATTGTTCACCTTTTTCTAGACTACTAGGCAGATATGATTGACCGGGTTGGCCTGGAAATCCCAGCTGGCCTGAAAATTCAATTTGTCCCTGCTGCCCTTGATGGTTTATGTTTCCTAACTCATTTGTATAATAAGTTTGTTGATTTATATGTGTTTGTGGTTTAGACAGCCCAGGACTTTCGGAGCTTCCCAGCAGTTCATTCATATTTGGGTAACATGACTTTCTTTTATGTTTTTCTAATACTTGCTGCCCTTCTTCCTCTAAATGACAAAGCTGTCCATCTTGGCTGCCGAATTCTGTATGTCCTGCTGAAATCGATGCAGTTGCTGTTCCATAATGTGCTGTACTGTTGAGGTGTGATTCTGGTGTAGACTGTCCATTGAATCCTGGAAAAGGTGTAAAGAAATATTATATTTCATTAATTTAGTACATGTATCTGTCATAAATACACTATCTTTGAAAAAAGATATTTGAAAAATTGATATTTGTGTACACATTCAAAATGGTAAAATACTGCGAAACGCCCTTTAATATTGTTCTGAAATATAACAAAATATAAAGAATTATAGGTCTATGATATTTTAATATAGACACATGTATACATTATCCATTTTCAATTACCTATTTATAATTACTGTCTACTATTACATACACTGAAGAACCAATAAAGAACGTAACATTCCTCTATCACCATGTAAGTCCACCTCTATATCAAATAGTTTCATAAAATTCTATGACATAAATATATATATCATGAGTGTTCTGATGTAGGTATCTGTAATAAATGGGCACCATCCATCCTCTATTATTCCGAGTGGGATAATCTCTGTTTCCAATGGTGTGTTGGAAGACGCCAAATAAAGGTAACATTTGAATAAAGTCGATGTGGGAGCCATCGAATTACTCCAAACCAGGATCAGAGTTCCTGCCAATGTAATTTGGCAACTCTGAATCCGCATATTTTTCTGTTGTAAGATTAAAAATCCTTTAGCACGAATGCAATACATATTTGGGTTTATCATCGCCGAAAAGATATGCATGTAATTTAAACCAATCAAAGAAAACTGAATATATAAAACTAGCCCTTAAGAAAGCAAAAATGTTAACTACTATTACAGATCCGCTGCCATCAGCTATAGCACCTTGTTGATAAGCTGGACGTGCAATTAAGTTTTCTACACATGAGGTCTCTACTGTCTGCTCGAATGAGATGGAAAGTCGACCAAGCTATGCATTTTACATTGCGTCAGTAGTAATGCTCCCGAGACGACGTGCATTGTTCTGTGTATTATTTTTAGTAATTTTAGTTATGAATGGTATGATCTCCTAAAACCCAAGAAATGCAGAGTAAGTAATTTGCACAATTATCGTGCTGGTGTCACTCGCGGAACGAAAAAGGAATCCCAATATTATTTTACACAGTGTTTGCATGTCTATTGATTGAAAATATTCTCCACAGCCAATGCCAGAGATGTATATCCAGTCTTTTTGTGGTAACTTTCTGTTCTATTATCGGTAAAATTTTCTAGTCCTTTTAGAGGTAAATACCCGGAGTGTTCTAACATTAAAATCTAAACTTTGCCTAAATCGCAGATATGATTTGACACAAATGAAAACCTCATACTATTACACCACACTGAATGTCGCTTAAACCATAAATATTTATCCTCGTAGCGCAATTAGCGTTTTACGCATCCCGTTGCTTGTATATGCCGCTAGTGGATGAAGCATTTGACGCACAAGGTGATGTAGCTGTGTAGTTTTCAGTGACTCTTCTATCCCAATAAATTTTGAACATCAGTGTAGCATGTAGTTCGGAAAGTGAAAGCATTGTGAAGATATTAATGAGAGATGTTGTGATATAAGTCAGTAGAATGAAAATGAGACTTTTGGGACAAGGATAAGGGGTGTGGATGCTCGAAGCTGTTTATGTGTCACTCCGGTCGGCCAGCAGCCATCTTTACTGCTATGTTAGATGTCGGTGATCTTGACCTTTGATCACGACCCCGATGGCTTTTGACATAAAAATGTAAAAAAAAAAAAAAAAAATTAATTTCATAATAATTCGCTTACAATTTAATAAAAAAAAATTAAATTTCTGGAGATCCCCTTGCACCACGTCCAGTATACGACTGATCCCCTTCCAATCAATCACATTTTCTTGACACTCCCCCCCCCTTTTTCCACTTCAGTAACATGGTGGTTGGCACTAGATGTGTTTTCATTTTTAATTTGATAACTTTTAATTTTTCCTTTTTAAAGAGTAATATTGAGTGTTTCCGAGCTTAGTTGTAGCATTGTGATCTAGTCTTGACAAACTTATATTTTCCTTCTTTCACAGTTATAATGAAAGTTAATAAAATTTGTCAAATTAAAAATTATTTTTTATCTAATGTTGTGCTGTATCAAATATCTTGTTATATGTGTCACGTTATACTTCAATAATATGTGCTGTTTGGAAAAAAAAAATTTGCTTCAAACATTATGTATTGTTAATTATTTTATAATTCTCATATTAAATGTAATGCCATAACACATCAATATAATATAAATGGGAAGTCTGAGGCACGGCACGGGGCACAGGTGCCAGGTTCCGTTAATACACTGCCATTCCGATCGTTCGGCGGCCATATTGGTTGTCGTTGACCTTGATCTTGATCTGTGACCTTGACCTTGACTCCATGTCCGTGACCTTAGATGACCTTAAACCCAAACAATCCAAAAATTCCCGAAAAAATTATAAAAACTTAAATTTTTTATAACAAATTCCAAAAAAATATTACAAATTTATTGAAAAAAAATTATATAAAAAAACATTTTAAATTATTATTTAGATAATTTCTTGAAACACTTACATTTACGGAGGTCTCTCTACAACCATCCTCGTTTTTTTTATTGTTTATTTAAGCTGTCAATTACTTGCATTCGTGTTAATTCGTTGGTGAGCCTCCACCACTTCCAGCTTCCTTTCTCCCATACATCATCTACTTTCCATTTATTTTTAGTATCGCCTACTAGAGTGCACTGTTAATTTCAAACATTCCATTCCATAACGTCACGGGGCATCCACGATAAACGTAATCTGTAGCAACCACTGTCGAAAATAAACAGTTTTTAGGTGACGAAGCCTCACATATGTATGACGCATTGTTTTAGCGGCAGCCGCGACGGCGACGGCAGGTGTGGGTTGATACCACGTGCAGTATTCACGAGTTGGCAGCCATGAGTTGCACTTTATTCTTATTGCAACACTAGCTGACCAAGACATGGTCACATGGAGCCCGGGAAAGAGCGAGCATCCAGCCTACAGCGGCGACTTCAAGCTAGCTAAAAAACTTAGAATATTTCACATTTGAAATATAAATTCTAGCATAAATATTAATTATGTCAATCACGACTATATACAGACAAATCAAATGTGAAACATGATATAGTATGACAATTTTTTTAATGTTTAAATCCTCACACCAAAGTAAATTTTGTAACAATCTTAAGAAAAAACAACTTTCTCTCAAGTTGCCATTGAAAAAAAATAGCTTTAATATGTAAACAATGTCTATCGTGGTAAGCTCGGGAAGGACTCTCCCAGACGAGTTGAAAAAACTTGTGACACACTCGCTAGCCTCTGACTTATCATCGCTGCCCTGCCCGGGAATAATTTTTAATGTAAAAATATATTTTATCCTCGCGTTATTTCACATAAAGTGTTATTTATTTTACGTTAAAATGTGACAGGCTGGCTTTGCATAACCGGAGTCGTTTTTATGCACTTGCTACCGGAACACGAATCAGTCAAAGAGAGAGGAGACCTATGGGCGATAAAACTATAATTGTCTATTGAAATTATCTCATCTAAAATGGCTGTAATTTTTCGGGAGGCATGTAAGGTGTATAGGCTCCTACCATTATGCAAGCTCTTTTCTTTTGCTTATTTATATCACACATTGGATGAGTAGGAGCATGTGGTGTGGATTGGTATGGATTGGTGTGCGGAATGGTGTGCGGATCTATTGTGATTCTGATTTTGGTGCTGATTGTGGTGCTGATTGCGGTGGATGTGTTGCTGATTTTGATGAGTGTGGTGCTAATTGTGGTGCTGATTGTTGTACTGATTTTGGTGCGCGCGGTACTAAGTGCAGTGCGTGTGGGTCGCAACTATAAATATATTCCTCATATTTTAAAATAAAATTATTTAGCCCTACCTCCAAATCTGAAAGGTGGATATTTTATTTAATAATCTCACTTTGAAACATATAGAGCCATGTCCCCCATTATATTAAAATCGCTTCCTGGGTAAACTGTACGGAACAAAAACCTTTTGTCATTTTTGCATGTGCACTTTGCACTTGGGCATATACCCCATTTGACCATTGGTTGTTGTAAAAATGTTGGACTTTATGCTGAACCATGCAACACCACGAGTGGGGCCCCCACCACGAGCTGGCTCCACCACACTTCACCATTGGCCGTTGCAGACTTGAACTTCGTTCTGAAGCATGCCCAGGTCCCCACTACGGCACACTTCCCAATTGGCTGTTGCACAACTTGAACTGTGTACAGGCCTATGCGCATCACCATGGCGGGGCCCCACTAAGCTTCCCAATTGGCCGTAGGGCGACTTGAATTTTGTAGAGAACCGCATAACATCAAGGGCGGGCCTCCACTCGCATTGCTGTTCGTCCAAACTTAGTTTGGAATTGCCTCTCAGCCAATGGGAATTTCCTGCATTGTTTTCCTATTCACTCTCGCAGAAATTGAATATTTAATTGTACTGCTTTCCGACCAATGAGCATTCCGCTCGCAGCAGTCGCCGAGACCCACCACCTAATGGGAGGTGGAGGTTAAAATTTTAGGGTATTTTCGTAAAATTTTTCAAATTAAAAAAAAATTCCTAATTACCATTATCAAAATTAATTATTTCTTGTAATTACATAAGTGTTTTAAAATAATGTTGTTAGAAAATAATGCGAATACTGCAATTTCTCCTTGAAATCGACGTATATTAAAAACAAGAGAGGGGAACCTACGGAAAAGGGGCGGAGACCATCCGTCGAGTGAAACAAGGAAAACAGTTCCCAAAATCTTATATAGGCTAGAAACGCACCTTCTTCCATCCATTCTGCTTTGTGAATTTGCTGCATGCGATTTCGAATGCTTCTTCTCTGCGATAATCTTGCCTTAGCTTCTAGACTAGCTTCAATAGTCTATTGTTAAGTAAATGTTATTTCGCTTCTGCTGCTAACTTTGTTTAGCAAACCCACCATACGTTTTTAACGAGGATAAGAAAAACCGTGTGCGTGTTAGGTATAAACGCACGTCTCATAAATTTATAGTTGAAAAAAAAATCCTACACCTTTTTTCTTTAAATTATTTTTTATTTAGTATTCCCGCGACTGACCTAGGAGGAAACGAGTAGTTCATCAACTGTTACCGTATAAGATGTACGTGATACCGTATCGTGCACACGTCGCAAGAACGAGCGCCAAGGCTGCCGGCATCCAGTTGAGCAGGCGTATATGAGTTATGCGGGAAGGACTTGGTAGTTGCATCCTACATTTTTCGTGCAATACTTTTAATATTGTTGGTAAAAAAAATCACATTACAATCTCGAGATTTTTGGCATGATGTTCATTTTTAAGTTTTTTAATGCGCGGAATAAACAAAAAATTTGTAATCACCAAATTGATACCGGTGACACTAGACATTACACGAAACTCAATATTTTTTCTCACAGGAAAAGAAAAAAGTCTTAATGTTAGGACTTGCCCACAATTTCATATGCAAATTTTGTATAATTTTTTCACGTTTGTCGATAAGAAGATGTGTGTATGTTTGTAGTTTTTCTCCTGGTCACTCAGCGTAGAGCTGCCTCTCGCACATTCCGCTGTGATTGCAGTTGAGACACTACAGCCCATTACTGTCGTCTCTTTCCTTTGGTGAGTTATACAGAATATTCTAGTAATAATATTTTTTTAGTAAAACCAGAAGCTGTGTAATTTATTCAAAATTCCAATTTGAATTTATTTAAATTCCAATATGAATTTATTTTTAATTGCAATATGAATTTATTTTAAATTTCAATAAAAAATTATTGAAATATAAAGATTTCTTTAAAAAAATCATTAAAGTTTTTATTGCAAAAGAATCATTCTTTGGTAGGAGCGGTGGGCCCTCAGATTTCTAGTGTTAATCTTCCTTAGCATCCCCGGCCAGCCGGATCCGATTCCCAGCAAGGATTCCCTGCAGAACAGGTCATCTCAGGGCTCTCACGCATCTGTAAAAACCTCTTTCTCCCGGCTGCCAAATATGTCATAAATTCTCGATAGAAATATTTTGCTATTCTTGTACTTGTTTTTGGGTAAAGTTAACACACATAAATCGCGGTGCTCGCCTTCCATCACATACCATCGCACCTAACCGAGGGGCCGGCTCAAACCTCAAACCACAGCTTTGTCCTCCTGAGCCAGGTTCGATTTCTGGCGGATGCACCCTGCAGATTTTCACAAAAATTACCATTTTCGTCCTAATATACAGTTTTGTAAATATTAACATTCCTCCATAACATCATTCGTAAAAAATATTAAATTTCTTCTAATGGCACATATTTATTGATAAAATGTTAATGAATGTTGGCAGATAATCTGCTGACGTATCCACAGCATCGACCCGTCGTAGCCACGTTCCTCTGTTATTCTACCCATACTCTTCTCGTGGTGTTTCGTCGTCTGCTTCACGCTTCTGCATTTTCCCGTATATATAGTTAATAAGCTGCTTGTTGAATATAAACACAGCAGAATAAAAACATTTACACTCGGCCCTCCAGCATGAATTAGCCAACAGTTAAGCAATTGCCCCTAACAAAATAAGTCAACTTCGTATGAAATTCCGAGTCATGCAGTGTCGTTCCCTATAGGTGGCTCCTCCAGCCTATTCTCATTGCATCCACAAAGATGATAACTGTAAAGTGTGTTCTAGAGTCATATGCTGGAAACGCAGTGCGAACCCTTCAGTTTTCTAATATATTCCAAAGGGAAATAAAAAAAAGGAAATGGGAACACACTGAGAAAACTCTGTTCTTACACTCCAGAAAATAATTTTCAATTACCATCATGGGAACGGGTATGTTTACAGTCAGAATAATTATATTTTAGCAAAATATGGCAAATGTACCGAGTTCACGAACGGCTGTGTGCCCCATAAAGTCACTAATAAAGAAACAATAGTGTGAGAGAGAGAGAGAGAGAGAGATGCGGTGATGTAGAGCAGCGACAGTCCCCAAGCCATGCTCGCGTCGCAATGGACTGCAGTGTTGGCAGCCTGCTTCTCCCACTACTCTTGATGTTTACCTTAACACCTGCGCTCCTATCATACGTGTGTTCTTTCCATAACGCCCGTACCGAACTCCGTTCTTAGCATGCTCGCCTCCCAGGCCAAATACAGCTGGTGTACTATGATTTTGTGGTCTCCTCTCATAATTTTATAATGAATTTGCAAACGCTACAATTATCACTTTAACACAAACACCTTCAAAATGCTCTGCCATTCTCCCAAGTGAAATTATGTTTCACGTTACCACTAAAATAAATAATTTATATTTTTATTACTGAAAAAAACTTTAAGCATACCGCATACTGGCAGGTGTCTCGATCGGACGTGATGGCTGACAGTTGTGTGCCTCCTTCACATATCGCCAGGGCCTCCGGACTACTCTGAGGTTTCTGTGGAGCATCATTCGCTGTTTCCAAGAATGAACTTATGCATGAAAGGTCGTGTGTGCATAACCCGTACAGAGATGCACCGCAGGTCTGTGAGCAGTGCGGTATCACCATCAACCGGAAACACATTATCCAAAAACACCTTCGAAACCTTACTGGCGAGATCAGACAGGCAGCAACACTTAACTGCAGGTTTTGCAATACTGATGTTACCCATATTTGCAAGGCACGACGACACGAAGCGAGCTGCCATTTTAATCCGGACAGGCTCTCATATACTTGCAGAGAATGGGGCAAGGATTTAATGAGGGTTGATAAATTAAGAGAGCACATGACAAAATGTAGTGGACTGGCACCCTATTCGGCCAAACGCCCACGGCTCAGCGTAGTTCACCAACAGCCCATAGCCTTAGTTGGGACCTCTGTCCAACCTTCACGATCAAGAATCGTCGCAGGTTCTAGGATGGTTAACACCAATGGGTTTTTCGAAGCTGAAACAGTATTCCGATGTAATTTCAATTATATACTGCTCAAAACGAGAGCGGTTTGGTGAAACATATGTGTACCTTTTTAGCAACAATAGAGAAAAATATCGTTAGACAGCTCACCGAAGAAATCGAGGACAACGGGCCCCTGAAATTTGGCAGGAATGCGATTATATGAAACCAGAGCCATTCGACGAAGGCACTGTGGCAGGTGAAATAAACTAGAATGTTTTAAGTATGTTAGGCACTTATTTTCAAAATGGCAAATATATAGAAATGTTATCTTTGTATGTTATATCGTCGAAACGATATAAATAATTCCCGTTTGACTTTGTATGCTGGTATTATATTTTACACCCACCAAATATGACCACACGAGGTCTCTTTTGTCTACCATTTTGTAATATAGCATCATATGAGAAATTAAAATTTTATGCCAAATCTCCAGATAAAACCAACCGATCTCTACCAAATTTAGCAAACTAGACCACTACGGCAGTCCATGTAACCTGATATGTATTAAGTTGTTCAAACACTTATTTTGAAAATGGTGCCAATGAAAACATTTTAGCTTGGTATGCTGTGTCTACGAAACTACAAAAACTATTTCAACTTAACTTTGTATGTTGGCAGTGTATATTATGTATATATATAAATAAATACAATTTGTCTATACAGGACCTCATTTCTCCACCATGTTGAAAGATAATTTCAGATGAAAAAATAAAGTTTTTGTGTCATATCGGTAAACAATGTACCAATTTCTTCCTAATTTGGCGAATACGTTTTACTGTGGATGACCATATAAATGATATTGTTTAGGTGTGCCAGAGCCCTATTCTTAGAATGGTGGCTATAAAACATGTAGGCTAAGTGTGCTTTATTCACGAAAATTGAAATTGATTTGAACTTAACTTTGTTTACTGGCATTTTCTATTGCCATAATCGAATGTGCTAATACATCACATTTTATGAAGATTGTCAATTGGAAAAAAATATGTTTTTTACCACTCATCGAGGACCAATCGAAATATTTCCTTCAAATTTTTCATTCAATAAGTCCTACAGTACGGTATGTAAAATTACATGTTTTAAATACGGCAGGTCTTTTTCGTCGTGTTAATTTCAATTATTTAGGTAAAATTTTATCTGTGAACTAGTAAACAAAATTGAACCACATTTTGTACGCTAACAGTATTCGTTATAAGCATAAATTAGGCATACAGAGATAATATTTTGCCTCCTTTTTGCAAAATGTTGCCAGTTGAGGAAATATAACATTTTGCCGTGCATCCGAAGCAATCCATCTTAATTCTGCCAAATTTTGCACAACATTTTTGAAACAAAATGTCATATAAAGTTACATGATTTAAGTAATGCCAGACATTGATTTTCGAAGTGATGGTCATATAAATATTTTGATAAACTTTGATATCTATTAAAAAACTTACCAAATTCAACCACAATTAGAAGTGTTATATTCAATAAAAACATGATAGTGAGTTCAATTCAGATGAAAATTTGGATATGGTTTATGCTTTATTAAATTATTACATTAAGGTATATCATCCTCACTTAAATATATATTTTACTATCACCATTTTATATTCTGCTATTCTTCATTTGCCTACAGATCAACATATTCGCGTTATATTATATTGCGCTATTCATTATTCACATATTAATTAAAAATGTTCGTGGTGTTGACATAGTAGCACATGTTATGTCGGCTCGGTGTCTGTATTTTCCACATAGATTATTTTAACTGAAAAAGCACAATTTAAGGTAAGAAAAACTGTAAAGGATGTTATTTAAGGAAAGCGAAAAGACCTCGTTTTTCTTCATTTGTATGTTAAAATAATGACTTTTTAATAAAGGCGAATGAACAAAATCGATAGCGTAGATAGCAAAATAGACGCAGTAAATTTAATTGTAAAAGCAGTAAATTTAATTGTTTCTGGTGATAAAGTATAGTACTACAGCATTACACCCTCATTCCAATGGAATGGTCTAGAGGCTTGAGCTGTTCCTGTCGATTTTCGTGGCAGTCAACCAAAAGGAGTGGGACTCAAAGTGCCATAATTTCTCCTTGCTTTCTGTTTGGAAGGCCACGAGTCCACAAATGTAACACCATCATGAATGGAAATTGGGATACATTTTCCTAGTGCCCTGTTGTTCGGACGACAGGCAGAAAATGAGTTCTATCTCCATAGAATACCAGTGAATTAGATCACAGACATGTTGCCACTCATGCCTTTTCTCGACAGCACCTAACAATAAGCAGTTACCGAACGAAAATGCAGTATTACCGGAAAATTTAGAGCGAGGTATAAGGAGGTCTAAATATGACGAACAATCAAAAAAAGCGAAAAAATTCTACCAGAAACTGCAGAAATGTTATGAATATCATTACAGGATTCTGAAACATATCAAAGATTACTTCTTTCAGATTTTTCATTGAAGTATTTGGGCGAAGATCAAGGTTGTCCTCACCAATCGATTGGTATACTACGAAGGTCCTTATTTTGCAGTCTGCACGGGCCGATCAGATTTGAAGAGGCAGTGTTACATGTGGCTGTTTTGATTTTGTGTCCTTCCCTCCTTTCTCTGGTGAGCCAAGTGAAGTCATCCCCAATATGACATCAATGGTACCTGGAGAAAGGGAGGCGGAGCCCTCTCACGGGCTGCTTTGTTGTTTATGGGACTGATGTAATTTCTGTCGCTGAAAGAAAGAACGATTTTGCTATCAAAACTCTCGGTGTGACTCCAGGTGCGAAGAACCTTATGGGCCATGTCGACCTTCCTAGCACAAAGGGGCTTAACTCAAATTTTGACTATTTAGAGTTATGAGCCTTGTGAGATGTCACAAAGTGTATATTTTATTTTCCGAGACTGGCGTATCTCTGTGACGAATTATCCCAAAGTAATAATGGAAAAAACATTTTGCTGTGTATGAATATTGCCTAGTTGTAGAAGTTGACACAAGTTATCTCTACATTCGCCTGTATGTGGTTGGAATTTCTTATGGATCCTTTAGCACAAATAGGTGCATCATTAGATACACCTCTAAATGGTTACACATTTATGTCACACTCAGTTATGTGTAGTGGTATTGTGGACATTCTGGAACAATATATTTTAGATGGGAGCTTTAGGGTTGTGGCTGTGGCCGAGTGTCACCTACTGAGGATCGATTCGGACGAGATCGGCAGTCTTCTTCTCGACTCAAGGGGTGCTCTAATTGTGGAGTATACCCGAAGGTGCTCGGCAGTTAGGATAAACAGCCCTTCAAGCATATATGTCGGCCTCTTGTAGCCATATTGGTTTTATAGGCATGACATTCCTCAAATAAAAAAAAACATTTTGGTCAACTCTCAAAAGTCATGCGTATGCATTTAGTTCAATGTGCTATTGGATCCAATTAATATATTAAGTGGACAGAAATAACAGAACTGAGAGAAAGGAAAACTGATAAGCAAATCATTTTCTTCAAAACACGTCATTCAGAGCGATCGTACAAATGCCTATCACTGAAAAGGCAAGGTAGAGAAAACCTCAAGAACTCAGTAAATCACTTGTGGATCCACCAAAACTGCCCAGCAAGAAATATTGGGTGTACTATCCTTGTGCCTAGGACAAACGCCAGGGATACGATCCGAGACTAACAAATATTTTTATCTCATGAAGACCAATGAATTGTATAAAAACAATGCCAGCCATAGAAGTGCCAGTTCCAGTAACATACTTATTTAAGAATAAAGTTTTGATTGATACTATTCTTATTGGCATGGCTTATTATGTGGGATTGTATTACTTCTTAATGACTTAATATCAAACTCACTGAATATCATAACTGTTCTGAAAATGTACTTTATTTTCTTTGTCCAGATTCCATCACACATAATTATAATTACATTAAAGGTTTTTATTAAGTTGTTAAATTTATTTTGTAGAAAAAAGCGACTTATATCGTTTCCATCATTTATCTATCTTAATCTATTAATTCTTTGTTATGAGAGCATTCACTTCTTCCCATTTTTGCGGCAAACACTATCTAAATACAAGAACAACTCGTAGCTTCAGGGTCTATATTGGGTTATCAACTTTTGTACAGAAAAAAAATTATTTTCAAACATACAAAAGACGTATCTTGGGCATTTATTATTACATTTTACGACTCTTTTATAACTCTATTAATAAACACCAACGCAAATAGATTAATAGTTTGCCCATGGAGAGGGTGAGAACACTTGCTTAAAACTTCTCACTGCTCTCCTGAAAAAGTAGTAAAATTGAGTTACGCCATTTTGTGCAGGTAGGGGCGATGTAATCTTTGCTACTAGCCGGAAAGTGCTTTTGTGTCGAGAGTCTTGAATTGTCATTAGTGTGGATGTATGTGTCGATGGGAGAAGATGGGCGATGACGCAGCGATAAGTGGGAGTTGTGTGTGGCCATCTTATCGATAGGTAATGGAACAGAAACAAGAGAGATAAGTGTGCGATGATCGGGACAGCAGAATTTGTGGTCGACCAGCTAGAATATAAGAAATTGGGACGTATTTCGTGAGAGAAAGACAAATGAATTATGTAAATGTAACATAGTAAACATTGTGATCCAATATTTTTAATTTATGAGAAAATATTTTGCGACTTTTGATAGTATAAAAACACTGGGATCACTGATAGGTATAATATTAAATAGTAGTAGAGATAGGCAGTTGTATTTTGTAAATTATATCCAAATGTATGTTTTCCTCTTTTTAATAAATTCGGAAATTTGTTTTAGCATTTTTATTCTGTTAACACATTTATATATCATGAACTGGTTATGGTTGTTTTGTTTTAATAGTTTTCATGGCTAAACATGAGGTTATGTATATGGTTGTTAAGGCTTGGAATTTCTAGCCAAGTTTCAAGAGTCTAAACTTAATGCTTCACGAATAAAGACCAACACTGATTTGTGGGGAGCTGGAAAGTAAATAGTATGGCTTAAACATAACTTGAGTCATGGCTGCCTTAATCTGAAATGTTAGTATTGTAACTTTTATTATAGTGAATCTATTTATACAGCTATGTTCTCTTTAGAATGCTTATTTTGACCGTAGTCGTAGCGAAAGTTATCTCACGTTAGCTTGCGAAAGCAAATGAAATATACAGGTTGATTCACCTACAATATTCAACGAAAATATTTCGGAAATGACGTGCTAGTTTCACAGAAGTAAAGTTAAGACAAGGGCTTATCACTACAGCCTAGACAATCATATTAATAAGTATTAAAATGTGTATTTTTTGAAAAAAGTAATTTTTTTTTCATATGGAACCATGCCTACTCACATAAAGAAACGAAAACTAGCGGAAATTAGAATGTCAATGGTGTGGTTTGCAGGGTTCTAATGCAAGTATTTTAGATGTAATATAAAAATTTTAAATACTCTTAGTTGCCTGCTCCATTTAACTGCTTTATTACTAGGCTATGATGTTCGTATGTACGAGTATGTGTAGATTCTGTTCCCTTTACACTGATTGCATTAGAACATACTTGTCAGTACATTGTAATAGTTCATACTTTTTAGATGTAGGACATGCTGGAAGATGCTATTTAGTAATGCTGAAAAAGCTGACATGTTCATTATGTATGGCAAATGTATGAAGAATGCCGTTCGTGCTTGTATTGTGTATGCTGAACAAAATCGCAATAGATATCCACAATCTCACAATTATTTGCGAACCTCTTTAACTAATTATGGAAAACTGTACACCATCGTAAATGAAACAGAAACAAATGAGTGACCGGATGGTGATATTAACGTTCTATTTGGGATTGCTGTAAACGCGCAAGTTAGCTCCTGTACAATAGCAAGAGGGAGTGGCATGAGCCAGGCAAGTGTACTAAGCATACTGCATCATCATATGTTCCATCCATATCGTGTCTCTCTCCACCAAGAGCTACATAAAAACGGTTTTGTACTATTTATAATAAAATATTTAAAATTAAAAAATTTAATAATACCATTTTTTTACAAATTTAAAAGTGTCATATTTGTGAACAAAATATAAAAAGTGTTAACATAAATTAAAAAGTGTATGCCAGATTTAAAATATAAAAACCATATTTATAGATAACAAATTAAATTTTAAAAAAATATTACGTCAAACGAAAATTAAACTGAAAACTTTGAGATAATATTTGGAGATAATATTTAGAAAGTGAGAGTTTCTTTTAATTAACATATTTATATCGAAGAGCTGCTTATTCTTATTGTTTCGTAATTATTAATCCCGTCATTTATACCAGTTTATAGTTATAATTTGTCATTGCACATTTATATTTCAATAATTTGAAAATAAAACCGATGATATTTAAATAATTCCTACTTATAAAGAAAAATATATTTAATTTAATAAAATGTTACAAATGGTTTAGAGGTAAGATTTTTAGATGCACTTAAATTGACGAGTACAAGTATTGAAGAATTAAGACAAAATCATAAAAGCAAATTATTTAGAGAAACATAGAAATAATTTTAAAATGAACAGTTAGATTAAATAATTTAAAAACTACCAACATAAGATAAGTATATTAGAGTTAAAATAAAACACCTTATTCTAAATCTGATTGAGATTATAATCATGCTAAAATTGTTTGGGAAAAATATATACATATAAAATTTAGAATCACATTGAAAATTATACAATAAAACCAATGTATAAATTTTAGCTGAAATATATGAAAATTGTAGAGATACTAACAAAAATAAATTATATACATCTTGGTATAATACAGCACTATGTTCATCATTGGATGCGATTTTAAAATGTTTTAAAATTAAAGGTAGTTTTATTGGAATATTGTGATATGGTTTGATATAAAGAACAATGTATTTATGGTACTAAGCAAGAATGTAATCAAAATATGTTTAAACAATGTCAGAATTTTCACCATATAGATGATTGGAATGGATTACCGAATGTATTCCACAAAAACTAAATGTAGAAATAATAAAACAAAATGTTAAACATATATAGAATTAATCTGTAGAAGAATGTGCAATAGAAGTTGATTAAGAAATTGCTAAAAAATTCTACAAAATCATAAAGAATTTCCAATACCTCCAGAAGCAAGAAATAAATTATTAACAACAATTTTTAAAATGAAGACAAATATGTTTTACTTGAGAGATCTTTACAATTAAGTTAAGGACACGCATAAAAAAAATCATAACATTAAAAAAGCAAATCAATTAAATTGACATATATATAAACACACGTAGACAAAAGCTAATAATGATTTTCGAATTTTTTTAATAAATGAATGAATAAATCAAATTTTGAAATAAACAATGGTATATATAAGGAAAAGACAACGTATGTTGAATTATGAAATAATTGAACTATTTTCAAATCATTATAAATATAATTTAAATAGAGCAACAGTATAAAAAAAACTATTCATGTAAAAAAAAAAAGGATTTAAAAAATAAATTTATAAAAGTATATCAATTTTAGTAATATCTAAGGAATAATTATATATTTTTTATGATAAAAAATAATACTCGTATATAAGGTAAATATCGAATGTTGTATTCAAGATACAGTTTTTTAATGAACGATATAAAAATGATGATTTTTATTCTAATATGAAAAAGAAATCTAAACTCATTTTTATAAGAGATTATTCAAAAGCTATATTTATAATACCACAGTTTAATAAAAAAAATGTTATTGGAAAATGGAAAAAATGAATTAATGGAAATGTTGTAATAACATTGATTGGTTTAGGTTAAAAACTATATGCTTATAAATTTTGTCAAACAGAATAAAAATCTTAAGAAATTGTAATATAATGAAATTATATTATTATTTGTTTATATAAAACGTATTTTTGGATAAATAAAAACAGGTATACAAAAAATTAACTTCATAATGTGGTGACATACCAGCACGAGAACTGGGTAGGTTAGTGTAAGCGGTTGGCGCGGCACAGACTGCTCATGAACTTTGGAGAGAGCACTAATGGAATGTGGCGACAACGTGGGTGTGTGTACATGCGCATGCATAAGCAACGTTAAGCCAGTGAGGAATTTTCTGGCCCGAGGCACTTTACTACGACCAAGAGAACAGCTGGCAGATCCTACCTGCCACTCGAGTGGGATAGTCGTGCTTGTGTACTGTTTAGAATCGCTTTAAAAAATCTGTACACATGCGATGCATACGTGTTTTCATTGTCTCCCTCGCTTACCCTCATTCTAGAGTAGCTCGATAGCTACATTGGTGACTCCGACATGATCAGGGCATGCACGAGTGCCGGGTTCGTGACATGTGTTACACGATAATGCTGCGTTGCCGGAGTTAGAAAACTGCCATGCCAAACAGCCTGCCGCGATGGACTACGGGGTAGAGACGAACGACGCGCGCAAGCGACCAGCGCTTCTTCAGTCCGCGTTGCATCGCATAACATGGGGGACTCCACCCGCGCCACGTACCATGCCGCCGCATTCCTGCGGTCTGTTACACTCGCGAGGATAGGAAGCTACCAACTTCCGCATCACTTCCATCGTTTGCACAGCGCGCCGCAACATAGCTCCGCCAGCCGATGCGCTCTCAGGTGTCCTGCAACAGCATGGTCATCCGCGACGCCCACGCTCTTACGATCCATCACTTACTGAATCTGTCTTTCGCGCCATGTGGAACTACTATGAATCGTTGCGTCAGTAGTAGTAGGAATACACTGTGTATTCGGGCTCCTGCGAAATATTGCACCTTCTCCCGTGGTAGTTTTAATGTCGGTCTTGAAACACAGTAGCAGTCATGTCCGACCATCCATCGTCAACTGTCTCCATCGATATTGTCACTGTCCGTATCCCGCATTTCTGGACCCCAGACTCAGAGATGTGGTTCGCACAGGTGAAAAATCGGTTCGCAGTTGATAGAATAACTTCGGATGAGACGAAGTTTAATTTTGTGGCAGGCAACCTAGACCTTAAATATTTATCTGATGTGCGTGACATTTTGATTTGACCTCCATCCCAAGAAATATACTTTAAACTCAAAACATAGCTTATTAAACGACTGAGTGCCTCAAAGGAAAATAAAACAAGACAGTAACATGAATAGATCGGCGACCGAAGACCCTCGCAATTCCTACGGCACCTCCGAAACCTAGTAGGGACAGCTATCCTCGATGAGGTCCTGAAGTCGTTGTGAATGGGCCGCCATCCACCACAGATGCAACCGATCCTGGCAACCCAAGTAAGTTCCACCCTTGATATTCTCGCTGACCTCGAAGATGCCATTGCGGACACCAGTACGAGGCCACAATTGGCAGAAGCCACCTCAATTGAGGCCATGCTTGAGAAAGTGTCAATTCTTATGACTTACAAAATTAGTGAAGATGCTAGAGAATTACACCAGGAGATCACAGCAGTCGCAGTTTACCATGGTAGACATGACAGTCACTGGGACCGTTTTCCATCAGCATCATGCCACCAGCATTCCCACAGCAGAAGTTTACCTGGGGCCTGCTTGTACCTCGATGCTTCAGTGTTGAGGTGCAGAAATGTACCATGCCCTGTACTTACTGCATGGGAAACTATGAGAGGACTTGTTGTTGATGGTCAGCGACCCCACTCAAACTTCTATTAGCCACCTTTTCGTCTTTTATACAGGAACGAAAGTACATTTTCTAGTCGACAAAGGTGCGGACATTTGCATTTTCCATGCAAACTGTTTCCAGGCAGGCATCCGAAGTTTAACTTCCCTCTGTTTGCAGCAAATTTGTCAACCATCGGAATGTATTGGTTTGTGAAATTAACCCTTGACTTCGGATTCAGGCGAGATTTAGTGTGGTGTTTTGTGGTAGCCAGTGTGACTAAGACGATTATTGGAGTATATTTCCTCCACCACCATCGTCTCTTGATCGATATCAGAAACCAGCACCTTGTTGACAGCAACACATCTTGGGCTACAGACTGCCTCAAGGCCACATTTGATATCATCAGTCAGTGTACTACTCTGATTTGCTCAAAATGTATGCTACCATCACTCACCCATCTGGCACATTGCAATCTGCCCAGCACACCACAGTTCATTACATCAATACCACCACCTGGCAACCCCAGCACAGCAGGCCACGATGTTTGGCTTCAGATAAGCTGCGAATTGTGAAGAAAGAGTACGAAGCTATGCTTAAGCTTGGGACATATCGTCCTTCTGACAGGTCGTGGTCTTCGCCCCTGCACATGGTACCCAAGAAAGGTGAGGAATGGAGGCCTTGTGGGGTCAACTGTATGATCAATGCTCTTACAATTCCATATATATATATCCAATACCACACATCCAGGTCTTCTCCCACACTCTCCATGGCAAAGCTAGATTTTCTGTTATTGACCTTNGTCGTGGTCTTCGCCCCTGCACATGGTACCCAAGAAAGGTGAGGAATGGAGGCCTTGTGGGGTCAACTGTATGATCAATGCTCTTACAATTCCATATATATCCAATACCACACATCCAGGTCTTCTCCCACACTCTCCATGGCAAAGCTAGATTTTCTGTTATTGACCTTGTTAAGGCCTACAGCCAAATTCCTGTTGCCGAGGCAGATATCTACAACATGGCAATCACTACACCATTAGGACTTTATGAATTTCACTTCATGTATTTTGGGCTTCGCAATGCCGCACATACCTTTCTGAGATTCGTAGATGAAGTTATCAGATGCCTAGAATTTTGTGTATCCTACCTTGACGACATCATAGTGGCTTCGCATAACGAAGCAGAATATGAGCAGCATCTGAAGGATCTATTCAAATGACTCGGTATGTACTGTCTCCTTATCAATTCTTATAAGTGTCTCTTCGGGGAACCACAAGTGTCATTCTTAGGGCACAGCATTTCTGTAGATGGCACAAGTATCTCACAGAGAAAGGGGATGCTACCCTGCACTACAGCAGACCAGCTACTGCGAAACAGCTGCATAAATTTACAGGCATTCTCAATTTTTACTTTCGCTTCATCTCAAATGATGTGTCACAGGCTCCCTTGCACTGGCTTTCAAAGGTGACTTGAAGGGCTAGCCTATACTGACATGGACACCCGCCAGTGAAAAGGCATTTGAAGAATGCAAGACCAGCCTTGCTATACCTGCTCTCCTGGCTCATCCCATTACAACTGCCCCCTTGACAATGATGACATGTACCGTGGACTTTGCAATCGGGGCAGTACTCCAGCAGCATGTACTAGAGGGTTAGCAGCCCTTAGCCTCCTTCTCGGAGAAAATCAGCTGTGCTCAGCAGAAATATGGGGCTTATATTCTGGAGCTTCTCGCCATCTATTCTGGAATTCACCAGTTTCTCCACACGCTTGAGGGGAGAGACTTTATTGTTTTTACACACCACAAGCCCTTCATTTTCGCATTTTCAGAGAACCTAAACAGATGCTCACCCCATCGGTTCCACTATTAGGACTTCAATAGCCAATTCACGACCGATATTCGGCACATTGCAGCTTCAGCAAATGTTATCGCTGACACCTTGTCGAGGGTGGATGCTGTCACTGCTACACTCGATTACCAGGCTCTCGTTGCTTCACATGCAGTGGGTGAAGAATTAGAGCAGTTCCTTTGGAAGGATTCTGGCCTGCCGCTAAGGAAGTTAAGCCTGTAAGAGTTCTACTGCGATCTCTCCACCCAAACTGCGCGACCATACATATCTGCACCATTTCGCCAGACAGCCTTCAATATGGTCCATCAGCTGGCGCACTCAGGCATCAAAGTAACTACTAGGTTAGTAACTCAATGCTTTGTATGGCCATCAGTTAAGTCTGAATGCCAGCAATGGGTATGTTCCTGCCTTCCATATCAGCATGCAAAAATTTCTTGGCATATCTCATCACCAGTGGGCTCATTCCTGTCACCTTCTTCTCGCTTAGACAATGCCCATGTTGACCTAGTTGGTCCCATGTCAGTTTCGCAGGGCTTCGGCTATTGCATGACTATCGTTGACTACTTCACAAGGTGGCCAGAAACAGTGCCTGTGGAGAACATCGAAGCCTCAACAGGACCCGAGCGTTCTAAACCACTTGTATAGCTTGCTTTGGCATGCCACTACAGATCATAACTTATTCGGGTAAGCAGTTCGAGTCTAAACTTTTTAGGGATCTCAGTAACCTGACTATCATGACTCGTTTGAGGACCACAGTATTCCATCTTGCTGCTAATGGTATGGTCGAACGCATGCTTCAGCAGCTCAAGGCGGCCATATTTTGCTACATGACAGAGCACTGGGTAGACATTTTGTCCACCATACTCTTTGAAATCAGAGCTGCCTGGAGAGAGGAAATGCACACATATTCTGCTGGCATGGTGTATCGGCAACCACTGCGGCGGCCCAGATAATTCCTGGTAGCTCTACCCAGTTTTCAACATATCGATGCCACTGGTCTTATCGAAGAGTTACAGCCACCTTTTGGTGGCTCTCGGCGTGTTGAACGAAAGCCGTTTGTTTTCAAGGACCTAGCAACAACAACAGAAATATTCATCCATCGAGAGGTGCCGAAGGGATGTCTTCAGCCACCTTATGAAGGCTTCTTCCCAGTGCTGCATTGAATGTCTATGACTGCAACCCTCCAGATGAATGGCCGACATGTCGCAGTATCCATCGAGCGCCTCAAGCCAGCATACACCACAAATGAAGGTCTGCCCGACGATATTGCCACACCCATCCCAGCCACAGGATTGGGGACTCCTACACCTCCCCAGGCCACCGACAACAAACCTCTGCCTCTTCCACCAGTTACAAGGTGCGGTCGATGCATCTCCTTTCCCGACCACCTTCAGGGTGGTTTGTCGTGATGTGGGTCCATGACTGGCAGGGGGTGATGTTGTGGCACGACACCACCACCACTGGGCAGGTAGGTGTAAGCGGTTGGCGCAGCACAGAGTGCTAGTGGACTGTGGTGACAATGTGGGTGTGTGTACATGCATGCTCACAAGCACCGTTAGGCCAGCTAGGAACTTCCTGGCCCGAGGCACTTTACGACCTAAAAAGCAGCTGGCAATAACTACCTGCCAATCGAGCGGAACAGTGGTACTTGTGTACTGTTTAGAAGTGCTAAATAAGATCTGTACACACGGGATGTGTACCGTGTTTTCATTGTCTCCCTCGCTTGCCCTCGCTATAGAGTAGTTAGATAGCTGCAAATAAGATCTTATAAACATGAAGTTTACATTGTTGAAACAAATAAATGTGTGTTGTGTTATACAAGAGACAAAATAATAATTATATGAAATATAATTGATTCACGGCCTATTATTTATATTTATGAAGAAGAAAATTTTTATATTATACAATTTATTAAATAATTACAGTAAGTTCTCGTATTAAACAACCTGGTAAAGCGCACACTCATTATCGTGCACATTGTAATTTGTTTCTTTTTTTATTTGTATAGCACACAGTAATTCGCTATTGCACACCTCCATGCAAGAACTTCTGATGTGCCTGTAGTAATGTACTAATTTATTTTTGAGGCCATCTGTGCATTAGTATACTGGCATATCTGCTTAGCTTTTGCAAGCGAAAACCATTTTTCTCTCTCTAATCAGGATGCCAAACAGTCATGTTGGTAATCAGCATGCATGCTTCACTTGCACTCGGCTTGCTTCGGAGAGTAAAACATTCCCAGTAGTATGGAAAGTTACTTTGCTGTACACTCCAAAGCCTAGTTTGTTGGGACAGTTTTCAGCAGCATGCATACTGTATATTACTTAGTGCAATTTTTTATTTGTTGTTGATTTTTTAAATTTTTTACATTGCATCAGTGTTGAATTGGTAACTAGCACATTTTTAATTTTAATTCGCAATTATAGCAAATATTTATGAGAATTGATGTGAGTTTTCGTAACTTAACTGTTTTATGAGCAGTGTTGACTTACAGTGTTCTATTCATATAAACTTAAATAATTTTATTTTTTTATGTTTTGCATGCTTAGAGTGTTAAATTATCCATTCTGCAATGCCTTCAAACCTGGCCGGAATTTGCGCTAAAAAGAGTAGAAAAGCAGTCTCATTGCAGTGAAAATGGATGTTCTACATCGATTAGAGTCAGGCCAAAAGTTGTCGGATGTAGCGCGGGCAACAAATCTACCTAAATCGACAGAGAACACGATACGGGAAAAATTCTGCCAGCATTAAAGAGGGTGCTAAATGTGTGACCCCATTGAGTGCTACTAGAGTGGCCCGCACTCGGTGTTCTATACTAGAGAACATGGAGAAGCTGCTTGTTCTCCTGATAGAAGATAGAACTTGCAGAATGAACATTTAAATCTAGGTATCATCTAGAGCATGGCATTGTTTTGTACCCAAATATGCAGGATAAAGGCGAAGGTTTGCAGGTCAAACAGTTCAACACCAGTCGCGGATGATTTGATCGCTTCAGTAAACGTCAAAACTACACAACATCAAAATTACCAGTGAAGAAGCAAGTTCCGACACCAGCACAGAAGCAGATTTTGTTCCTGAACTACAGAAAATAATATAAGAAGGAGGATATCCGGCGAAGTAGGAAATTAACATTGACGAAACTGGCCTGTTCTGGAAATGGCTGCCTGCTTAGACCTATATCTCGCACAAGGAAAAACTGCACCCAGCTTTAAAACAATTAAAGACCGCATCACGGTCCTGGTCGGTAGTAATGCATCGGGCGACAGCAAAATAAAGCCAATGTTGATTGGATGTCAACCCACCCACGAGCATTTGAAGGGTATGCTTATGAACACCTCCCCGTGATTTACAAAGCTAACAAAGTAGGCTTGGATTATGGGTACGATGTTCACAGAAAGGCAGTCACTTTACACAGTACCTGCATGGAAGGTTTATTGTGCGAAGGAGAAACTTGTAATAAAATGCTTCATTTGGTTAACAATGCATCATCGCATCCCATTACCATGGATGCAGTTCACGAAAACGTGAAAGTCATTTTTTTGCCTAAGAACACCAAAGTTTTAATTTAGCCTATGGACCACGGGGTTATAGCTGATTTCAAAGTATGCAATCTATGCGGTACATTTAGCCAACACCTGGATGCTACAGATAGCAATGGGAAACCCAGCATCTGGGAGTTCTGGAAAGGCTATAACATTCTTGATGACATGAGGATCATCTTCAAGGCATGGGAGGAAGTGTCGGAGACATGCATGTGCAGAGTGTGGCGCAAAATATGGCCATAATCGTTTGCCGACTTTAAGGCAGTTGAATACAATTTGCAAAGTGTGAACCAGGAAATAGTTAAACTCGCTTGGCAGTCTGGATTTGATGAAGTTCAAGTTAATAACGTGGAATAAGTTGTTTTTGTTCCAGTTGAAGAACTAACGAACAAGGAGCTACAAGAGTGAGCTCAAAATCCAGACACCGATGTAGAAACTGACGAAGATGTGGCTATGCCTGAAAAGAGGTTCTCGACTAAAGTTATAGTGGAGGAATTTCCACATGCTGAGAAGGCCCTTGAACTGTTTGTAAGTGAAGACCCTGAACGCGAACGTAGTTCAAATGTTCGCATCCGATGCTATATTGAAACCTATGCCGATATAAACACCAGAGCAACAAGAAGACGACTATCCAATCGTTCTTTCTACCTGAGACCACCACCAGAAACAGAAGTGAAAGTTAGGAAATTTCCAACAATTCTGATTGAGCAACCACGAGAACACAAGTACCCACTGTAGTGGTTTTTATAAAAGTAATATTGTTTTTATATTATTTGTGTAATTGTGGCTAGTTTTGCATTAGTTAAATTTGTGTTTGTTCTAGGTAAGAAATGCTGTCTTTCTGGAATTCCTTTCTTTATACTCAAACACATGTTGTGAAACTATTTTTATGTACTGATTAATAATGTAGAGTTATCACAATCGACTGCAAATGCTTTGTAAAGGAAAAAAAAACATTTCTTCAAGAGACAAAATTTTTGTGTTTTTGTGACTTGTAAAATAAAAATTTATTGTCACCATAATGTTTGACGAACTACAGTATGCCGAAATTAAGAGAAACTCTGGGATATAAGAAAGACTGTCAGGTATTCTTTATCCATGGGTTTGCTCTATTAGATTTTGTAGATAATAAACATCATGTTAATGTGATATTGTACCTACTTGAAGCATATTGGAGATTTCGGGGAATATACCCTCAACTTTTAACATACACTGAGGCGACAAAAGTCATGGGATACCTCCTAATATCGTGTCGAACCTCCTTTTGCTCGGCGAAGTGCAGCAACTCGACGTGGCATGGACTCAACAAGTCGTTGGAAGTCCCCAGCAGAAATATTGAGTCATGCTACCTATATAAACGTCCATAAGTGTGAAAGTGTTGCCGGTGTAGGAGTTTGTGCACGAACTGACTTCTCGATTATGTCCCATAAATGTTCGATGGGATTCATGTCCGGCAATCTTGGTGGCCAAATAATTTGCTAGAATTGTCCAGAATGTTCTTCAAACCAATCGCGAACAGTCGTGGCCCGGTGACATGGCGCATTGTCATCCATAAAAATTCCATCGTTGTTTGGGTACATGAAGTCCATGAATGGCTTCAAGTGGTCTCCAAGTAGCTGAACATAACGCTTTCCAGTCAATGATCGGTTCAGTTGGACCAGAGGACCCAGTCCATTCCATGTAAAAATAGCCCACACCATTATGGAGCCACTACCAGCTTGCACAGTTCCTTGTTGACAACTTGGCTCCATGGATTCGTGGGGTCTGCGCCACACTCGAACAGTGCCATCAGCTCTTACCAACTGAAATCGGGACTCTTCTGACCAAGCCACAGTTTTTCAGGCGTCTAGGGTCCAACCGATATGGTCACGAGCCCAGGGGAGGAGCTGCAGGCGATGTCGTGTTGTTAGTAAATTCACTCGAGTCGGTCTTCTGCTGGCATAGCCCAGTACAGCCTAAGTTCACCGCACTGTCCTAACGGACACGTCCGTCGTACATCCCACATTGATTCCTGCGGCTATTTCACGCAGTGTTGCTTGTCTGTTAACACTGGCCATTCTGCGCCCACGTCGTTGGTATCGGTCATTAAGTGCAGGCGGTCGGCCACTGCATTGTACATGGTGGAAGATTATGCCTGAAATTAGGTATTCTCGGCACACTCTTGACACCGTGGATCTCGGAATGTTGAATTCCCTAACCATTTCCGAAATCGAATGTCCCATGCGTCTAGCTCCAAATACCATTCCGCGTTCTTAGTCTGCTAATTCCCGTCGTGCGGCTATAATCACGTGAGAAACCTTTTCACATGAATCACTTGAATACAAATGAAAGCCTAACCAATGCACTGCCCATTTATACATTTTGTACGCGATACTACTGCCATCTGTATATTTGCATATTGCTATCCCATCCTTTTGTCACCTCTGTGTAGCTTCTTATGGAAAAATTTGATTCGTACAGCACATGTTTTGCATAGCGCACACTATTCAAGATCCTATCCTGTGCACAAAAAATTATTGTTGTTATATAATCTACAACAAAATTAAAATATGGAACATAAGTTTTCTTCATTATTTCAACATCATCTAATTCATCAAGGAATGTTTTTTAAAACCGGAAAATTTCCTAAATTTTAATGTTTTTATTAATATTAAAATAAATCTTTTAATTTTTTTTTAGAATATCTGCCTTTGCTTTCATATTTTTATAATAAGTTTCCCATTGGTTTAATAAATCTATTATTGGATCAATTTAACAAATACAAATTAAAAACAAACAAAAATAAACAATATGTGCAAAATTAAATAAGTTTCATATTAAAATTTCTGAAAAATAAAAAATAGCATTATTCCAATGTATTAAATTATAATTTTCATCTTTTAATTCTAAAATGACTTCATTAATTTTTATTCATAATGGGTTTAAAACTGTTATATAGTGAAAACATCACATTAAATTCAGTTTTAATCTAGCTATAATGTTAGTTTCTAAATTATTCTATTCTTCATATTTAAAAACATACTATAAGCTCAATACTGTACAAATTTAAAATTTTAATTCAATTAAAATCAATTATTTTTTTATTGGTTAATCCCAATATATATCTCTAATTATCTATTATCTAATTAATATTAAATTTGCTTTGGATTTCAATTCTGTGAATTATATTATTTGATTCCAACAATTTATTATCGATTTTATAAGGTTCATACAAATTTGTTGAAATTTGTAATGTATCTATATGATATTAAACTTTTGGATTAATAAATTCATCGTTTTAATAAACAAAATATTATTTCTATTATGTATATTTGGTGTTAAATAAATTGTTAAAAATCTAATTACTGAGGTAGATTTTTCATAGTTTTTAAATTCATAATTTAACGTTTCTTTAATATAGAACTATAATATGATTATTTAAAACCACATATCGTTTACTAATTTACAATTTATTAATTTCATAAATGAAAAGTATGAAAGTTGAAATAACTAATATTAAAGGTATAATTGTCGAATTTGGATATTGATAAGATCTCCATTGCCTACAATTACTACAAAAGAGTAACTAAAAAAGAAAACTATATATGGATGAGAAACACAAATACGACAAAAATGTGATAATATAAATATGTACATAAATGGAACTAGATACAACGATCCACCTAGGAAAAGAGAGGCACAGAAACAAAAGATGACAGCACAGTTATGAAAGTATAGAAACACTGTTGGACCAAGTAATTGTAGAAATATTAATTATATAATTAATTTTAAAAATAAAACAATTTATACATTTGTAACAAAAGTTTATATATATTCGAATATATTTGTTTAGTAAAACACTATTAACATTATCTATCAATAATTCGAATTTCATTGATTTATATTCTCGACGAAATGAGTTCACTTTATGAATGCGAAAGTTATTCTTTAGTTATATTTGATAAAGTTATTCTAGATAAACAAGATATAATTAGAGAATATTTTACTCGCAGTAGACCTAAACATTAATAAAAACATATTTTCCTAAAGTAGCAAAAGAATTTAAGAGCTTATACTAATTTTTTTATGTATATTTGGACAAGATTATACTAATATAATATGTATTTATAATGATTTTATAGGTGGATTGAAAATATTCAATAAAATTTGCTCAAAACCTTGGGATAAATATTATGGTTGTATTACTATTGAGTAAAGAAAGAAATAGGTGTAAAATAAATAAATAAAATTAAAGGATTTATGATGGTATCAATAAGCATTTATATAATGGCGTATAAGAATTTATATGATGGTATAAATATGGGTTTAAAGATATAAAAGTGTATAGAAGCATTTATGTGAAAGTATAAATAAGTGTTGGATGCGAAAAACCACCCTATTAATAATTTTAGCAAATAATAATAAATACTTTTTAATAATTTTTTATGGTACATCATTTTTATTAACCAAACAATTGTGTGAATGATTAAATCCAACACATTCGACATACATTTTATAAATCTTCGTATTTAAAATTTTTGTAATTCAAATATTGATTAGGAAAGTCAATTTCCCAATTTCATATTAATAGAAATTTCCTTTACATTCTTTATTATTCATATCCATTAAAATATATGTTGACACATAACAATTGAAATAATTCTGTTGACAAATTAACTGTATAACATTTTCCCAATAATTTGTATTTTTGTTCTAAATTTAACTGTATCAGCAACTTTATATTTAGTGGAAGAGGATTAAGTTTTAAAATCTGTATATATTTAAAAAACTGTATTTGCTTCGAACAGCACAGACAGCTTTAGCTATCAACATATTTACATCGAAAGGTTTCATTTTATTGTTCAATGTTTTGCATTCTTCTATTATTTTGATGCCACAAAAAATTTCAACTAATTTATAATTTCCATTTAAAGCTAATTTTTGTTTTCTAGATATTTTATTTTTCAAAATTCTGTTAAATCTTTCAAGAACACTAGTTTTTTAATTACTGAGTACAATGAGTAATGTTTTGTATGAAATGTTTTCATTAAAGCTTTAAATTTGTTATTATAAAACAGTTTGCCATTATATGCATGTAAATTATTTGGTTTTCTTGATTGCAAAATTGGTTCAAAAGCGTTTATAAAATTATAACCATTTTCATGATTAACTGGAACCGGAAAACGATATTTCGAAACGTACATCCCTAATTGTTACAATATTATTGTATATTTTTTTTATTTTTGAAATATCTTTTTTAATTCCTGAATTAATTCTACCACATAAACTTGTCAAAAAATAATTCCAAATGAAAATACTTTTCTTCTAGGAATATTTTATCTTCCTGGTTAATATAATTGATTCATAATGCTTTCGGTAATAAACTTTTTTTAAATTTTTTTAGGAATAATTTTTTAAAGAACTACATGTATGATATACTTTATGTAGGTAATTAGTTTTCATAATATGTATTTCAAAATTTTATATTATTAGTTTTACTTTCCTTCTTACACTCTAAAAAATAATAATTTTTTTTCCAATTATGACATAAATTTTTAAATTTCTTTGCTAAAATACACATTTACATTTATTTAAAACTATGAATATACATTTATTAATTTTTAATACTTTTGAGATTTATATACATTAAATAATTCAAAACTATTTTGATTACCATTTTGGTATGAAAATGTTATAAATAATTAATATCACATCTTTTGTAATAATTTTTCAATAAGCAGTATTAAAAACATTTTTATCAAATATTAAATCTCAAAAATCAGATATAAAAATATATCTAAGTTAATCCAGTATATATTTAAAAATAGTTATTATTTTTTCCTGTACATAATTTTCGAGATCATTTATTGTTTGTATTCTATTTGATTGAAAATAATCAAAATTTATTTATATAACTAAGAACAATAAGATCAAGAACACATGTATATCTTGTTAATATTTAAGGGATATATTTTAATATTTAATTTTTGTAAAATTATTTTTAGTTTTTTATATATTTGGATATAAGATTGCTAAATAACACAGCCATAAATATCCATTTATATATGTATTTTAATTTTTTATAAATTATTTACAAAAGGGTTTATTTTGTACTCTAACTCACCTACTCATTTAGTAAGATGAAATTTTTTTCCTAAATTATATGTACAAATGAATATTAAAATCTTCATATTTTTCTTTATAATAAGCATGTATAAAATTGTTTTACATGTTATTATATTTAGATCATGTTAAAAAAATATTGGCTCCATCAAAAGGTTTATTTTTAACATAATTATTTTATTCAGATTTTAAACCAACTAAATTTTTTAAATTATCAAATTTATAATTTTTTATAAAATTATTTAAATTAATGGTAATATCAACATTTAGTTAATCAACTTGTAAATTTAACCTTTTTTATATACATTAGTATTAACTTTGTTTCAGGTACTTAAATTTTATTTAGTTAGAATTTTTTTATTTTCAACACAATTACCTAATTGAAATTTTTGAGCAAAATTATTTCTTTAATATCTTTATTAAATTCAGTTATTTTGCTAACAGTTTTTTCATTACAATACTTAATCATTTTATCATATGTGCATGCTCTTTCTTGAATATCACCAAAGTTTTAATTTACAGTATAATCATTTAATTCCCTTATAAAGGCAACATATTTGACTAAATAATGAAATTCTTAAATGTTATTTCAATATTTAATTCTTTTTTAAAATCACCATTTTTTAAATTATCAAATTTAAATTTTTTAATGCACTGGTAGAAAATGGAAAAATGAACACCCGGACACAATGATCTCACATGAATGAAAGTTCATTGAATAATTATACATGTTATACACCGTATATGATAATCATCACAGGGTTGTACAACTATGGACAGAAGCTACAGAGTGTCTGGAAAAACAATGTCAGTATCATGTATAGCCTCCTTTCGCGACGATGCAGTCCTGCAGTCGTGTATAGAGACGATCATAAATGTGTCGGATGTCATCTTGGGAAATAGTGTTCCATGCTAATTACACCTGTTGTTGAAAATGGTGGAGGTTTGTTACCAGTATTGCAGACCATACCAAACTACGTCTTATCATGTCCCACACATATTCAATGGGGGACAAGTCGGATGGTCGTACTGGCCAGGTGAGTTGACAGACACCTTCAAGAGTGTGTTGGGTAACACGAGACGTTTGTGTACCGGCATTGTCCTTCTGAAAGTGTATATAACCTTCTCATTGTAGGAACGGAAAAAAATAGGCTGGATGATGTCCTGAATGTAGTGTTCACTGTTCAGTGTTCCCTCAACAACGCCAGAGGCGTGCGATCATT
This sequence comes from Clitarchus hookeri, assembly GCA_002778355.1. Lineage (NCBI taxonomy): Eukaryota > Metazoa > Arthropoda > Insecta > Phasmatodea > Phasmatidae > Clitarchus > Clitarchus hookeri. The sequence continues at coordinate 148,869 of NQII01003531.1, forward strand.
GTAGGCTATTGCTCCCCACACCATGATGCCAGGAGTTGGTCCTGTATGTCGCTGCCGTATACAATATGGTTTGTTGCCGCTCTCCTGGTCGATGCCGAACTTGCAAATTCCCGTCACTGGCACCATGGCAGAATCTGCTCTCATCACTGAACACAACCCCATACCATTTACCCCTTTATTTGCGTCATCAGCGACACCATCCGAGGTGGTCTGCACAGGGATGAGATGTGAGAGGAAGCCTGGTGAGCAGCACCCTTGATCATAGGCAAGCATCTAGCAAACAGTGGTTGATGGTCCTATCTGATACCTTGGGTGCAACAGTAGCCCTAATCTTGCCATGGTCACTGTGCGATCATCATTGGTTGCTCGTATTATGCAGCAGTCCAGGCGGCATCAGTATGCCGCTGCCGTCCGGAACCATGTTTTACGTGCATGTGCACCTGCATTGGACCACGAGCACCACCAATGATGCATATCAGACACTTCACATCCAAAGCATTGGGTAATTCTCAGGAAGGATCATCCAGCCTCACTCAGGCCCACAATACGACCTCGTTCAAAGTTCGTTAAATGCACAAAGTGTGGTCATCTATGCCATCGTGACAAGTCTACAATTTTTATATATGTTTGTGTTTTTATCGGCAAAATCATCAAACTTAATTATTAAATTAATTTTTAAAACAGCTTATATTTATAATCATAAAAAAATTTGTTATAAAATATTTAGTTAAACTAGATATAAGAGAAAAATAATTTTTACTATTTCAGAATGAAGCTGACTCTTATCCAGATTTTATATCATCAGTAATAATAAAACCATTTAAGTTATCAAAATTTTATTGATTACATCATTATGTTTTTAAATATAAATTTTAAGGCCTTCTTGGGGATCGTAAAATATTTATTCCACATAATTAATTAAAATAGTTCTTTTCGAAAACATTTTGAATAAATAAATGAAAACCATATATATTATCATAAATTCTTGGATAAAACCAAATATATTTATCTCAATAATGGATTAAGTTTTTCTTGACATAAATGTAATTTAAATATAATACAATCATTTTAGAATATTTATAGTTTTTGAAAACAAGTCTAAAACTATTAAACATAAATTACTACATATAACTGATTTAAATATTTTATTTTATCATGATCATAGTAATAGTAACTCTTTAGCAATATTTACAATAAATGAATCAAATAAACAAATATCTTAATTATTTTTATAATAACAAATCCAATGAATACCTAGATTAAAAGAAAGATCTAAATTTACATCAGATAATTTAATTTAGTAATTTTACTAGGCTAATCATAAAAAAAAATTCTCAACAATTTATATATTTTAATTTTTAAGATAGTTATTTTAATCAACATTTAATAATATATATAAATTTATATTTTGGGGTATTCGTCTTATTTTAATTCATTTTCCAGCAACTAATTTTTTTCTTTTGCTACGTTCAGTATTTCTTGTTCTTCTAATATTTCTTAATATTTTATTATATTGAAATGAATTGTTCTTCTCCACCACTAATTAAAGCACTAACAAATGCTTCTAATTGTGGTATTGATAGCAAAAATCCACCATGTTTTAATCCATTTCCAGTTTTAGAAGAAATATTTTTTAACACTGGTAATGATAATGATCATTTATATATTTAATTTAACATGGACTATTTGGGACTTCAAATGTTTTTATTTTCATGTATAAATATATAATTACTATTTTAAAATTAATACAATATTTTGATATACATAACATTTATATATATAAATTTTTAATCAACTGATAGTAATTCAGAAACCTAATATTCTCTTAGTAAACATAGTTACAGATACATCTGCAGTAGCTATGTTTTCTTTAATTGGAGTTTCATTACATTTTATCAGTTTCAAGTCTTATTTAAAATCTTGTTTATCTCTATATGAAAAATCATGATATTTACAAGTTTCATCTCATTGATTAATTTCCTTGATATGCACGAGCTAATCTTTCAACTAATTTTGTAACTCGGCCACAAAAATGATATCCTCATTAATGTATTTCTGGTAATTTTAAATTATGTAAAGCCCAATTAACTATTCATTTAATATGATATTCAGAAGTCCAAAATTATTGAAGGAAAACCTTTAAAACTAATTATAATTAAATATTTTTTTAGAATTATTAACATAAAAATCTGAAAATAATTTTTTTAACATAATTATTTAACTAACTTTCTCGATTTATTTCCGGAATTATTTATCACGACAAATGACCTATAATCTATTAATAAATTTTCTTACATACTTCATCGAAATATATATTGCTTAGAAACATTAGTATAAATTTTTGTTCCTTCACGAAAAAAAAACTTAAGTTCTTTCAGAAGTATTTTACAGTGATCTGAATTTTTTAGACTAATGTTAAATTATTTAAAATACAAATTTATATTTACTACTGTCTGTTGATTTATGATTTTTATATTGTTTAGTATCTGGATCTAAGCTTTGTCTAATAGCATTAGGAATTTATCAAAATTCCTGCATTACTATTAAAATCTTTATCATTAATACAATCTTAATAAAATTATTATATATACATTTCATATATTTATTTTCGTGTAGGCAATTTTAAACATTTATCAGTTCTTGTACATTTAGATTATTTTATTATTTTATCTTTATTATAAAAATATACATTTGTATCACCAATTACATTTTTATGTCTTTCACTGATTATGCCAAATATATTATCAGTTCTTTTATTAAAATGAAATGATAGTTTTTTGCTAAGATGAAATATTTTTTTATACCAGTGACAGGTATTATGTTTTCGTAATTGTTATTAGTAAATAATTTTTTTTTCAAATGATATTTATTCTTGTGTTGGTGGATAATCTATATATCTGACTAGTGAAAGGAACTAAATTTTTATATTAAATTTTTATGTTAATGTGCTTAATTTTTAATTTCTTTTTCTATATTTTGAAGTTTAAGAATTGAAGTTAAAAATTTCTCTCAATTTAATTTATATTTTATTTAAGTTATTTTTTTTAATTTTTTATTTTTTTATAAGAAATATAATAGGGTCTACAATTTTTTTGCATTTTTATTTACCTTAATAGTGTTTTCAAATAAAATGAATTATATACAAGAAGTTGTGGATAAAACAAATTATCCTCCTTTCCTCAACATGGGTGCGATTAATTTTTAATAAATTTTTTAAAAGTTCAGTTGGTAGGAAGAACTTGTCTCGTTGAATGCAATATCATGAGAGAATAAACCAGAAACATATGCAACAGTAGTGAGAAAAATTACAAATACACACATGCCTTACCCGGGACTCGATCCCAGAAAACTTTGTGCCAACTAATGTGCAATCAACTGCATTACAGAGATCGGTAATCGAGTATGAACTAAGAATTTAATCAGTGTAATGTTCCGAGTTGTTGGATTTACTAACCTAAAATATTTACAGGGACATCATTTTGAAAACAAGTGACTTAGCAACTTAAAACATGTAAATTTATATGATATACCATAGCACTACTTGTGTGAATAATTTGGTGAAAATCGGTTGGTTGGTCCATGAGATATTACATAAAACCTCCATTATTTCATGGAGGACAAAATAGTCCTGTATTAGCACATTCGATGATAGCATATTTCCAGTATAGAAAGCCTGATTTCTCCGCCATTTTCTTAGATAGTCCCACATTAAATCATACCATTTTTCGGATGTACCTCGGGAAACAATCACCCGATTTCTTTCAAATTTGGCGCAGAAGTTGCAATAAGGAAGCCGTATTAATTTATTTGTATAAGAGTGTATTTCTTTTATTTTCTGAATGGCACCGATGCAATAATTTATCCTTAATGTGTTATATCTACAAAACTATGTAACAGATTTAAATTTTATTTTGTATGTTTTATATATTACAATCATCGAACATGCTAATACATAACACTTTTTGTACTCCATTTATAAAGATCGTCAATTGAACAATGGAGGCTTATGCCGTATCTCAAGGAACAATGAACCGATTAATATCAAAATTTCACGCAAGTATTAATACAGTAGGATATGTTAATTAACATGTGTTGAATGCGGCAGGAATGTTTTAATAGGGTTGGTATAAATAATTGATATTAATTTATTATATCTATGATATGTTTCAACAAATTTGAACCACATTTTTTACGCAAACAATATTAATTAAAATCATAATTAAACACACCGAGAACCTCTTTTGTAGGATTTATTTGCTAAGCGTTGCCATGTGAGTAAATTTAACATTTTACGCATTTCCGGATAAATTAAAATAATTTTTATAAAATTTGGCACACCTACACAATGCCACGTAAACATTACAGGATTTAAATGGGGTCAGAGATAGATTTTCAAAATTGTGGCTACATAAATATTTTACTGTGTTTGGCATATCTATGTAACAATTCAGTGATTTCAATCAAGCATTTTAAGCTGACATTATTTACCAGAAACATCGCGTACAGAGCTTCTTTTTAAACAATTTTGTAAGATATCCGCATTTAAGAAAATAGGTTTTTGATGCTATATCTCGGAGACCAATCAACCGATTTTCAACAAAAATTTACACAAGTAGCATTAAGGTAGGCCATGAAAACGTATGCGTTTTAAGTAGCTCAGACACTTATTTTCAAAATGACGACCGTGTAAATATTTCAGGTTAGTGAACCCTATCATTCAACAATTAGACTGATTACATGTGAAGTTGATGCTCCGAATCCTTCCTCCGTGATGCAGTTGAGTGCAAGCTTTCTTAATTTTACGAGTTTTTCTGAATTCAAATCTCGGGTATGTCACTCCTTAATTGTAATTGTCTTGGCACTGTTTTACATGTTTCTGGTTTGTACTCTAATGATATTGCTGCTAATGAGATCTCAACGCCTACATATCATCAAAACATTTAAGCACTTCACTAAAATTTATTTGCATCCATGTAGAGGAATGTAGTTTAATTAGTTATCACTAAATTCTTGCTGATTTCTAAATAATGCTTATGTGTATTAACTTCTTAGACTGAGAAAACAATTCTGTTTTGGTTTATCCAAAAGATGCAAAAAATGGTAACATTATCTAACATGTCGATAATCCTGGTTTTTTTTCAACTATAATAAATACCAAATTTAAAATATTGCTTCTTATGCACCTAATAAAATCATATATCGTTAAAGAAATTTATTTAGTTTTCTATGAGAAATTAAAGGAGTCTATTGAAAAAAAGTTTTCAAATAACATTTTATTGAAATTCTTTTGATGAAAATTGTTTATATGTATATACATTGAAAAATGCTGATAGTAATGATAAAGAACCTGCAGTTTTAGGGAAAATTGTTATCGGATTATTGTTGAATGTGATGCTGGTTTTCCAACTCTTGAAATACGAAAGATTTATAAAAAATGCTGTAATTCCTACTAAATTTAAATATTGTCAGTTTTTAATAGCATAATTTTCTGTTGGTTCAAATATGTTTGGTTTCTTTATAAATAATCAATATAATAATCAACAATATGTCGCTACAGCCACCTGAGTTTTACAGGATGATGACTAGTAGGGTACCGAGTTACTGTACTTTGGTGCAGACTAAGGGCACCTGTGGTTGTTGCATAAGGGGTATACAAATGCTCTTATTCTCGGTTAGTTAACAGACAAGTATTTTATTTGACTGAAAATGGCATGGGTATTTATACACACTGGCGAAACTGAGCCCCCCTACAAGTCGTAGGCCTGAAGGGCTGGCTGGCGGAATGCTATGCGTCGGGGAGAAGCTGCTTGACTGGAGACGTTCGTACTTATCCTGTGACTGCGGCTTTTGGTGAGTTGTCTTCGTTGGTAGTCGAGGTCTGGTGAGTGGGGTTGCGCTTTTTCAGGCCCTCAGACTGGCTCTCGTTGGTGTTCTGTACTCAGCTGGCTTCTTCCTTCGGCTTCGACTGATTCCCTACCACGTCCTGCTGGACTACTCCCTCTTACTCGATGTAGCGCTCATCGTTGAGAATTACAACTCTTCTTCGCCTTTGGTTGAAGTACCTGGGTCCGCTCGGCTTCCTTTCTCGGAAGACTGGAATTTGTTACCGGAACTTGTGATGTCTCTTCGATCTCGGCTGGCGTTCCTCGTCGGAGACCTCGCGTCCCCTCTCCTACGTCGACGTCTGCCACGACTCGTCTCATGCTCTCGACTTCTCCGCCTCAGAAACTGCCACTACTTTTTTGGGAATGAACTCATAAGTTCTCGGCGCTTCTACTTGGTTTGTCCTGAAAATTTACACATAAAGTCTCGGATGTTCCTGGGTTATCTCCCCTGTGATGTCACAATTGACTTACTGAATGACTGATTGCTTGCCTCGTCGCCATCCAGTGCACGACTATGTCTTCTCGGGGGTGGGGCCTCTCGGTATGAGGCTGACACTTGATTCCGGGAATATACTCATAAGTTTTTGGCACTGTTCCCGTCACACGACTGTCTACTCTCGCGTCTCAGCATGACGCTCCTGTCTGTCGAATTGCCTGAGCATCACTGGCTTGGCCAGGGTCCGAGCCCGGCCTCGATTGTGACTGACTCACCCAACTGCTTCGCGTCTCTCGCCTTGGTTGGCGATGAGTTGACTTCCACCTCGGCTGCACAACTGATTGTGAACAACTGAACAACTCGTCTCGGCCAGGGTCCGAACATCCGGCCTCGGCTGGCTGACTGACTCACCTCTCTCGGCGCGTGATTCTAACTGACTCACATCCAGCGCCTCCTGGCGGCAGGGATTCAACTGACTACTGCCTCGGCTGGCTCGTAAATTTAACTCGTGTCCAGCTATATTCAAGTTACATTTATCGGCAATTTCTCGGGAGAGAAATGGGGACTTCCTGTTGATTTAATGTCTCGTCAGCGGCTTGTGTGCCCCGAACAGGGTGGTGGGAGTGTGAAGCTAGAGTCGTGGGGGCTCCTATTAAGCTGTGGTCTGTATAAAAACTGGTCAGGGGGCTTCCCCTGTGTCATTCGTAGTGCGGCTTACCTGATGGGAGGTTCAACTCCGAGCAGCTATACACCTCGGGACTTCCCCTGTTTCATTCAAACTTCGGTTCTTTACCGAGGGTGAATCCCCAGAAGTTTAGTTGTCAGCTGCCTGCCCTGGCTAGCTGCCTGCCCTGGCCAAGTATGACAGGGTGTGGTAACAGCGCTATGCCTATCCTATAAAGCAACATGCATCAAATACAATATTTCGGAGTTTGTTATTATATGATTTCAAACAAGTAGAAAAAGAAATTATAATAAAAATAAATATGCTTTTTTTTAATTATTGTTATGTAAGAAATGTTTATATTTAAAATGGTAGAAATAATAAATTCCGAAATAAATTTCGAATTAATATATATATGGTGTGTAATTATTATAAATTTAAATTATAATGGTTTCGTACATTCTAAAACAAATTTGAAACAAATTATAGAAATAACGAACTTTATTTTAGACTACTGTTAAATATTGATAACCAGTATTTTTTATTTCCTAGAAAACCTTTATGTATTACTTATTGTTAATATACATAAACCAAGACTGCAGTAAAAAAGCTAATAAAAATATATGTGTTGATTGTAATAAACTAGTTTCTGCTAATATAATATGTGATATTATTTTATTAAGTCAGAAAATCTAACTTATTATTAACTTCATCAAATAAAAAGAAGGCATTTTTAGAAGTATTTTAAATTATAAATATATAAGAGAACATCTGTAAAATTTATTGATACTAACATTTTAATATTAAAATTAATGCATAAATTATTAAATAGAAAGAAAAAATTTTGTATCATTTATTTATTATAACTATAGCTTCAGCAACATCAGAAACTCTCTTCAGACTGCATACAATTAAAAAAGGTTTTTCAAAGAGACTTTGTAAGCTTTAAACCAACATTCTTTAAATTAGTTGAATAAATTAAAAACATATTTTCTGAAAAAAATATCGACATAATGAATTCAGAACATACCCATAATTTTAAATTAGAAAGTAAATTAGTTTCACGTATATAAAAACATATATTACATTTTATCAGTACTTTTTATTTATTATTCAATATTTCTAAAAACTAAAAATATATTTCATATATAAAGGAGAAGCATCCAAAGTATAAATATTTTCTGGTTCTTCTCGATCATTTAAACTTATTTTACATTCTTATAACTATAATAAATTTTTTATTTTATGAGTTTTTACAATATTGTTTTTAAGTTTAACTTACATTTTCTTATTATTTTTTCTATAATTATATTTTCATAACAATGTAAAGGTACATTATCAATCGATATTTTATTATAAGATTGCTTATACAGTCATCTTATTTTCATTGATTTATTATGTAAGATAGTAAAATGTTAAAAAAAAAAATGTTATCTTAACATATTATATTTAATATTTTTTTGGATTTATCATAGTTGTGGAAATTTTTTTTAAGGTTTAAATGATTAATGAATATATTGTTAACATTGACAATGTACTTTTTGTTGAATTTTTCTTTATTATTTTAATTCTATCTCTAAGTATTAGAACATGTTTGACGAAAATGCAAATAATTAACTTTTTGCAGGCATTTAAAGAAAATAATTTTATATCTTTTTTGTCACAATATTCGCAATTTCTTTTTCGTTTTAATGTTTTCCATGTGTTACAAACATTTTATATATGTTTTAAAAAATAGATTATATTTTTATAATTCTATATTCACTGTTACTACATTATAGCCACTGTAAATAATTATAATTATATACTGATATATACTTTTCTACAGGTTATTTTTAATATTTATGCTAGATTTCATAAATTTTTAAAATTTTTATTTATTGTAACTTTTTATTTCTGAGTGGCTTTTCTTTATATTTTGACACATTCTCATGGTATTTATATGTATATAAATTTATGAAAGAGTATTTGGGTTCCTGATATTTAGAGAAAAATATAAAAAAAATTAATGCTGTGCTGGCTCTATCATTTTACATACTACTATGATATGTGTCTACAGTTGTCTCGCAGAGAGTAAAAGGGAGGAAAATCAAATCTGCAAGGTGTTCTGTAAAAGAGGACTGGGCATCGAGCAGTAGATGGTAGAAGCCGGTAAGCCGAGTGGTTTTCTGCATGAGTGAGGTACACGCCTTCGTAACTGTGTGCATGCAAAATAACTTGGGATTCAGATAAATATTCTGCCAGACTTTGTCTAGGATTAAAAGAGCTTCTATGGAGTAAACTACTATGACTATATATATGAGCTACATAGTCTCAGATCAGTTATAATACGTAGAGAAAATCATGTCTAACAAGTTTAAATTCTCGCAATTTTAAATTCCCTGGAATAAATTAATCTTCCAATCAACCTGGAAATTAAAAACAAATTATAGTGATACCCTAGAAAATCCTGAAGGGCAGCGCAGTTTGGGGTGTGGTGGAGCAGTGGGTTGGGAGATGCCATGGTTGGGTGGGGTGTTGAGATGTTTTGGTGGTGATTATGGTGAGGATGTTGGTAAGTTGGGGAGGGTGTTGGGGTAGGGGTAAAGGTGTGAGTGTGTTAGTTGATACCTGTGCTACGAAATCAAATTTTAATGTAACAGCCTATTCTGTTTTAATATTCGAATATGCCTTAACAATACAAATCTAAAATGATGTAACATTATATACTTATGACTTTTAAAAATTTTAAAATTTATAGTTTAAAGTAAAAAAATTATTTTATAATTTTTTTATAAGTTCATTTAACTGACTATAATTTGCTGCTGCATTTTCAACAACCTTTTTAGTAGTTCAGCCTACATTTGGCGCCAAATCACTGCATTGGGCAGCGATAATTAATTTTCATGTTTTCAAGGAGTTAAAGAAAGTGATTTTATAGAAAAATATTAAAATTTTAGGAACGAAATGGGAAATTTTGAAGGACAAACAAAGCATATTGATGGGAAAACAGGGCATTTTGAACCATCAGGCGAGCATCCAGTGACGAGATACAAGATGGCAGATGGATTCTGACTCCTTCTCCTGAATCCTTTACACTTGAGGACCCAAAATTACACTACTACCATCTGACATTGTCTACTTCCTTGATTACACGGAGTCTGCATAGCAGAGGATTTCGTACATTTATTCGTTTGCAGAGGATTCCCTTCAAACCTGAACCATAGAGGCCTCTGGATTCAATGGGCTCACGACACACTTCCTGGAGTGCAGATTGGCAGCATGTGTTCTCGGAAACGTCCCACTTCAAGTTGGACTACAATAATAGCCGTAAACGCATTTGATCTTATCCCCCACATGAACGATGGGCGTGACGGTTTTGCGAACAATTGGGTGTCGTAGGCGGTCTCCGTTGCTACGAATTGCGGTCTCTCAATAATAACAACTACCTCTACATCAGGGAATTTGTGGAGACTGAAGCCGTACCATTCCTTCAACATACTTCTTGTGCCATATTCCAGCGAGACAATGACCAACGACATAATGCCATAAATGCCCATGCCATTGTCAAGTGAAGCTTATTCCTTGACCTGAATGTTCGCCTGATATGTCACCAATTTATCAAGTCTGGGATGTAATCACTCGGAAATTATCTCACCGTTCTCATTTAGAAGCTAAAATTGCTTTCAGCAGATTGGGTAGAATCAGCCTAGCAGGCAACTCCCCAGAAACACATCCACAGCCCGTTTGATTAGATGCTATGCCTTGCAGCAGATATTATTAGAGATCGTGGAGGCTTTACAACATACTCGTTTTGTGCAAATAATACCTTTACTTTGCTTTAAAATTGTAATTTTTTTTCTCGTAATTATAAGTGATGTGTTTAATAAATTTCTTCCAATTTGGATTATTTTTATGATGGAGCATTTTTTACAAACATGAGTATATAAAATACATAAAAAACGTAATTGGTATACAATTCAATATAAAATATTGAAGAGATAAAAAAAGTTTGTTATATACAGAGTGAGTCAAGAGGAGTCACTGCCAGTCACATGGCCTATTCCTTACATCATTTGAACCAAAATATATAATATAAATGTGGGGCCTGTTCCCAATATTTGCAGAGTAATTGAAAACATTTGAAAAATGACGAATAGAATAATAAACCTTTCTGAAAACTAAATGCATACATGTATTATAAGACCGCATTGTTTAAAGTCAAGCATCACAATTGCGTCTTGCATCACAATTGCATCAAATTTCCGTCTACTTCCATACAAATAGCCGCACGCTTATGAACCGCGCATGTTGCTCTACATAGCTGCACACATCTGTCTTGGATTTCTGTAGTGGTAAGCGTGACACGAGCAACTAGTTCATCACGTATTTGTGCCTTCCTTTGGTAAACCATATCCTTTATCCATCCCCATACGCAATAATCTACTGGTGATAGATCTGGCGATCGATTAGGCCCAAGGTTAAAAGCGCCTACCTATCCATCTCTCAGGGAAATGCACATTTAAGGGTTCAAGCACAACTTGGTGGACGTGTGGAGGTGCACCATTATGCTGGAAGATTATACGACGTCTCACTGCTAACAGAATATCCTCAAGTAACAGGGACAGTTCCTCTTGCAAAAATTGCAGATAAGCTACACCAGTCAAGCGTCCCGGGCAAATTAATGGCCCAATCAGCTGATCGTGTAGGACACCACACCACTCATTGATGCTGAAATTATGCTGTAAAATCCTTTTCACTGTTGGGCGGGTATTGTGATTGTCAAATTACTCTGTAAATACTGTTAATAGCAAACACATTTTTATGACATATTTAGCTCCAAATTATATAAGGAATAAACCCTGTGAGTGACGGTAAACACCTCGTGAATCACAGTGTATTGCTTGTCACGAAACAAATCGACGAAATACATTATTCATTAAAATCACCGATTTCCTATCACACATGGATGATGCAACTATAAATATTTCTAGTTAAATTTCTAAGTAATACAAATCGTTCTTGTCACTAGCAATGTGTCTGCAGACATCAAAATTTGCATTACCACGCTCTGTATAATATGTTGGAATAAAATGAGTAATTGGTCATTGAAAGTACGAATTCAATGTGTGGCAAAATGGTAAATGTGTTATACAAATGCCACATAGGAAGAATACAGAGAGCGTATAAAAGAACACCACAAATTTGATGAAGGTCTATAATAGCAAAACAAAACAACCTACAACCTTGATTGACCAATCAAATGAACCATGGAACCGTGAAGATTGTTTACCATACATTCATAAATGTCAATGTGACCACCATGAGTGGCCCGAACGACATCTACGCGATAATCAAAATCGTTCCACATTCTTGTCAGCACGTCCGGTGTTACTGTTTGGATGGCGTTCGTAACTCTCGGTTTGAGGTGGTAAGGAGGAAGCGAACTCGCATTAGACTCGTCAATGTGAAGGGGACGGTATTATGTTTCCTTTGTGTGCCGAGAGATGACACTGGAAGCGTCTGTCGTCGCACTATGAGCGTGTGTTTTGTGTTAGTCCGCATCACGATGGCAACGGAACAACAGAAGGTGTTCTGTGTTATTCAGTTTGCTAAATATGAATCGGTTACCACTGTTCAATGTGGATTCCATCGCAAATACGGACATCGTTCTCCCGATAGGTGGAGTATCGTACGTTGGTTTCGTGACACAAGGTGCCTTTGCAAAAGCAAAAGTTCCGGACGGCCACGTGTCACCGAAGAGAATATGCAACGGATTCACAAGCATTCGTTCGCTGTCCGAGAAAATCAACTCGACAAGTTAGCCGGTAAACGGAAATACCTCAATCGACTGTATGGACAGTGTTGCGTAAGCAATTGCTATACAAACCATACCGTGTACAGATTGTACAGGCTCTTACCGATATGAATAAAGAACTGAGACGTGATTTCTGCATGTTCCTTCTTGCCCAGAACATGGTAAACGATGCCTTCACGTCTAAGCTGGTTTTTAGCGATGAAGCGACGATCCATACAAATGGTATGGTGAACCGGCACAACGTGCGGATATGGGGTCAGGAGCTTCCACATGAAACCACCGAACACGAGCGCGCTTTCTCCAAAGTGAACGTGTTTTGCGCTGTATCCAAATAAACGGTTTTCGGCCCTTTCTTTTTAACGAGCTCACTGCTGCTGGAATCCCTTACTTGGACATACTTACAGAATGGTTATTTCCTCAATAAGAAGAGGCGGTGGGGGACTTCATTTTCCAGCCAGATGGTGCGCCACCCTATTGGCACGTAGCTGTTCGCGGATACCTGGACGAGGCATTGCCGCAACACTGGATTGGTTGAGGAGCAGCTGGTGACCAGGCTCTTCATTACCGGCCCCCAAGAAGCCCGGATCTTATCTCGTGCGACTTTTTCTATGGGGGTACATAAAGGATCAAGTGTTTGGTCCAATATTGCCGGCTAAAATTGACGACCTCAAAACGAGAATTACGGACGATATCCAAACAATAACACCGGACATGCTTACAAGAGTGCTGCATGAGTTTTATTATCTCGTAGATGTCGTTCGGGCCACTCGTGGTGGTCACATTGAATGTTTATGAAGATATGGTAAACAAACTTTACAGTTCCACGGTTCATTTGATTGGTCAATCAAGGTTGTAGGTTGTTTGATTTTGATATTATAGACCTCTAAAGTTGGGGTATTATTTATACTCAGCCTGTAGACTACATAAGAACTAAGAATGCATCCCTGGTATTAAATATTTTGTGTCAAAGAACAGATTTTAAAAATGAGGAAGTTGTGGTAGACAGACGAAGTGTGGATAATGAAAGCATAAAATATTTATGAAAGAAATATCACCCAACACGATATGAGGATTTGCCCGACACTTCAACATTTACATTTAAACAATTTCCAACCATCCACAATGATCAGAAAAAGCGAATGTTCAATGACAACTCTGCACCGCATGCACACATGGAGAATGATAAACTGCAGCAGCTCGACATCTCAATTAACTCAACGGTTTTTCACAACAAGAAGTGATGAGAAGCGAATGCGGTGCGATGAAAACCAAAGTGAATTTGGAAGTGTTTGCTGTTAGTGTGATAGATAAAAGTACATTTTGCCCATTTCCTCCTAATGAAAGTACTTCTTCTGTAACATAACGTGCAGACATTTTGGAAATGATCCAGTATTTGTGTGTAATGTGTTCACGAATAGTATAAAGATAAGGAACATTATTGATAGCACATATTTAAAACATTATACAACAAATGTAAAGCATAGTAATCTGCTGTATAAGGATCATATTCAATGTCTTTGAGTAATTTTATATTACTTTTAAAATATAAATTAAGAAGGAGAAAAAGCAATGTCTTAAAATAAAAAAATTATTTTCCTATGGATATTCAGCATACATTTAATGATAAACACAAAAGTAATAACTAAAACAATAAAGTTACCTGCTTGTGAAGTTGTTTCTAGAATGCTTAGAAATCCTGTATGGCCAGATTCAACATTACTGACTGGTGAAATGGTGATTCCTTGGCCAGCTATTACACCTTGAAAAATACCAATTTGGGAACCATTACCTCCCTGCCCATTTGCTTCTCCTTGGCCAACAGATCCTCCTTTGCATCCTATTCCTCCTGGGCATCCTAATCCTCCATAACCACCCATTCCTTCTTGACTATATATTACTTCTGGGACTCCTATTACAACTTGATCACCAGATCCATATTGACCACCAATTCCATCTTGACCACCAATTCCATCTTGACCACCAATTCCATCTTGACCACCAATTCCATCTTGACCACCTCCTTGACTTCTTCCTAGAAAACCTGTTACTCCTTGAGTATATGTTCCTCCTTGTCCACCTATTTCTCCTGTGGTTTCAGATATTCCTTGAAAACATGTTACTCCTTGGATACCTATTCCATCTAGGCTTCCTGCTCCTCCTTGACTACCAGTTTCAGCTTGGCAACTTGTACCTACTAGGCAACTTATTTCTTCTGTGCCTCCTACACCTTGAAATCCTGATCCTCCTTGTCCACCTATTCCTCCAGGCACTACTAATTCTCCTTGATCACTTGTTCCACCTTGCCCTTCTATTGCTCCTTGGCCCCCAATTACTTCTGTGATTCCTGCTCCTCCTTGCTCACTTGTTCCTCCATGGATAACTGTTCCTCCTGTGCCTCCTAAATCTCCTGTACATCCTGTTCCATCTTGTCCCCATATTCCACCTGGGACTACTAATCCTCCTTGACCAAACATTACATTTTGACCTATTCCTCCTTGGCCACCAGTTGCTCCTGTGCTTGCTGCTCCTTGACCACCTGTTCCTCCTTGACCACCCATTCCTCCTATGCCTCCGGCTCCTCCTTGACCACCTGTTCCTCCCTGGACATATATTCCTCCTGTGCCCCATGCTCCTCCCTGATCAACTGTTCCTCCTTGGACACCCATTACTCCTGTGCCTCCTGCTCCTCCATGACATCCTGTTCCATCATGTACACCTATTCCTCCTTCGCCTTCTATTATTCCTGAGCCTCCCACTTCTAATTGAACACTACTTCCAAATTCTCCTTGGACATACATGCCGCCTGTGCTTCCTGCTCCTCCTCCACCACCTGTTCCTCCATGGCCACCCATTCCTCCTGTTCCTCCTGCTCCTCCTGTACCTCCTGTTCCTCCTGTACCTCCTGATCCTCCTGTACCTCCTGCTCCTCCTATACCTCCTGCTCCTCCTATACCTCCTGATCCTCCATGACTTTCTGTTCCAGCTTGTTCCTCTATTCCTCCTGGGACAACTAATCCTTCATGACCACCAATTCCACCTTGCTCTCCTACTGCTAATTGCCCACCCATTCCTCCTGCTGTTTGATTAACTGTTCCTTCCTGATAAACCATTCCACCTGTGCCTCCTGCTGCTTGATCACCTGTTCCTCCTTGGACACCCATTCCTCCTGTGCCTCCATATATTCCTTGACCACCTGTTCCTCCATGACCATCCATTCCTCCTGTGCCTCCTGCTCCTCCTTGACCTCCTGTTCCACCATGCCCCCATATTCCACCAGGGGCTAATAATCCTTCTTGAACAAAAATTACACTTTCACATCCTATTCCACCGTGGCCACCAGTTCCTCCTATGCCTCCTGCTTCTTGACCACCTGCTCCACCTTGGACAACCATTTCTCCTATTCCTCCGGCTCCTCCTTGACCACCAGTTCCTCCCTGGACATCCATTCCTCCTGTGCCTTCTGCTTCTACTTGAACACCTGTTCCTCCTTGAACTCCCATTCCTCCTGTGCCTCCATATAATCCTTGACCACCTGCTCCTCCATGGCCTCCCATTCCTCCTGAGCCACCTGATCCTCCTTGACCTCCTGTTCCATCTTGTCCACCTATTCCTCCTACACCTTCTATTATTCCTGAGCCTCCCACTCCTTCTTGAACACTGTTTCCAATTTGTTCTCCTATTCCTCCTTGGACATACATTGCTTCTGTGCTTCCTGCTTCTCCTTCACCCCCTGTTCCTCCATGGCCACCCATTCCTCCTGTTCCTCCTGCTCCTCCTGTAACTCCTTCTCCTCCTTGACTTCCTGTCCCACCTTGTTCCCCTATTGCTCCTGGGACAACTAATCCTTCATGACCACCAATTCCACCTTGCTCTCCTACTGCTACTTGGCCACCTATTCCTCCTGCTGCTTGACTAACTGTTCCTTCCTGATAAACCATTCCACCTGTGCCTCCTGCTCCTCCTTGGCCACCTGTTCCTCCATGAACACCCATTCCTCCTGTGCCTCCTGCTTCTTCTGTATCTCCTGTTCCACCTTGTCCCCACAATCCACCTGGGACCCCTAATCCTTCTTGACCAAAAATTACACTTTCACATCCTATTCCTCCTTGGCCACCAGTTCCTCCTGTGCCTCCTGCTCCTTGACAACCTGTTCCTCCTTGGCCATCCATTCCTCCTAAGCCTCCGGCTCCACCTTGACCACCTGTTCCTCCCTGGCCATCCATTCCTCCTGTGCCTCCTGCTCCTCCTTGTTCACCTGTTCCTCCTTGGACACCCATTCCTCCTGTGCCTCCATATATTCCTTGACCACCTGTTCCTCCATGGCCACCCATTCCTCCTGGGCCTCCTCCTCCTGTACCTCCTGCTCCTCCTGTACCTCCTGCTCCTCCTGTACCTACTGCTCCTTCTGTACCTCCTGCTCCTCCTGTACATCCTGCTCCTCCAAGACTTCCTGTTCCATCTTGTTCCCCTATTCCTTCTGGGACAATTAATCCTTCATGACCACCAATTCCACTTTGTTCTTCTACTGCTACTTGGCCACCTATTCCTCCTGTGCCTCCTGTTACTTGACTACCTGTTCCTCCCAGATCTACCATTCCTCCTGTGCCTCCTGCTCCTCCTTGGCCACCTGTTCCTCCATGACCACCCATGCCTCCTGTACCTCCTTTTTCACCTTGGCCCCATATTCCACTTGGGACTACTAATCCTCCTTGACCAAAAAATACACTTTGACCTCCTATTCCTCCTTGCCCACCGGTTCCTCCTGTGCCTTCTACACCTTGACCACCCATTCCTCCCATGCCTCCGGCTCCTCCTTGACCACATGTTCCTCCCTGGCCATCCATTCCTCCTGTGCCTCCTGCTCCTCCTTGATCACCTGTTCCTCCTTGGACAACCATTCCTCCTGTGCCTCCATATAATCCTTGATTACCTGCTACTCCATGGCCACCCATTCCTCCTGCTCCTCCTGCTCCTCCTTGACCTCCTGTTCCGCCTTGTCCACCTGTTTCTCCTTCACCTTCTAGTATTCCTGAGCCTCCCACTCCTACTTGAACACTACTTCCAATTTGTCCTCCTATTCCTCCTTGGACATCCATTCCTTCTGTGCTTCCTGTTCCTCCTTCAGAACCTGTTCCTCCATGGCCACTCATTCCTCCTGTGCCTCCTGCTCCTCCTGTACCTCCTGCTCCTCCCGTACCTCCTGCTCCTCCTGTACCTCCTGCTCCTCCGGTACCTCCTGCTCCTCCTGCTCCTCCTACTCCTGTTGTGCCTCCTGCTCCTCCTTGGCCTCCTGTGCCACATTTTCCACATATTCCTCCTGGGACGACTAATCCTCCCTGACCACCAACTCCTCCTTGCCCTCCTGTTTCTTCTTGGCTACCCGTTCCCCCTGTGCTTCCTGCTACTCCTTGACCACCTGTTTCTTCCTGGCCAACCATTCCTATTGTGCTTCCTGCTCCTCCTTGACCACCTCCTTCTCCTTGTCCTCCTAATCCTACATGACTACCGATTCCACCTTGTCCTCCTAATACTCCTTGGATGCCAATTCCTGCTTGGCCTCCTCCTTGAACGCCTGTTACTCCTTGTACATGTATTCCTCCTGAGCCTCCTACTCCTTCTTGAGCACTGGTTCCACCTTGTGATCCTATTGCTCCTTGGCCTCCCATTCCTCCTATTTCTTCCGCTTGTCCACCTGTTCCTAATTGGCCTAATAATGCTCCTGGAGCTCCTGCTCCTCCTTGACCCTCGGTTTCCTCTTGGGTGTATAATTCTCCTTGGCCATCGTTACTCTCTTGATTTATTATTTCTCCTGGGACACCCATTACTCCTTGGCTGAAATGTTCTGTAACAATCTCATTTACTTGTAGGACCTGTTGAATTTGTTGTGTTGAATTGAAATATCCACCACAACCTTTCGGAAAGTACAGGTGGTTCCACGTTTTGTTTACTATATAAACATGATTTTCGTCGTTATAACTGTTTTTGTTAATTTTTTGTTGATGATGTGGATGAAGATATATCTCTACTGATTGCTTTGGTTGGATTACTCTATACCCCCATGCATCTGATACGTAATGGGTTACTCTTAATTTTCCACTGGGATCAACATATCCATAGCAGCCATACACTATACCATCAGGTCCCTTCATCTCGTGGTGGAATTGTCCGTCTGGTCCAACTTCATATCCGAATTCGTATGAACCTGAAATATTAAGTGACACTTATTAGGTTGAAATATATATTACATGCAACATTATTAAATTAATAATTTTGAATATCTTGTTTTATTTACAAAACACATCGAAGCATAATGAATTTCAAATGTTTTAAAAATATTTTTGTTTCTATAAATTAAATTTCATAGTATTTTCATAAATGAAATTATATATATATATATATTTATATAAATTTTGGTATACCAATTTGGCATTTAGCAAGTACTTACATACAAATTGCTTTGGTTCAATATTTTGTGTTTTACCTGATCATTAAAGTATTAACAAACCATATTGGATTAGACTTTATAAAACAATTTTTACTATAGTTCCTCTTATAATAATTGATTTGTTTTCAATATTATATTTAATACGCATGCATTAAATTATCTCTCTCTAAATATCACTTACACATAACTTGTATCCTGACAGCAATTTATACACAAATATTGCTTTGAAAAACAAAGCACATATGCTTCATACTTCTGTGTACATTAAATGATATAAAATATTAATTGAAATTTTTTTGTAAGATCGTTTGTTATCTAACCTAATAAAAAAATTTCACAATTAACACTTTTGATAAATATTGTGAAATGTATTTTAAATAAAGTGTTATGTAATGAATTTTTTCTGTCTTAGCACATAACTGCAAAATAATCACTTCCCAAATATTAACAGCCATATTTGAAAGAATAGCTGTTTACATCTGGCCAAAGGCACTGTTGTTTGTTAAAATATTTGTAACTTATACGTTCCTAAAATTGTATCTATTTTTAACATTATGCACAGTATTTAAACCAATTTTTTTACCATATATTTGGGCAAATGTATTTCCCTAGGATCCCAGTGCCACCGAAGTTCAAAACTCTTTATTTCACTATGAAATATTTAGTCAATCATAAAATGTGTTCTTCATATCCCATTTACACTTTAACTGTCAAAATTTGTGACCACCAGAGTAATATATGCATCAGTTTAGGGCTTTTGCCTAGGCTCCCGTCGTATTATCTGGAGATGCTTACATCATTGAATGTGTTTCAGTCATTTGTTGACGGATCCTTTATATTAGTTATACATTTGGAGGTCAGGCACTGTTTTAAAGAAGTCCCTGTCTCGGGAGCCTAATTGCTCCCTGCATATTAAGGAAGTGTGAAATATTGTTCGTAAATTATTTCCTGCTGCCATATGGTTTCTGCTCCTAAATTTTGTTTAAATATTTACTGCTAAGTAGTGGTGTGGGTGGCCATAACATCACAAAAAGTTCCAACACTGAAAAAAATTCTCAGAAAATCACGTCCCAAGACATGTATAAATTTCGAATAAGCAGAGTAATCAGTCGTTCCATTGTAAATTTGTAAAGTCTTTAAGCATTTTAATTAAAAGCATTTGTACACAATGTTCCGTATCTCTGTATTTGTCCTGACATGCGAAAATAATATTGGTCATCTCAGAGTACAGTCTTCAGGTACTGAATTCGTATGAGCACCAATTTGGAATTCCATATTAGTTTTAAACAAAATAAGTTTTGACAACAGTAATATTATGTTGCATGCCAACCTAATCTCAGCTTAATCGGACTGAATATGTAATGTAAAACATCTTGGAATTAGAAAATATTTTATGCACAGATATGTTTTTAAAATATAATACTAGATAATCGATTTTTTTTATTAATTGCATTTTTAGTCTCACCCATATCAAATTTATTCTATTACTGCTAGTTTCTAGATATATTTGAAACTATGTACATGCAGTCGCGGGCAATGAAGTCTCACGTGAGACACCTGTTCACACAATCTGTCCTCAGGGGAGTGAGAATGGGAAGTTTATACATATGATAATTACATCATGGGGAGCCAGCACAAGCTATTTTACAATGCAGCAACCTCATTTTTGCATGTCTGGTTGTAAGCTTTGTAGGTACGAGACTTCCAATTCTAAGAATATTTATAGGCATAGGTGGATATATTTTCTGAACTTTTAGGGCATGACTTGTAAAATTCAATATACAAGCATAAATTCCGACCTCTAAAACATGCACGTCATGCATTATAATTAATACTGCCTGTTTTCGGCATAGGTTAGCATAATTTGCGAACTATAAAGATCAGGCTCATAACATTCAGTTTGCAAGCATCATTTCCGGTCCCGAAAATGCATGTATGCATGGATAAGCCCTACGGCCATTTATAATCATATTAGTCAGCTATTGCGGCGTATTAAAAAACTTTATTGGCATCGCATTTTGATATTAAGTAAAATCGTTAGGCCAAAGGGTTAAAACAAAAATAAAATATTCTAATTTTGTTTTGTAAATTTAATCCTTAAAATATATATTGATACACAAACCATAAAAAAATTATTCATGTTCGTTCGTACAAACTCATAGTACCTACAGACCGTTAACAGAAAACCAATATTTTGCACACTCATAAATATCATGTCTACGAGCAAGAATGTAAAGTTTGAACAGTAAAAGCGACACCAATGTGCTGTCGGCAGTGCTGGAACTGATGCATTGGTGGAAACTGATGATTCGCCCATCGTCTCGTTAAAAGGAGCAGAGACACAGGGAAGCAATGTGGAGGTGGGAGGGGCCGATACAGGCCATGTCGTGCTCAGTGATGACTTGGGCGGCTCGTCATTGCAAATTATAATAGGCGATGGTGGCAGATTGGCTATAGAATCTAAAATAATTATAATACTACCGTTCGTCACATCAATAATTGAGGTTGCAGGAACTCCCTCCTGGAGAACTGATGCCGAAGAATCTATTATGCCCGCATTTTAACTTATCATGGCGTTATATGATTGCAGAAAGTATCGTTTAGGTAGAACAGTGACCCACGCTGTAATCACACATAATTAATACGGTTGGGATTCATCATAGGCCCATGAATTTCTGCTATCGTGTGATGTGTTGTTACAAAAACACCTCATAGCTAGAGATTTTCGAGGTCACAAATTTACTCGTTCGTTTCTGTGGTACTAAGTGGGACACGCTAATTCATATGAGCCGAACTTGTGCGCAACGTCGCCCTGAACATCCGAGACTCGTGGTTGACTACGACGCCCTTTCACGAATTGGACAGAGTGAGACTCGGTATATTCGAATTAGCTCGGCCGCCCAGACGACCATTCTTCCACCTGCTGGAGCGACGTTACCACGACACGCATACTCACCAATCCACGCGGCGTTCGCGAAATAGAGATACAAGAGGTCATACAGGTCTTGTATATCCTTATTTATAAGTCATATAAATACGATTTTGAGAGATGATAACAGTAAACATAACACATTGTTTATAAGTGAAATAACATTTTCTATATAAATATATATGGAGTTTCTTAATGCCGGTTACATTGGAAACTGTATATCTCGCAACACGTGTTTATTGCCATGAATGAAAATCAAATCATCCACACGCTCAGGCAATATGTGGAACCGTCTGTTAGTAATGATATGTCCAGCATTTCTAAAAACACATTAGCTTGATGCACTAGCACTCTGTGTGCCAGCTGAGAGAAATGGGGAAATGTACTCTCTCGTTCTCGCCACCACGTCAAAATGTTGTCATCATTTCCGACATTACTCTGCTCGAGATATGTATCTACCTCAACATCTGGGGCGCAAGGAACCTCATCGATCTGTCACTCGGTAATCATACTTCTTCGTTCATGTGGTAAAGGTAGCACATTGAGCACCTCTGGTCCTCCTTGGTTAACGCCCTGCCGATATATATTGGCACATAGACCGCGTACGGTGTTGTAGGTTCGATTTTTGTCTTCTTCAGAAATGGCCGATAAGTTTCGGAAAGAAGGCCACAAAAACGTTGCAATGAGATTTAATGAATGTACCTCCCACTTAAAAACCAAAATCAGTTGTGCTCTGTTTTTCAGTGCTTTGATTTCCTCAAAAAAAATTGATGATCTTATAGGAGGAACAGGCATTATTTATATTTGCAGACTGAAGACAGCTTAAATAAGCACGAAACCAATGACACCAGTATGAAATGTGAGACCGAGCCTTATGGTGGAAATATATCGTCCCTCCTGCTATGTAACAAATATACATTTACGTCGTACATCAATGTCACTACTAAGTGGTATGCAATGGGATTTTTATTTGTATAATCACAGCAACACCAGCTCAAGGGTTGGCTCCTACTCCGTTTCCAGGGCGTCTGTAGCTTCTTTGAACAGCCCGAGAAAGGACAGTAACTCAGCAACCACTTAATCAACATAACCTTCAAATTTGTCTGAAGCACCTCCATCACACAGCATTTGAGGTATATAATCTATCTGCGAGTAAATTGACTCAAGCATTACGCACCTGCTGTTCCACCATGCTTCCACGTCTTGAAGAACAGTCCGGGCCAACTTGTTCACATGTCCAGATCTTTTGAGATACGCGACAATATCCTTGGCTGCATTTATAGACAACAGCCCGGAACGGATTTAAACTTGCTGCGACTCGTCATTAAGTGTGTGCTCCAAGACTGTTGATGCAGTCAGCTGCATAAGGTATCCTCGCGGAGACTTCCAGTGCCTTTTTTTATGTTTTGTCCTTGTTCGGTTACAAATGTTACATTCATCACTTCTGTAGCGATCCGAGGTTCCGTCAAATGGTTTTGAATTTCCATGCAGATGTTGTCTCCGCTCTTCCGAGAATCTGGACAGTTATTTGTTAATCAGTCACCATTATTTATAAATGAAATTGTCAGTAACCATCAAGCAATGCATTTTATTTAGATCATCGGCCTACAAGTCCATTATAATTATGCAAGCCCTCTTTTACGCAGTATAATTTATGTTAGGAATTATCTCGCCTCTTAAGCGCCTTGCAATGTCTCCAAAAAGCGTGCGACAGTGCTGCGATGGGGCTAGGCATCTGCTGCGGAAACATTTCCATATGTTGACCCTACAATAATAAGTACCTGTGTAAGTTACATAACACCGTCCACGCCAACAAATGAAAATGGTCGTAGGTCTTTTCCACACATCATGACTCATTTATCCATTATGCTGCATTTCACAGAAACAGTCACACGAGCTGAGGTATCACCTACCACGTTTTGATCACGGCATAAGTGACGCTTAAAATATGTTGTCCCAGAACCCACTTTGAATCGACGCACAACCTTAAAATTCCGATACTGAACAAAATCAGCAAGGTGTTTCGATGTAACATCTCTAATTAACGCTAATTTGTCCCACGCGTCACTTCGTCCCCCTTTTCAGGCCATTTCTTCTTCATACGTCCCCTTCCATTATCTTCTTGGAAACGTTTTCACTTCTCTTGGAAGCCATTTCGTATGGTCACGTTAAAACGTAGGAAACTTTCAACTTACGACTCTGGTGCATAAACAATACTCCCATACATTTACTATATAGTTGTGGTGTCGACACTGAGCTTCAACACCACCTCAGTCAGGGGGAGCATGAGAGAGCGGTCAAACTGGACAGCCCGCTCGTTTGCTGCTCATAGTACTTCGGTCGGTCCACGTTTTCGAGTACTCGAATGACCATCTAATGTGGTTGAGCGACCAAAGTGCATTTTACGAGCTAGACTTACCACGCCATTTTCGAGTGCTCAAACTTGCTTAATTTACTGACTATTCGTGCCCACATCACGAAATGATATAAATTATGTGATCAAACTCGCTCAATGCACATCTCTACTCATAGCAATAGCTGCACTGATGCCTTTTCTCTGGTGAAGGCGATAGAGCCGATGACTCTAACTCTGCTGGAGATGACATGAACCAAAGGACCAGGTGGTTCAAACTGAGAAAAAGAATTAGAACTATAAACTTGTACTGACAGTTCGTCTGAAGGGGTGGTCAACTCTATAGAAAATGGCGAAGATGTAATAGCGCAAGTAGTCGATAGCATCGTACCAACCTTAGTCGATTGTGTTACTGCTTCCACTGGAGCCATGATCAGTATCTCTATAATATGTATGTAATTTATTGTCACATGCTAATAATATCTGCATTTCACATCGACCACCTACAAATGAAGCTCCTTAGCCCGAACCCAGCCGCCTATGTATACACACAATAAAGTAAATGTGACGAAAATAACAACCGAATATTTATTACCCTGCCTCTATCAGGTTTTAATTATACTATTACCCCTCCCCAACAAAAAAAAAGAGTAATTCATAGTTCACATAGCGGTGTTTTGCGGTCATTGGCATTTGCCAGTATAGCATAAGTCCAAACAATAGTCAAACAAGAAATTAATTCAAAATTCAAAATAACCATATAACATTTTTTAAATAATATTAAGTTTAAATGTATAATGATTTCGTGAAGTCGAGCACAACGTAATGATAAGGTAAGTGCCAAGCGCCGACCATCCACCTATTGCGACATCACCCGAAGCCATATTGGACCTGGGTGAACTCCACCTTGACCTGTGACCTTCACTTTGCCCCCATGCCTGTCACCTTGGACATGCTAAAACCCGAAAATGAAAAAAAATAAAATTATAAAAACACATAACACTATAAAAAATTTATAATTTAAAAAATCACAAACAGATTAAATTTATATATAAATTTAAATTTACAAGGAGGAGAGTAGTTCGATAGTGGGTTGAGCTACTAAGCTCCCGGGACTACCGACCCTCGTAAATTTGTATTGTCTGTTTAATCGGCAGGCCTCCACAACCTCACCCCACACAAGGACATGCTCACCTCTCCCCTTCCCACCCTCTCTTCCAGTCAACCATAAACATGAATTCACTGATAACAAATGAGACTACTTTTCTCTACATGGGTTAGATAAATTTAGTGAAGTTCTTTATATCTTAGATGGAAAGTACGCATTGACAACTCATTGACAGCAATATCATTAGAGACGAAACCAGAAACATGTGAAAGAGTACCAAGACAATTAAAATACATGAGTGACTTACACAGTATTCGAATTCTGAAAAACTAGTAAAATTAATGTAAATTGCAATTAACTGCATCACGGAGGTAGTATTCGGAGCATAAACTTAGGATATAATCAGTCTAATGATTTAAATTATAGGGTTCACTAATATAAAATATTTACATGGCCATAATATTAAACTAAGTGTCTGAGCCACTAAAAACACATAAGTTAAAATGGCTTACCATAATGCTATTTGTGTGAAAAATTTTGTGGAAATCGGATGATTGGTTTATGAGATATTGTATACATTTTCCTTTTTCATAAACGGGGCTATCTTACACAAATGTTTAAAAAGATGCTCTGTACATGATTTTTCTTATAGAACCGGTTAGCATAAAAAGTGTGAATGGATTTGTTAAGTATTTAAATAGATATGCCAAACATTTCAACATATTTATATGCCCACCATTTTGATTTCATTGGTTGACCCCATTTAGAAACATGTAACTTAACATGGTTTACTTTATATATTTACATGTAGCATTTGAAAATTTAGAGGAAATTAGTAGAATTATTCCGTAAATATGGAAAAATTTTCAATTTACTCACCTGACACTATTTTGCAAAAAAAAAAAATCAGCAAAAGAGGATATCTGTATGCATAAATGATGCTTCTAATTTATATGTTTACATACAAAATTTTGTTGAATTTTATTGAAATATTATATATTTATTACAAATTAAATTAATTATTTATATAAATCCCATTAAAACATGCCTGCAGCACATAATAAAGGTTAATTGACATACTCTAATGTGGCAATACTTGCGTTAAAATTTTGTATAGACCGGTTGATTGTTCCTCGAGATATGGCCTACAATCCCCATTGTTCATAAGACGATCTTCATAAATAGATGACAAAAGGTTTTTGTATTAACACATTCGACGATTGTCATATATACGATATAAAAGTTAAATTTATATATATTACATATTTTCTTAGATATACCACACTAAGCTAAAAAATTTTGAATAAGCACAATTCTGAAAATAAGAGACATATACCAAAAACTTATAAATTATTATCGGCTACAAAAAAAATTGTTTCTCCAAATTTGAAATAAATCGTTGGTTTTTTCCCGACGTATCGCATATAAACTGTCTTATTTCATGAGGGGCTATTTCACAAAATGGCGAAGAAAGGAGAATTTTCATAGACAATTTGGATGTATGTAATTGATACTGTCAGGACACAAAATTAAATTGAAATTTGTTCTGTACTTTCGTAGATAAGAAATTCTGAGGTAAAATGTTTATATGACTGGCAATTTGAAAATATGTTTGAAAATAAGTTTACGTGGCCTGCCATAGTGCTACTTGGTTGCCAAATTGGGTTGAAATCGGTTGGTTTTTCGGTCATATCATATAATTTTAATTTATTATGTGAAACTATTTTACTGTATGACTGACAAAAACATGTTGTGTGGAAACATTTGATGGCTTTAATATAAAAGCCGCATACAAAGATTCATTAGAATTGATTACATTTTCAAAATGGCGATATGGCCGTCATTTTGAAAATTATAGTCTGAAATGCCTTAAAAAATCAGTACCCGTCACTTACAGCAGTACTATTTGTTTGCCATATTTGGTAGGCATCCTACAAATGTTTCATAAGATATTACTTAAAAAATTTAGTTATTTGTGTGGCACTATCTTACAAAATGAAGGACAAACAGGTTCCATGTAGACACGTTTGATGTTTATAATATATACTCCTAGCATGCAGAGTTAAGAGGGAATTTCTTATATTGTTTCGAAAATATAGCATACTATGCTAAAATAGCTAGACGACCACAATTTTGAAAATAAGTTTCTGGTCTACTTGAAGCATATTCGTACATATCTACTGCCGCAGTACTAATTTGTTGCCAAATTTGGTAGGAATCTGTCAATTGTTTCCCGATATATTACACAAATAACTTTATAAACTCATGTAGCTCTATCTTACAAAATGGCAAAAAAAAGTGGTAGTTTTTGGCATATCTGATGTTTTTAATAGATAATGCCAGTATACTCATTTGGTTCAAATTAGTCAAACTGAATGGTAGTTATAGAAAATAAACCTAAACTATTTATATGGCCGCCATTTTGAAAATAAAAGTATAATAAAATTCAGTTATTCATGCCTTTACCTGGTCAAACATTTTATTACTTATGTGCCAAATTTGGCAATAATTCGTTGTGTAGTTTTCGAGATATTTTTTCATGTGTTGCTATCTTTCAAAATGTCAGATAAGCTACAATATTTACATCTGAATTGAATGCTTACGACTTGCAATTTCAGCATAAAAAATTTAGTTTCAATATGTTGAATGGTTTCTATGATATGGCATATCACCCCAAATGTTATAATGGCCACCAATTTGAAAGTAAGTGCTCAATGTGATCGACAACTATAAAAGTAAGGTGTCCTTGCGTAGTACTATATGCGTACAGAGTTAGGAGAAATACGATTCATGCGTTAAAAAATCCGCGAAAAATCGCAAAAAAACTGAAAAGTTCTAAAATTCGAGGAACAGATATAACGTTAACCTCAATGTCCACCCCCTTCTCTTATTCTTAATCATCCCTCCGCAAGCACTACCAAAACACTCTCCTAACCTAATCGAGGAAAACCGCAAAAAAAAAAAGAAAATCGAAAAAAAAACAACTGAAATCAAGGAACATATAACCTTACCACACCCTCCCTCTGCTCTAACCCAACGCCGCAACAACGCCCTCTAGCCCAGACCCACTTAACTCACCAAAAAAAAAAAAAAAAAAAAAAAAAAAAAAACCCGACAAAAATCGGAAATATAACAAATAATTCTAAATATCTATCAAACATTTTATTGATGATAAGATCACCATGTTGGATGCCAGTGACTTTTACTGTGACCCAATAACCTTAAAGACACATTATCAAAATAAATGCACATACAAGTTGAGCATAAAATCCTACTCCAACTTTGAGGATCTCTAATATAAAAACCAAACTACCTACAACCTAGATTGACCAATCGAATGAACGGTGGAACCGTGAAGTTTGTTAACCATACATTCATAAATGTTCAATGGGAACAAGATGAGCGGACCGAACGACATCTACTCCATAATCAAACTCGTTCCACTCTCCTGTCAGCAAGTCCGGTGTTACTGTTTGCATAGCATTCGTAACTCTCGTTTGAGGTGGTGAGGGGGTAGCGAGCTAACATTCGACACGTCAATGTGAAGGGGACGGCCTGATGTTTCCTTTATGGTGCGCCACCCCAATGGTACCTAGCTGTTCGCATATACCTGAACGAGACGTTGCCGCAATGCTGAATTGGTCGAGGAGCAGCTGGTGACCAGACTCTTAATCACTGGCCCCCAAGAACCCCGGATCTTACCCAATGTAATTTTTTTCCATGGGGGGTACATAAAGGAACAACTCTTTTGTTAACCATTGCCGGCTAACATTGACGACCTCAAAACGAGAATTATGGATGCCATCCAAACCATAACACCTGATATGCTGACAAGAGTGTAGAATGAGTTTTATTATCTCTTAGATGTCGTTCGGGCCGCTCATGGTGGTCACATTGAACATTTGTGAATGTATTGTAAACAAACTTCATGTTTTCACTTTTCATTTGATTGGTCAATCAATGTTGTAGGTTGTTTGGTTCTGATATTATAGTCCTTCAAATTTGGGATATTCTTTTATACTAAGCCTGTATTATGTTGCTGACTACTACCTCTGATGTTGAATGTTTTTGACCTTAATCTTAACCCTAATGACCTTGACACTGTGCCCAAAATCTATAATCGGTCTTGAACACAATAAAATCGCAAAATAAAATAAAAATCCCAAAAATATAAAATGTAAAATGACAATAATTCCAGTAAATAACAATTAAAGATTTACATGCATAAGTTCCAGGGCTCAATGTCAAGTGGAGCGATCTACGAAGAAGCACATGACACGAAAATCTTACCAACAATTTTTTTTAGTTGATTACATATGTTTGCTTGAGCCCCTTCACAGTGCCCTTAAAGACAACCCATCACATTGCTCACTCGTGATTGGTTGTTGGTCGAATGATATCTTGTCCTCTGCAAATAATTGATGTATGCACCACATCACATTTCTTCATCTGATGCGAGAAGTGATATATTACACTCTCTTCCTTGATGTGTTCAGCATTCAGTCTGGTAAGTTTTTTATTTATTCATCTCTTCCATCAGATTTTCAGGGTATTATCAATCTTGAGCATAATTTAATTACGCATCCATTTCCGTTGAGCATTGCCTTAAATTTAGAATATCAGTTTGGAGCAGTGAGCTGTTCGAGTTCATATATAAAGTTGGAGTGTTCATCTAATAGCATGCTTACTACCAAAATCCCAATTTCATCTTTGGTGGTAGCATCGTTAACTCCGGATGGACTGCCTATGTTGCGCTGATGCTATTCGCAAACATTTGGTAAAACCATTGCGGCTTGGAATGTACGAGGACAGCTAGAGTGATAAACAAACTTATCAATCGTACTCTTCTCAGACATCAATACTTTGTTAAATCACAAACCTTCGTTATCCTCACCAATCCTATGCAATCCTCCACAATCCCCTTAGCAATCTTCTGAAATTGTCACCAATCAGCACCAATAACACCACAATCAGCGTTACACTCACTAAAATCAGCACTATACACAACAAAATCGGTACTACACACACCACAATCAGCATTACATGCACCACAATCAGCAACACTCACCACAATCAGCACCACATGCACTACAATCAGCACCACACACGCACTACAATCAGCACCACACAGGCACTACAATCAGCATTACACACACCTAAATTATCACCACCCACATCACTATCAGCATCCCACAACAGTCAGTGCCACACGCACAATAAGCACCACACAAACCACAATAAGCACCACACACAAACCACAATCAGCATAACATACCACAATTAACACCACCACACATACATCACAGTTAGTACAACATGCACCGCTGTTAGGGCTGCATGCACTGCACACACTTTGGTTAGCAACACACATGCAATCCTCACATCCTCAGTAATTGTCAACAATTCTCACCAATCCTCCTCCAAAATCCTCATCAATCTTCAACAACCCTTACCAATCCTCCTCCACAATCATCAGCAATCCGTACAAACCATCAGCAATCCTCTTCACCAATTCTCAGTAATCCTGTTCAACTATCCTCTCATATTCTACTCTGCAATCCTCAGCAAATTACACCAATCATCGCCAATCCTCAGCAATGTCCTCCACAATGCTCATCCATCATTTGATCAATCCCAATTCACATTAATTATCTGCAGAGGGCGAGATATAATGCGACCAACAACCAATCACAAGTGAGCAATGTGATGGGTTTCCTAGGAGGGGCGGAGGTGTAAGGGGTTATACAAACACATGTAATCAGCGAATAAAAATGGGAGGTTTTGGTGATGGGTTATCAGTCGTGTGCTGCTCTTAGTGTCAGGTGCTTCGTCGCTCATCGCTCCACTTGCTACTGAGCCCCCAGACCTCCTGCATAAGCCTTTAAATGTTATTTACAGAAATATTCAAAATTATCAATTCTTAATTTTTTTGCATGATTTTAAAATTTTTTTTTTAATTTTGGGATTTTACTGCGTTCAAGGTCATTCAAGGTTATGGGAAAGAAGTCAAGGTCTTTGTGGCCACGATTAAGTTCGCCAACATTCAACATGGAGGGTCGTAGTCAAAAACGTATTATGTTCGTTTATTTTTAGAATTTGTCTTATAAGTCATTGGGTCAAGGTCACTGGCATCTAATATGGTCGTTGTAGTCATCAATTTAATATTTCCCTCGATTCTTCGAATAGTTTTTTATATTTGCGATTTTTTCCTATTTTTCTTATGTTGGTAAAAGGGGTGGGGGGGTTGTTATGGCGTTGGGGTTGAGAAGGTGCAGGGTGGGATAATGTTATTGTTCTTAGATTTCTAGATTTTTCGAATTTTTTCTCGATTTTTTTAATTGGTTATAGCGAGGAGGGTGGTTAGGGGTATTAAAGAGTAAGTGAAGAGATTTGTGCGTTTCTTAATAGCGAGGTTTTGAGAGCCGATTAGGGTGATTGAGGTGTATATGGAGCAGCACCGGAATTAAATGTGCGGGAAAATGTAGATCCCCGAGGAAACCCGCTGACTAGCGGCATCTTCCGGCACGATTCCCACATGAGAATATCCGGCGTGACCCGGCGAGGGATTGAACCCGGTTCGCCTTGGTGGGAAGCAAGCATGCTAACTGCTCAGCCACCGCGGCCCTCTTGGGAGTATCGAGGTTGAGTGTGGTGAGTGTGAGGTTAACATTTATGTTGCTAGAATTTTAGAATATTCTTTAGATTTTTTGCAATTTTTCTCGATTTTTATGATTGCGAAGTGATTTGTTGATAGGAGGTTTGAGGTGCGCGTGGCATGTGGTTGGGAGAGCTGGGTAGAGGTCTGCACACTAAACAGACAATACAAATTTACGAGAGTCGGTCGTGCCAGGAGCTTAGTATCTCCTGCAATATTAGGAATATTTGGTTCCAAGGTTATCCAAGGTCATTGCCATGGTGTCAATGTCAAGGTTACATATTAAGGTGAAGGTCACCCTGATCCAATATGGCGGTCGGGTGACGTTACAACATGGCAGCCTGTTAGCACCTGGCATCTACTCTATCATTCAGTTGTGCTCGAATTCCCCAAATCATTCTAATTTAAAATTGTAATAATTTATTAAAGTCATAAAAATATAAAAGAATTTATTTTTCAACAGTAAAATCTGTAGTAACCGTAGATGGAAAAATAAAATAAACAATATCACGTACGTCTCATCAGCTGTAAAATCTTTAGCCACCACTGACAAAAAAATATATAATTTACATAGTTTTTTACCAGGCAGTCACCACTGGCCGAAAATTGTAGTTATTTATTATAGCATGCCTGTATGGGCTAATACTGCTGATTGATGCATGTTAAAATATTCTGCATAATGCTTGTAAATTAATGATACCCTACATGGGAAGTACCGCATTAGTGGTAAAATATGTTAAATTCATTTTAGCCAAGCTATGTGATAAGCAATATTCAAACAATAATTAACATTATTTATAACTGTAAAATTAATTAATTAATTTAATTTGAGTGTTAAAAAAATAATTTTATAAAATAAAATACATGAACATAGTAAAAAGTATATATTTTTAAATTGCATTCGAAAATATGATAGTGATGACTAGAAATCATATAACAAATAAGTTTGCCTAATATTTGCTGTGATTATATTATCTGCTCGATATCATGTCTGTATACTTGCTATAATACATTCTTCACTATTCATCTTCCTGAGGTGAAACTTGTACAAACAGGCTGTGGTTTGTGCCTTTCACAATTTCCGTATATTTCAGCATTGTTCTGCTCGTAGTATGCATTATGGTAATGCATGAATTGTAGGGGTACAAAAAATAACACGAGTATTGGAATATAAAAAAAGATGTTACTTATATAACTAATAAACCGACATTCCTCAACATGAATGAAATTAATTTTTTTATAATTTCTTAAAAGTTGAGTACGTAGGAAGGACTTGACTTCTCTTAGAAATAAATTTACTTTATAAATGAATCCAGAAACTTATGCAATATTAGTGAGACAAATACAAATACATGCATGCCTTATACAGGAACAAAAATCCAGAAAACTTAGTACTATAAGCTAGCATTCAATCCACTGCATTAGGGAGGTCGGATTTGGAGCATCAATTTCGGATTTAATCAGTCTAATGTTTCCAATGATCGGGTTTGATATTAATATAAACCTTAAATATTTACAGCGCCCATATTTTGAAAAGAAGTGATTTAGTCACATAAAACATGTATGTTTACATGGTCTACTTAAGCTCTACTTGTATAAAGAATTTGATGGTATTCAGTTGTTTGGTCCCTGAGATATGACATAAAAATCTTAATTTTATTTTTTGATGCTATCGTACAAAATCTCCAGAAAAAAAAAAGATTATATACGATGCTTGTAATGTATAGTGTCTTCTTAAAAAAAATGATTGAATTTAGTTAAATTGTTTAATATATTTATCACAGTTACCAAAACAATTTATGAATCTGCCATTTTGAACATCTTTGTCCAACCTATTTAAATCACTAATGTTTACATGGCCATCTGTAGCAATAATGGTGTGCAAAATTTGGTACAAATTTATTAAAAATGTTTTNGAGATTATATACGATGCTTGTAATGTATAGTGTCTTCTTAAAAAAAATGATTGAATTTAGTTAAATTGTTTAATATATTTATCACACTTACCAAAACAATTTATGAATCTGCCATTTTGAACATCTTTGTCCAACCTATTAAAATCACTAATGTTTACATGGCCATCTGTAGCAATAATGGTGTGCAAAATTTGGTACAAATTTATTAAAAATGTTTTAGTGTAAAATTTGATGGGAATAGATTGATTGTTCCTTGAGTCATTGCAAAGATCGTCCATTATTTTCATGTGGTGATCTTCATAAATGGAGGACCAAAAATTAATGTAGTAGCAATTCCGATTATTGTATAAATTTCATAGTTTCGTAGATATCACGCACAAAACTAAAATAATTATAAAGCCACCATTGTGAAAATAAGTTTTTCCTCCTTAAAAAAATACATTTATTATTATGGCCTACCACAGTACAACATCTTCGCCAAATTTTGTAAAAATGGGTTGATTGTTTCCCGAGATACGGGATAAAAACCTTATTTTTATTGGTAGAGCTATCTTACAAATGTCAGAGAAATGAGACTCTGTAAAGACCAATTTTATACTTGTAATAGGTACTGCCAGCATACCAAGTGAAGTTGGAGTTTGTTTCGTTGATTAAATATACTGAGCTAAAATATACAGACTTTTTAAATAATAACTGCCTGATCTACATAAAACATACATGTTTACACCACCTGCTCAAGTACAATTTGTTTGCGATATTTTGGAAGGAATCAGTAATTTTTTCAGAGATATGACAAAACATTTTATTTACTTGCATGGTGCTATTTTACAAAATGGCGTTTAAAAGATGATCTATGTCCATAAAGTTGATAGTTGAAATATATACTTCCATCATAAAGAGTTTAGTTGAAATTGATTGCATGGTTTCGATGTAATAGAATGCTAAGTTAAAAACAACAATATGTCCTGCCATTTTGAAAATAAGTGCCTGGCTTTTCTTAAAGTATACCACTTGAAATCATATATGTCAGTAATACTTTATTGCCAAATTTGATATGAATGTGTCACTTCTTTCCCGAGATATGACATACAAACATAGTTTTATTTTCATGGTGCTATTTTACAAAATGGGGGACAAATGATTATCCATGAAGATACACATGATAGTTGTATTGTCTACTGCCAGCTTACAAAGTAATGCTAGAATTTATTTCATATTTTCGACGATATAGCTAAATATACCTAAACATTTTTATGACTGCCATTTTGAAAATAAGTATGTAATGGAAGTTAATCACGTACTTTTACATGGCCTGTCATAGTATTACTTATATGCCAAATTGGGTGAGAATTGGTTTGAATGGTTCCGAAGATATGACATATAACCAAAAGTTAAAATGGCCGCCCTTTTTAAAGTAAGTGCCAGATGTGGCCGAAACAATAGAAGGGAGGTGTCCCTACCAAGTATTATATGTTTAACAAGTTTGGTGAAATTCGGTTGAATCGTTCTTAAATTTAAAGTAGGGCCACGCACACATACACACATAAAACAATTACTCGCACAGACACACAGTCAAGGAAGTGATCTCATAAGCCTTTCTTTCCTTCGGAAAGTAGGCTAAGAATGACGGCACATGAAAAAGCTTGTTTGTTTGAATGCAGAGTGTATATGTAATGAGGCCATCCGATATATTTATCAGGTAATGGAGTTGGTCTGTAGCCGATACTGGAGGATATGTGTATTGGAATACAAAGGTAGGGATTCCCTGCGGAGAAAGACCCAGGCACTTGATAAGTCGTTGAAGTACTTTTCGATCCTAGAAACCAGTCAAGTATCTTATAACATGTGTATGAAGAATCATGCACACCCTATCTCCACAAAGGCAGCCCATAGGCTCCTTGTGTGATACTTCGGCACCTGCTACCTCTGGATATAGACAGATTTGTGCTATGCTGAGTTGTCGCTGTTCAACCTGGCTTCCTCGTAGCCTTGATGGTTCGAACCAGAGAGGGTACCAAGTTCCAGTTACTAGATGTAATGTTTCACTACCGATCATTCAGCCTATTTGGGGAAATTTATTTGGAGAAATGCAAGGCTATGGTAAATGAACAGTGTCAGTATGGCTAGTCCCTTCCTGTGGTGGGATGGTTTGCATGCCCTGAATCTGAGGCCGAACAGCATTTGACCCGCGATGTCCTGTTTTACAGTGCCCTGTTAGTCTACTTGGATAAGGTTGGGAGCGACCACCCAGGCCCTTCCTATTCTCGATTAAGTACTTTGAGGGGGTTGGGTTAAGGGCAACAGGAGATTTATAATGGAACATAGTGGTATTTTAAGCAACCGATCGGGAGTTACGACTGATCTGGGAGAGAGGGCCTGACTCCCCCTATTGCTGTGTTGGGCTGCCACTTCGCCACTCAATTGTGGTCGAGCAGCTGTGTCTGCTGGCACGATGCCAGTTCAACTTCGTGCCCGTGCTGGTTGGGAGTTGAACTAGTACTCTCGTCTTTTTGATCCCCCTTTGTTATTGAGGTGCAGCATCACCGTACATATATGGGACGGCGGTTGGGTTCTAGGTCGACGAAAACGCAAGTACAGTGGAAAGTTAAGAATTGCCATAAGTTGGTGCCACAGGAGGTTTTTTTCTGTGACCGATCATTGTGTCATAATTGTGGTGGACATAGTTGGCTCCAAGGCGAAGCAGACTCGAATGTTTTCCCATCGTCCTGAGATAGGTTGATGCAGTGAGCAGCAATTGCTCTGGTTCTGATCTGGGTAGTAAGCATCGATGATGGAAAGAGCTCTGAGGATGGAGCACTCTGAGGAGACCAAGTTGCTCTGAGTGCGAAGGTGATGGCAGGGTAGAAGATAGCGCAGGTAGCACCTCACTAACGAGTTCGGGTATGGTCAATTTGTCTTGTTACCATGAAACTACCTATTGTGAGCGAGCATATTTCGATCCCCCTGCCCATTCGGGCGCCATCCCTTTAAATAATGGCCTAGCATCTGGTGCTAGGGTGACATTAAACAACCTATTACGATTTTATGTTTAACGAGTTTTATGCTCAATATGCCTAGATATTTCATGGAACTCGTGATGTATATTGTGACAGAAAAAACGATTTTCGTATATCTGTATTTACCAGTGAATTAATTTTTTCCCCAAATACGTGTTTAGTTTAATTATTGAAAAGTGCTAAAATGTTCGGTTTTCTTCCTGAGTATAGGCTGGTTCAGGTTTAGAATCGCACGGAGCTGAAGATCCAGGTCCGATGTGATGCGAGAAATTATGCCGAATACTATTTATTTAGATCGTCTCCATATCCTTTTATACTGGACTCAGACGCATTTATATTTAATTCGTCTCCGGCTGTTCACCTCTAGCAAAATGTTAATATATTCTTTAAATTTATAGGCATTGTGCAGGCTAGTAATAAAAAATTTATGAAGAAAAAAAAATAGCGATCATGATGAACAGCATCGTTCTGCTTGGACAACTGGGAAACAACGCATAATGATCTGCAGTGAGTGAGTGAAGATATTTGGGCTGCTCTTAACAGCGAGGTCTTGTGAGCCGATGAGGGTGAAGCGAGGTGAGCATGGAGCATTGCCTGAATGAACGGGGAGAGGAAACGGGAGATCCCCGAGACAACCCGCCGACCAGCGACATCGTCTGGCACAATTCATACATGCGAAAGTCTGGGAACGACCCCGCCGGGAATCGAACCCAGTTCGCCTAGGTGGGAGGCAAGTAGTCAAAACACTACACCACCTCAGCCCCCAAAATGACCTACAGTAACTGTATAAAACTTCAGTGTGTGTATGTGTTTGTAGGTTCGCAGTTTTCGCACATTCAATTTCATGGATGTTTGTAGATTAGCATTATAGCAAAATTATTATAACTGTGTGTCTGATTTAGCCCACCACACACAATACCCAATTTACGCTACATTCTTGTATACCCATGGACACAACAGAAAGTAAAAAAAATTCTCTAGCAAAACAGAATATAGAATGTATCAGTTCATACCAACACATTACCTAAAGTGATAACAGAAAATTGAAAATGGCAGGAAGAACAACTCACATGCAAAAATTACGACGATTGTTTTTTTTTTCTGAAGAATGCATTTATTTAAGTTTACGAGTACGAGTACTTTTAATGTATGAAAATTATATAGGTAACAGTGCTGCTTATATATGGAAATTAAGTTAATGTATTGAAATTTATGTACGACGAACATTTACGCTATTCATAAAAATATTAGCCAATTATTAAAATATTTATCTTTAACAAACATAATAATCAATCTTGTGCGTTCTGTATATAATCAAGCTTTTACGGTCAAAAAGCTAAAACATGGCAAAAAATCATAACAGTCAAAGTAAATCTTTTATGTGTGTGTGTTTACATTACTTATGTTACACAGCTCTAATTATCTTCTTTAAAAACCATTCGATTTGATTAGCAAACAACCACAGCCAGTCGATTGCACTGTGCAGTTTCTTGCGTACTATTGCTATTAGACAAAGGGATTATAGAAATAAACGTTTTCTTACAAGAACATAAGTTACAAACAGCAATAATGTAGCGCATAAAATAACTAGAAAAATTTCGTTACACGACGGAGAGTTGAACTCTAATTTCTGAAACTTTGCAGCGCACCGACCCACTGAACTATACACACAATGTTCTAAACAATCGCGTAAATGATATATACATTACAAAAATCCACAGTAATCATGTATTTTGTAAAGTTATATTTATTGTTTTATTATGACAGTGTGAGTGATTTGAAACGCTTCCCATTACTTAAGCATACATTAAGTTTTATTTTGTACATAAAAACGTTTTATAGATCCCGTAATCTTTGCGTAAATGGACGTATATGGCTTGAGGTTGCTACTCGGGTGTCTGCCATCAGGTCTGTCCCTGCTTCGTGGGTATAGCACAAATTTTGAATACGTTCCATTACCGTTTTGGGCATGACTATGGGTACGAAAACTGTTATACCCAGAGGGGGCTGGATTTTAACCTACGCAGGGGCAGAAACGCTAGCAGAAAATGGGTTTGTAAACTAGTACGGAAAAAATGCGGATCACGTGGGGCTGGCTTTACGCAGAGAACAGATGCCACTGTGATACTTTTTTTGGGCGCAGAATGAGGGGGANAGGGGGGGGGGGGTTGGCTGTGAATATGTACTGCAGCTCGGAGTGCGTGTTTAAAAATTTTGTCATCATGAAATATACTTTTTTACCGAAAGGAATTTAATTACGCGTCTGCATATGTGTGATTGCAAATTTGCATTATCTCATAGTAGAGCTCTGACTGGAGGTGAGCCCCTCCGAGTGTATATAGGAGTATTTTCTTTACTCTCTCTGCATAACATTTTCGGCAAGTGCTATTTTATTCTACCTAGGGTGAGTAAAGATTTCACTGTTCATGGACTACACATAACAATTTCTATATACTAAAATAATTTTTTTTTGGCCAAGCATGGCTGCAGATTTTTGTATTAATAGTAAGTAATTTGTAAATTTCTTTTTACAGTGAAGACAGAATGGAAGTCTATGTGTAAGTGTATTATGTGTATGCGTTTGTGCGAGTGTGGGTCCCATCCATTTAAATTTAGAACTTGTGATCCTAATTCCACGAAACTTGGTACACATAAAGCAATGAAATTTCCATGCCATATCTCGTAAAACAATTAAATGATTCTATCCAAAATTGGCAGACAAGTAGTAGTGCGGCAGGTGATGTAAACCGATGTGTTTCAAGTAGGTCAGACGCTTATTTTCAGAACGGCAGTCGTCGTACAGTCATTTTAACTTGGTAAACTGTTTAATCGAGACCATATCATTAATACCAGCTCAACTTTGTATGTTGGCAGTATAAATTACAACTATAAAATGTGTCCATACAAAGTCTCGTTTGACCGCCATTTTGTAAGATAGCACCAGACAAAGAAGTAAATATTTTTGTCATATCTCGGGAAACGATTAACTGGTTCCAACCAAATTTGGCAAACAAGTGGTACTGCAGTAGATTATGTAAACTGGTGTGTTTTAAGAAAGTCAGACTATATTTTTAAAATGGAGGTCATATAGCAACTTTAGCTTAGTATGCTATATAGTTGATACCATGTAATTAATTCCCACTTAATTTTGCATGTTGGCAGTATATATGCGTCAAAAAAGAGTATCTTTTGTTCACCATTTTGTGAGGTAGCATCACATGATAAATTAAAATTTACATGTCACATCTCCCGAATCAAATTAACAGATTCCTACCAAATTGGGCAGATAATAATCAATACGGAAGATCATGTAAACTGATATGTTTTGTGGGTCTCGAACACTTGTTTTCATAATGGCGGCACTTTAAACATATTAGCTCAGAATGTTATATATATATGTATTTGTGAAACAAATGCTACCATAACTTTGTATACTGGAAGTATCTATTACAGCCATCATATTTTTCTATGAAGAATTTTATTTCTCCACTATTTTGTCACACAGTTCTACTTGAAAAAAAGATTTTATGTCATATCTCGGGGAAAAAAAACCGATTCCTTCCAAATTTGACGAAGATGTTGTCGTTTGGTAGGTAGTATTAATTTTAATGTTTTGAGTGTGCAAGATCATTGTTTTCGGAATTGCATCTACAAAAACATTTTGGTTTAGTGTGCCATATCTACAAAACAGACAGATTTTTACTTAACTTTTCATACTGGCAGTATCTATGATGGTCATCGATTATGTTAATAAACACAATTGTTATTATACATTTACGAAGCATATCCAGAAAGTAAGAATACTAAATTTTTTGTAGTGTTAAAAAAAATTTTATTTTAACAAAATTACAGGATATTGTAGGTATATATGTTAATTATTTTTCCACGTAGTCGCCTTCCCGTTATAT
The DNA here is from genome assembly GCA_002778355.1 of Clitarchus hookeri. Taxonomy (NCBI): domain Eukaryota; kingdom Metazoa; phylum Arthropoda; class Insecta; order Phasmatodea; family Phasmatidae; genus Clitarchus; species Clitarchus hookeri. Next base: position 189,982 of record NQII01003531.1, read on the forward strand.
GCAGGTTGTAAGTCGTGGCACAAGCTTTTTGATGCCTTCCTCATAGAACTCTCCCGCCATCTCCTGCGTCCACTTCAAGACCTCTTGTTTCACCTCCTCATCGGTTAGAAATTTTTTTCCACCCATGTGAGTCTTCAAGAAGGTGAAAAGATGATAATCTGAAGGTGCCAAGTCAGGGGAGTATGCAGGGTGGTTCAAAATGTCCCAACCAAACGAGTTCAAACGCGCCTTGGTGGCGTTGTCATGCAACAAACACACTCCCTTCGTCAACATTCCCCTCCATTTGTTTTGAATTACTCTCTTGAGCTTTTGTAGTGTCTCACCATATCGTGCTGCAGTAATCGTCTCCCCCTGAAGCAAAAAATCGATCAAAATGATCCCTTTTTGGTCCCAATCATGGTTGCCATGATTTGTTTGGCCGAACTTGAGGTTTTGAATTTTTTGGCAGATGGGGAACCAGTGCCATAAACAGTTTTGATCATTGCAAACATTTCAGTCGCGTTTTTCCTTCCACGAGAAGGAACCTTATGACAGCGCACGCCTCGCACTTGGCAGGATTTCTGATTGACATATTTCACAGAAACGGACACTACGAGGCGAGTTTAGCTACTGACGAGGGTCGCCGCTGCTCGTTGTGTTCAGGAGATCCCCCACTACCACTCAGTGTTGAAAATGGTTGAAAAAAAAATTCCCACAGCACGACAGCCTAACAGTACTCTTACTTTATGAACACGCCTCGTATTAATATATTCAAATTAAAAAAAGTGTGTGTTTATGCAATGTTTCTAGCAGCCATAAAAATATACTAAAAAGTTGGTAGTAGCTGTTAAAGAGTTGAACCAAATTCAACGAAACGTTTTGTGCTGACAGTATATAAAAAAAGCGTCGTATACAGAAACTATTTCTAGGCATTTTCGTAAGATATCGCTAAATAAGAAAAAGTTTTTTTTTTTTGCTAAACAACGCGGACCAATCAACAGATTTTCATCAAATTCTTCACACTAGTGGCGCTACGGTAGGCCTTGTAAACTGACATGTTTCAAATAACTCAGACACTAACTTTCAAAATAATGGACATATAAATATTTCAGGTTAGTGACCCTAATTACTCAAAACATTACAATAATTATATCCGTAGTTGATGCTCCGATTCCTACATTCATAATATAATTTATTGCATGCTAGCTTATGGTACGAGGTTATCTAAGCTTTTGAGAACTTCATTAAAAATTATTAGCACCCATGTAGTAGGCTCATTATTCATTACAGTAAGTTCTTGTATTTATTTTTAAGACTTAAGATAAGTTTGAAATTTATAATTTCTGAACATAAAATATTTTAACGATTTTTAAATGTGGTGATATTGAAAAGACCTATTGCTTCAAATTCACACATTTATTAGCGGGTGCATCAACTGTCTTCCAAAAAATACCTTGGATGGAGCATATTTATGAGAACTATGTACTATATTATTAAAACACAGAAAACGCAAATATATCACGTCCTCCCAGTGACGTTGCGTATCAGATTGAAAACTATGTAAGGCAGTTTTAATGCTTCGATAAACCTGTTCTTCTAATTTTACCTGAGGGTGACAAGGAGCAGTTTGTACCATCTCTAATCCCCATATAAAATTTAAATCTCTGAACTTCTGAGAAAGAAAATACCTAGCATTATAAGTTACCACAAACACGGGCAAGCCAAAAGCACTATATATTCTCTGCACAACTACCTTACAGATTGCTTCTCCCTTTATGGTACACAAAAGAAAAAATAAATAAAATATTCTGAAACTATCTATGACAACAAGGACGTATACGTATCCAGAGGTACTCCGGGGCAACGGGCCCGTCACTTCAAAATAAATGCGCTCACAAGGATACGATGCCACCGTACAGGCATATTGCCTTTATGGCCTTTGATTTTTATACTTTGCGTGCTGGCACGCATCGCAACACTTGGCCCACTTTTCTAAATCGTTGCACTCTCTTGGCCACGTAAAAAGTTCTAACACACGAGATATTGTTTAATCCCGTCCTACGTTTCCTCCGTAAAAGGATTCATAATAGTATTTTAAAACCATTCCCCTTAGTTTTTCAGGTACAAAAACTCTGAATTAGCCTTTTTTTTTGTCCGTTCTCCTAGAAATTCTTTTATAAACAACATAATAAGAATTTCCATCTTTAATTTCAGACAGTATCTGTTTACATTCCGCGTCAGAATTTTTATGTTCTTTTATATCACTTAAAGTACTGGGAAACTTTGCAACGTATTTAATTTCAAAACATTTATACCAGCAGAAACTGAATCGGACCACGGGCTATCCACAATGGCCCCATTTTCCACTGCCTCAAATACGTTTTCGCAATGCATTCTTGACAACGCATAAGCTTCAGAATTATCGATCCCCTTTATATGCTGCACGGTAAATTAAGAACATGCAAGGCATATTAACTACTTTGCCAATCTACAAGCTAACTTTTGTGATTTTACCATCTAGCTAAAAGCCTGGTTATCCATAAATAAATAAAACAGAGTATGATTTCAATAATCTGATTGCATTTAAATTGCCCATATACAACTTAAACACTCTTTTTCATAAATAATAATTTCCGTTCTGCCCGTTTTAATAATTTACTTGAGTTTGGTATCGGCACACAAAATCACCAACTTTCTCTTGATTCAAATACGCCCACATCGCCATGGCATTTCCACCACAGTGCAACAAAAATTCTTCAGAATATTTGGCAAATACAAAACAGGAGGATTATATAACATTTCTTTAAGTTTTTTAAAAGCGTTTTCTTGTTCCGCGTTCCAGGTATATATTTTATTTTCAACTGGTTTAATGGTTCTGCACGGTCAGAAAATGTTTGAATATATTTACTATAAAAAGCAACCATTCCTAAAAATCCTTTAACAACACTAAGTATTTATTGGTTGTGGAAAATGTACAACAGATTGTATTTTCTCAGGATCAGTATGTAAACTGACTTCCGAAATAATAAACCCTAGATATCGCACATGTTGTTGTGTTCAACAAATTTTTTCAGGGTTGACCGTCAGACCATCCTTCCTTAAAGCGTCTAACATTGTCCACAAATGTTTAAGGTATTCCTCCAACGTGTTACTGTACACGCAAACGTCATCAGTGTACTTAAAGACGAAGTACCGTCCTAACACGCGAGTCAACACTCGGGATATACATTGAGGTCCTGAATGTACCGCCATGAGCAGATGCGTCCACTGGTAACACCCCCAAGGGGCACAAAATGCTTCTTACTGCACTCTAATTATTGAATGTATCTTACAATGTAAAAAAGACGAATTCATATCCAATATGGTGAAATACTTAGCTTTTTACAAGTGTTGGAAAACAGTTTCTATAAAGGGTACGAAATATGAATCAACTCAAATTTTTTTTATTAACCATTCTATAATCACATAATACCGATATTGACCTTATGTTTTTATCGATAAAAAAAGGCGGGCTCGCATACAGACCAGTGGATCCTCCACAAATCCTTGTCCATTTAAATCATTGATTAACTGCTTAAAAATATGCGTTTTGGTTGCAGACACACGGTATGGCACGCACACGACAATGCTCGCTATCTTTTAATTTCAAAACAACAGGCATATCTTTACAATGCCCTACCTTTGACGTAAGCACATCACTATATTCTGTTTTTAACTGGTCTAACGCCTGCTCTATCTGTTGAGAATGTTGTAACTACTTCATTTTTCGACAGCGAGAAGGCGTAATTTGCAAACAATAACAGTCTCAGGAGAAAAACTTAATTTCAACTCTTTCCTTGCTACGTCAATTCATGTGTGGGTACTGCCCAAAAAACAATACCCAATATCACGGCATGTGATACATTTTCGTAAACACTAAAAGACATTTTCCATATAAATGGTTGAATTTTTATTTTCATCAGTGCTACACTTAATTTAATCAATCCTCCATCTGCTAAACAAAACACGACAGACTCTTCACTTTTTATTTGTACGGTACCATGATTTATTACAAGTTTAATGTTTTATGAGAGATGCAGAAGCACCCAAATCTAACAATGCGGAATTAGTTAAATTCCCAATTAATAATGGAACATACTACAAGTCATTCCTATTATACAAATTTGTGAAGGTGACCAGGATTGCTGTATCGGTAACAAAGTACAATTTTCACCGCTTTTGATCATCGGACATTTATTTTACGTCTGACTGGTCCCAGTTTCCTGGCGGTACTACTTTCCCGTCACTTTCTGCCTTTTTATAAAAACAGTTTTCCGTTGTGTGATTTACACGAAAACCAATTTGACATTTCTGTTTCGGCTTAACCTTTACAGAAATTCCGTTTCCTTTTTGGGCCTTATAAAAACATTTTGCCGTCGGGTGGTTTTTGACAGATAACAAATTTGACACTGCCTTTTAGGTGTTACATACATATCCATCTTTTGCTTACAATCGCCAACGGCTAATTCTACCTGAATTGCCAATGCTAACAAGTCGTGCAACAATTGTGGCTTTGTGGCAAATGTAATGAATTTCCTGTTTTCAGGCAACATGTTAAAAAATATGATTTCTATCAAATTTAATTCCGCACATGGCAAACCCAAAACTTCCATTTGTCTAATCGTCTCAATTACAAAATGTTGCATTGATTCTCCAGGACGCTGAAACTTTATAAAATAATTAAGTTTCATGCGTGATATCTACGAAACTATAAATCCATTTTAAATTAGCTTGTGTATTGGCATTATACAGTCATCGAAATTGCTACAAAATTTCTGTTTTCCTCTATTTTTGAAGATCACCACATGAAAATTGTAGAGGTTTTATGCCATGTCTCGAGAACCAATCAACCGATTTCCACCAAAAGTTATACTGGAACATTTCAAATAAATTTGTACCATATTTCGCACACCGTAAATGTTATAGAAGGCCATGTATATTTCCATGATTTAAATTGGTCAGAAAACGATGTTCAGACTGACAGCTTCATGAATCATTGGGTAATTTATGCGCATATATTAAACAATTTAACCAAATTCAACCAAAATTTGTATTTAGACAGTATACACTTGAAGCATCGTATGTAGAGCCTACTTTTATGACAACTTGGCATGACAGCATAAAATAAGAAAATTAAGTTTTTGTGTCATATCTCAGTGACCAAAGAACCGATTTCCATCAAATTCTTCACAGAAGTAATGCTACGTTAGGACATATAAACTTACATGTTTTATGCGGCTCAGTAGCTTATTTACAAAATAAAGGCACTGTAAATATTCTTGGCAAGGAAACTTTATCATTCGAAAACTTACACTGATTCTAATTCGAAGTTGATAGCATGTGTGTATTTGGAATTGTCTTACTACTGTTGCATTAGTTTTTGATTTAATTTCTAAATTTATTGCTTTCAAAGAGAAGTCAAGTCCTTCCTACCAACTCAGTTTTTAAGATATTATTTAAAAATTAACTGCCACCATTTTGAGGAAAGAAGGCTCATTATTTATATCAGTAACTTTTTGTTTATTATTATAAGTATGGTGTTGATTGGTGGGGGATGTTGGCTAGGGGTGGGTTGTCGAGCATGACGAGGGTGGGGGGAGATTGTGTAATGTTATATTTACTTTTGATTTTTGGAATTAGTTTGGATTTTTTCGATTTTTCTCATTTTTTTATTATTGGGAGTGTGGGTTGTGAGATGTGAGGGTGTTGGTTATGGTTGGTTGGGGTGAACAGTGGAATGGTGGGATACATTGTCTCGATGTTAATTTTTTCGCATTTTATGTTATTTTTTTCGATTTCTTATGATAATGCATTATGTGGGGGAGGGGCAAGGTAAATGCTAGAGGGGTTCACTTAAGGGGAGTGATTGGTTGTAGGTGGGTGAGGTTCGGCAGGAGCAGGATGGTGGTTGTGTGATTGTATCATGTCCACTGATCCGCCCGACCTGCTGGACCTCACTGGGATGCTCGAATCCGCTTTTCCTGCTCTAAATATTAAATGACTCATTATACTAAGAGCCTCCATTCCACTTATTCCTCTGAGGACTTTAAGGCACTTGAATATATGAGCCTTAAATCATGCTTTATTCATTTGTGAACCCAAAGGAAATATTAATCTATTATTTTTAATTTTTTGGTTAAAATAGTGTATTTTGGGTACAATAATTAATTTCTAAGGTGATGTGGGGGTGAAACAAGTAATTTTGTCGTTTAACATGGCTATCCTAAACCGCCGGCCGTGGTCGCCTGTGATATGTCAGGCATGTCTTCTGGCCTCCGACTCCTAGAATCCTGCACCAAAACCTAATTTTCCTATATACTCACATCTGTAAAATTCTGATTGTTTTTGTGCTATTTTTACCAAACCCGATGGGATTATCAATATATTAAGTTTATATACACTTTTCATATACAGACCCTGTACCAGTGTTAGGGATTGTGTTCAAAATAAGACTGGTTTTGTAAATACACTACATGAACATTATGATATAAAAACACTGCAACCGATGGCTCGTGGTATTGTGAGATAACAGGTTGTTTTGATTTTTGAATTAAGTTGACATATCGCAGCTACTGTGAAGCAAGGATTTCCCAAAATACCCTTTCTGAATGGTCACTGCTTATGATCACCCTAACCATCAGGGTTTTGTCTTGCGTGCCTGAAATTCACAAATACTGTATGGAGGAGACTAATGAAGCTAAGACCGAGGAATTTGTAAGTGATGGGATACTTTATATGTCAAGTCACTCATATTCGTTTGCCTAATATTTTACAAGTGGCGTGCGATAATATTTGCAAAGAAGCGAAAACCATTCCTATAGACAAACGATGTATGCCTTTCACACAACTGCCACAACATTTTTTAATCATCGTCACAGTACGAAACCGATGTAATTGTTTCATAAGGCAGAAATAACTTGTATTGAGCAACACTAAGTATTGTCCATCACACCAAAGAGCAAATATGTGTGTGGTGTACATTTATTGAAATTAACTACTTGACACAATCATACCAAACAATCATTGAACCACTCATACTAGCCAGCTATACGAATCAACTATACCAGGCATCCATAATAACCTACCATTTGTACTAACCATACAAGCCAACAATGCCAGGTTAAAATACTAAAGAGCCATGCTAGTCAATCACACACCCTAACCTTTTTGTATGCCTATAGCAAACGACCATTCCATCCGACCATTCTAACGACCATCAAGATCAGCTAACCATAACAACTGTTAATGCCTACCAGCCATAAGTGCTGACCATTACCACCAGACCATAACTAAGGTCTATACTAAATGCTCATACCAAAGGATAATGCCAACCAACCATACAAACCATCCATACTAGCCAATAACTGACTGCACCCAAGACTGAATCCATCCAAGACTAACTCCACCCAAGACTGACTCCACCCAAGATTATCTCCACCCAAGGCTGACCCCTCCCAAGAATGACTCCACTAAGACTGGCTTCTACCGCTACCATCACCTGCTAAACTGACTAGAAGACTTGACAAAAAATTCGCAAAATTTTTGCAAAATGTAGGAAATCTTCGCAAATTTTATTTGAATCTTTGCGAAAACTTTACAAATCTCAAAAAAAAAAAAACAAATAAAAAAAAAAGGCTATCTTTGCAAATCATTTCACCCCCAATTGAGCATACCAAAGGGCCATACCAGCCAACAATACCAACCATATTGGCAAACGACTGACTCCACCAAAGACTAATTAAACCTAACACTGGCTTCACCAAGACTGGCTCCACCCGAGATTGGCTACATTCGAGATCGGTTCCACCCAAGAATGGCTCCATCCAAGACAGACAAACTCCTGCCGAACTCTATAGAACTATTAACGAGACAAAGCAGCAACACCTACGGGCCATACAAATCAACCAATCCAACATGCGATGACATCCAATCTCGAAACAAGTTGCATAATACCCATTTTCATTCCTAATGTCTTCACATAAAACTTCGCAAAAATACATAAAACATATCTCACCGACCACGATCATGGAGCGAATCGAGAAACGAGAATCGAAAATTATGAGAAGTGCTTCGCAAGTCATGTCGCGAACCACTACACTTGCAACGAAACATCCCTCAGAGTATGTCACGAACAATGCCGCAAACCATGACGAGAGCTATGAAATATTCTTCGAAGCATGACGTGAGTCATGTTATGAAGCTAAGGTCTCACAGTTTTTTTGGGGAGGATAATTTATTCGCCCTTCGGGCAACCAAGAGTTGTCACAGTTTTCTTCATGGCATGGCTCGCATCATGCTTTGAGGAATATTTCGTAGCTCTGGTCATGGTTCACGGCATTGTTCGCGACATGGTTGAGGGATGTTATGTAGCTTGTGTATTGGTTCGCGACATGACTCGCGAAGAGCTCCTAATAATTTTCAATACTCACTCCGCAATTCGCACCATAATCACGATGGGTGACATATTTCACTGATTTTTGCGAAGTTTTAGCAACATTTAAACAAGTTTTGCGAAGTTTTGCATGGAGAGGTTAGGAATGAGAATAGGTATTACGTGACTTGTTTCGAAATTGGATGTCATAGTCTGTTTGCATGGATGATTGGTATGGTCGGCTGGTGTTGCTGCTTTGTCTCGTTCGTTATTCTTCACAGTTTGGCAGGAGTTGGCATTGGCAAAATTCTGTCCTGGGAGGTGTCAATCTCTGGTGAAGCCAGTCTCTGGTAAAGGCAGTTTTGGTGGATCCAGTATTTGGATGTGTTAGTCTTGGACGGTGCCAGCCATTTACCAATATTGTTGGTCAGTATGGTAGCTGGTATGGCCTTTTGGCATGGTTAAATGTGGGTGAGACGATTTCAGAAGTTTGCCCTTTGTCTTTGATAAGATTTGCGAATTTTTGCGAAGTGCTGTAAGCAGTTTGGCAGTGTGATGGTCTCAGAGAATTTAGGTAGTCTTCGGTGGAGTTATTCTTGTTAGAAGTCACTCTTGGGTGGAGTCTGACTTGAGTGGAATCAGTCTTGGGTGAGGTCAATCCTTGAACAGTAAGGTTCGTTGGTGTGGTTGTCTGGTCTAGGTGGTTGGTTAGCCTTGAAGGCTAGTACGGTCATGTGGTATGGCCGGCTAGTAATTGTCAGTCTGTAGTGTTTTCAGTCTGGTCGGTCGGTTGGTCTGACCCTTTGGTATAGTTAGCTGTAGGTGACATGATACTTAGAAAATAATTTTCTTATAAAATAGTCAAATATTTTTGCCTGGATATTGACAGACAAAACACAACATAATTATTCACTGAGTAGCTATGACGAGAGAAATGTATTCTATGCACATGTTAATAGGGCTAACTTGAAGATATTTATCAGGTATGCGATTACAGTTATTCTAAGGGAAATTCTCCTCAGAACGTGATAAGAGATCGAGTTATATTTGGATGCTCTCCATGCTAACAAGAGAGACGCCAACTTAGCTTAAGTATTATTTTCTGACCAAGTGGTATTAGGTACTGAATACCAAGGAAACCATGAATATATGTGCTGTTTTCAATATAAAACTGATACCTTAACATTATTTTATACACATTTTGATGGTGATAAAGTACAATAATCAATATATTATTTTATAAACATTTTACATTTTTATACTGATTCTCACTCAGCTGGTACCAAATGAAACAATTATATATTTATACACCACTAGACAATGCAGTCATCTGGCAACACATAAGCCATGCATTTTTTACAGCAATCTGAGTGTGAGACGCACTACAGTAAGAAACACAATAAACATTTAATTCATTCTTACTTGTGTTAAAGTTTTCCTCGTGGTATTGCACCTTGTTTGGGTTTTCAATATTCACTATAACTTGTTTTTCGTCGTTTTCCTGCTTAATTTTTGCCATTATTGTAGGCCAAAATATTAAGCATATCTGCACCTGAAACAAGAAATAAATGCCATTTATAATAATGATAATATAATGGTGTTTTTATAATGCACACTGCTTTTTATTGCTATGTTACAAATAACTAAAACATAACCAACAATAATCGGTGCGAAAAATCTGCTGAACATAGAATACAAAAAAAATTAGTATGCGGAAAATATTAAAAGGGATTGTATTTCTTTAATAGGAAAAGCGGCTACGAAAACTGTGTATACTTAACTGGCAGTTATGTATATTTTTCGGATATTAATTTAATACCTTCTTAATTATAACATTTTTATTGAAATGTGAAATACTAAATCACGTATCACAAATCTTAAGTGTGCTTTAATTTCTTTAAATTAAACCTGACTTTCTTTATGCTACAAGTAGTTATTAATTATCATTCTCTACTTGGGTTTCACAAATAAAATTACGCATATAAATGTATACATATAAGCAAGAATGTGTATATGCACTTTTAGCTTATAATAGCCGAATCTATCACAAGGTGATGAGGGGATAATAGCCAAGAGCTGAGGGCCATAAGGATAATGTCACAACTGGGGTCGCGCTCGGACTCCATCGTGAAATTCTTTCGTTTGTTATAGTCAAGTACCATAATTCCTATACACCCCTATTCGCTGATAGCTCCACTCGCTCGGGCGCCATGTTTCTGTTACTGCTTGCTAGGTGGCACCAGTGTATATTTATTTTCTTTTACACACATTTAAAGACAAAGAGCTACTTTGCCATATATAGGCGAATTCGCTTTGTCATCACATTTGTTTTAAGGTAATATAATAATAACACGGAGAAGCAAGCAATCCTGAGGCGATCAAAAAAAAAAAAAAACAATCCTTAACCACTCGGACACAACAACAAACATATCGCTGTAAGTCTATATGCATTCCTTCTGCAACACACCTGACAAACAAACATGACATAACTTATAAAAAATATTATTAATCAAAGTATTTTACTAACATTTAAATTACTGAATATTTTAAAAACTTAAAGGTATAAAAATGTTATGTTAGATGTCGTCGGACACGCCAGTAGTTATAAATTTTATGTTTTGCCACAGGGGATTGGCGATGGGGACGAGGGGACGTGCCGCAGTCATCTTCGATAATGTCATTTATGAGCTTTTTTCCTCGTATGGCGGCCATTTTGGCAGCCAGTACCGGAAAAATTGCCAAATTACAGTCAAAATTTCTCTAATAAAATAGGTCTTGCACAATCCTGCTCACATTGCTCATAACTCCACAATGTGGCTAAGTGACTCCTTTTTGGACAAGTGAGGTATTGAGAGATCTCATGCTCTATCATTCCATGCCAGCATCAGCCAACTTCTTCCCTACTTCATGCTCTTGCATTCCAAGTGAGGGGTTTTTCTCTTAGTCTTCCCGAATTCGAATAGCTTGTTCATGCTCTTACATAACCGATTTTATTTTCTCATTCACACTCTATCATTCCAATTTGGTTTCCTCATATTCCTTCTGGCGTCCTTTCAACTGATGTCCTGGAGGTTCATGCTCTTAAATCCCTTAATAACAGATGACAGTACTTCATGCTCTTGCATTTCTACCAGACGTCCCTACTTCATGCTCTTACATTCCTTCCCGCCAGTTGGTCCTACTTCATGTTCTTGGATTCCTGGCCAACGACGTCAGTAAAGGCACCTACTTCATGCTCTCGCATTCCTACCAGATGTCGCTACTTCATGCTCTTGCATTCCTTCCTGCCAGGAAGGAATGCATACTTCACCATCTCGCATTCCCGGCCGACGACGATGTCGATCGCGAACCCTACAGAATGCTCTCATGTTCCTACCTGATGTTCCAACTTCATGCTCTCGCATTCCAACATATTTTTTCCTACTTCTTGCTTTTGCATTCCTGTGATCTTCACACTTCTGTGTGCTCGCGGGGGCCCTACACGATATTAGAAAAGTGTACCAGTTTTTGTGGCTCTTCAAAGTAGTTCGTATGCAATGAAATTGTCGCTAATATGTTCCCGTCAGTAGCGGTTGGCATGCTTAAAATGGCCCATAGGCTTGCTGGTATTATGTTTCCAGCAGTAAGCAACAGTTCGCATATCATAAGTGGCCCTGTGACGTATTTTTCACGTAAATTACGAAAGGCAAAGAAAATAGTTTTCTCGTAAGATTGATTGAATTACATAAAACTGTTGTAAATAATTTTTAATCGTGAATTCCATGTTCAATCTTGTACCATTTGAATTTTCAGAACACAATTTTACAACCTTTTTTGAATACGGATAGATATCACAAGGATTAACTTTTTCGAACACTATCAAGTCTCAAATACAAGTAATATAAAATAACTCCGGTTAAAAGTAACACTTTAAAATACAGCACCGCACGGGCGCCGTAAAGAGCGTATCAGAGCCGAGACTGCCTTAATAATAGATATAATATATTAAAAAGACACTAAAGCATAATCACCACACAGGCACCATGTGGGGCCTTTCAAAGCCATGAACGTAATTAACGCAGTTACAAAAATCAAAACTATAAAAGTAGTTAAAGCAGCATTACCTAAACAAGTTAGCTCATTCAACGATACGGTGCATATAATCATTAAAATTCTGCGCGTGAAGTGCATATGGTATGCGGCCCAATTACATTATTCAAATTCTCCAACGAGACCAGTCAGACTAAATACATATGCACGCGACGAGCTTATACAGACAATTTAAAACTTGCGTAACTTTTCACTAAAAATTGAATTTGTGCCACCGCATCCAAGTTACCCAAACGTGAATTTAAAACGGGATGCCGAAAATAAATTATGAATGAAAGGTAACCACACGAACTCAATACTGAAATACTTTCACTTTTCTTTGTATGGCGGCCATCTAGGCATAAATAGGACATTTCATTAAACCGCATATCACTTTGCTTGGCCCACATTGAAGTCTGATGTCACGCAATATGTGCGATCATGCGATGGTTGTTAGCAGTGTAAACAAACCCCCCAAACAAATTTTGGGCAATCAATCTGTTGTTCAGGTCCCTGAATGCCTTTGGCATGTTGTTCATTAGGAGGTATTTAGCCATTGGGTCCATTCCAGGAAGAGTAATGTGCATTTGTTTATTCTTTTAGATACTTTCACTAAATTTTTCATCTTTCTTCCTCTTACTAACATGAAGGTTTCATAGGTAAAGTTCTTAGTGAACACGTAAGGAAGGTTTTTGGCGCACCTGCCGAAATTTTCACTGATGAAGCTGGTTATATTCAATATGTTGCTTTCAAGAACATGCGTTTCCATTCGTCTATTAAATATTTTACTTCAAGCCCGTATTTTCCTAAAGGGAATCAACACAAATCTTAAGGCCTGTCTTTCTATTTTTTTATAGTCAGGATCACACATTATGGGCTTAAGAGCTACATTTTATTAATATTGGTTTCAATAATGCGCTGCATGATTCAATATCCTCACCACGTTTTCTTCCTTTTATCGGTTATCTTCTTAATAATCCTTTGCTGAACAATTGGAATATTCCCCTTCCATGCCCCTTAAGTGATCTGACCACACGCACCTATTCGATTGTCACCCGATGCCTTGAGGTCTGTAAGCAGGAGGTGCCGTGCATCTTTATAAGAGTCATGTTAGTGTCCCCTTTTCTTCTGGGGATCAAGTCTTGTTAAAGAATTTCATGTTTCTCGATACTAGCACAGTAGTCCTTGTTAGTAAGTAGTACTGAATTTTTTTTTATATTTCATTCTTTGTTTGCGCGGCTACGGGTATATCAGTAAATATATACTCTAGAAATACAATTTTTTTGCCATAAAAGAAAAAAATTAATTATTATGATAACTGTAATTAAAGAAATTCAGAATCGTGGAAATGTAAATAAATAAAACATTTTTAGTTCTCGTCTGCGCAGATTCGTAGGATAAATGTACAGACTTTTAACTTAGTTTTAGCTGTAGGCNAGTACAGACTTTTAACTTAGTTTTAGCTGTAGGCTTTCAACACGTGTAACGAAGTCGTACTGTCACAAATTTAATTTGCGTAGTATAGCGCACCGATTGACGGTAACTCTGCACGCCTTGCGCGTAGGAGTGATGATGTGCTAGCCGTGCGTATCACTGTCGCCAGTATCGCCCCTTCCTTCTGTGGCTTGNCCTTGCGCGTAGGAGTGATGATGTGCTAGCCGTGCGTATCACTGTCGCCAGTATCGCCCCTTCCTTCTGTGGCTTGAACGCGTAGTGGATCTCCCGTAACCATGTACTCTTCTTAATTATGAAGAACAGTTTCTGTGCTGGTGACTCAATTATTATGCTGAATTGTGCCAAGAGTAGTGTGAGGTTTTTCATGTGATTGGTTATGATGTGTAACGTGAAATGTGTGAAATTAAGGATTTTGATTCAACTAGAAGCATGTAACACTAAAAAAACCTTAATTTTGCTTTAGGTACGACAAAAGCCTAGTTTTTTGTATGAAAATCCTTGGAATGTTCTTGTGGTTGTTTACGCCCTTAACATGGCTATGCCGAGAAATAAAACTGAAGTTAACTGTCGTTTATATTAAACACATAATAAAAAATTAGTTATGTTTATATTTTCTTAACAAAAGTGTAAATAACTTCGTTGTGATAAAAAATTTGCAACTTTTTCCTGTTATCGGCAAAGGAAATGTTTTTGGGAAGTTATTTCCCATATTTTGTTTGTTAAAGTACAAAAATGTTACAGTATATGCTGCGGAAACCAATGTTACTGTTGAAAGAGAACACGCACAGTATTTAATAATACCTTATTTTAACAGAGGATGTCCCCATTAAATACTATTTTAAAACAATGTGTTTTCAAGTAAACAATTCCCTCCACGATTTAGGCGTAAACCATAAACTGCAATACTGACGTTTCAACGAGTTTTCACATTTACAATATTTTGTTTGGGGAGCAGAGAATAAACAGTTTAGCTTCCTACCACTGGAAAACAGCAATGGTGATTTTAAGTGTCCCCGATTGATTTACTGCCAAAGTGGCCCAGAAGTTAGAGAAATATTATATAGGCTGCTTACAGTAAACTTAACTCCTTTGAAAGCCTTGCTTAAGATTTACTTGTATGCACGCTGTGTATCTTCTGCGATATGTAAATTTATCATATTCGTGAGTTTGATCACTTAATATCTTAATTCATGTGCGTCGGTCAAATAAAACTATAAAATTATTATAAAAGAAAATATTTTACGAACTTGCTTATCCTTACACTTACGTTCATTAAAAAAAGTAAAAAATAATAATTTCAGTATTTGCAGATGTTTACTTAACACTTTGAATTTAACATTAAGACGTGGGACTACTTTACCTCCGATGTTACCAACCTTACTTGGCTAATAATATTATTAATTATGCCCGTTAAAATATATGCAGGTAGCAGCAGCGACATTTTCCAGAGATTGAGTTCAAAAGTACTCAGTCCACCGTGAACGACGTATAGTAAAATTCAGATATTTAGAAAATGGCATACATGCAAGCATGTAATAAAGTTTCCATTAATATAAAGAGCACATCAGACTTCCCTCCAAATACTTACGAATTTATTTATTTTCATGCAGCTCCTTATACGAACATTGGAAAATGTATGTAGGCATTTCTCAACGAGCTAAACATGTAATGTCAATTGTCGCAGAAAAAAAATGAACGGTGCAGAGCACATGCGAGATGCTCAGTAACCATTCTCTGTGTTCCAACTTTGGACTGCTTTCTTGCCAGTAGTACTAACCAATCAATGTGAACAGAATTTTAGGTTATATTTCTGTTTATGTAAACTGGAACTTCAGGATGTTCCGTAGATAGGTCTAAAAGTTTCGTTGAGCGCGAGAGTTGAGAGATTTGCGCGGCTCTTAACAACGACGTCTTGAGAGCTTAAGGATTCGTCTACAGCAATATTATTAGAGACGGAGGAAGTTACTCAGATACGCAGGTGCAGGGAAGTAATCGGATTTGGATTGTAATAAGAAACCAACCTAGCATTAGCCTGGAATAATTTCGGGAAACGGTGTAAAACTCAAGTCTGGATGTCTGGACCAGGAATCGAATCCGTGTCCTTCTGAATGCGAGTCCATTGAGTCACCAATGGCCCGCTGCCCCTTCCTAACCCCTGCGTGTCTCCATGACAATGTGATGCTGGTCAGCCGTGATGCCACCAGGAGGCCGTTTCCGGGCCAGGGACGTTTTAAAGGAAAGAACTGTTGTTCTGCTGTTTTAAATCGGCTGTTGGATGAATTAGGGGGGGGGGGGTTTGCTCTGCACCATTAATAAAATATATTTAATCTTAATTTTTAATTATTTTGTACAAAGAAAAATGATTTTTTCAATAAAATGTATTTGTGGTGAAAATAAGTCATGGGAGTTTATTAAAACTTTCAAATTAATTTCGCAATCCCATATTGGAAATTGATATTGTTGAACTTCAGAGAAAAAGGGGAAAATCTATTTTTGTAACTACGTAGTATTTTACTGTGCAAACCCAGACTAGGCTTTATGATACCCTTTAATGACACACTAATGGGGGACTCTGTTTCTTGAAAATCCAACATCTTTCTGGGGAAACTGAGATGGAGTCCTAATTGCTTGTGTCAGCAGAAATCACCACATATAGATAGAGAAACTGCACCACTTTGCTTCGTCAGTGCGGTCAGTTGAAAGGTGTAATCAATTCTATATTTTGAATGAATTGAAAATTTCTTGAGGTTACTACAGTAGTACAGTGAGTAGACCTAGTTTGGGTGCATCAAACTAATAAGCAAAATGGCTCCTACAAGAGCTATTCTTACTGCCTGGATTCAAACTTTAGAAAAAAGAGTCTCTGCAGAAAGGGCTCATCGATGCTGGTGTAACCTACATGCTAGATGACGGAATCGATGTCTTGCGCCATCTGATGCGTTAGCTGGTGATAAAAGGAGGAGTTACTGGTCAACATGAGGGTGGGTCCACTTCAAACAGCATTTTTAAAAATCCTAATTATCTGCTTTTATTCTTAGTGATGGATTCGAGGTTCTGTATAGTTTTAATTTGGGTGTTGTAGTAAATTTGCTCATTCAAATAACCAAAGTTGTTTCACTTAATATCTGTAAAATTGCAGTATTATATGCTGATGCGTTACTCATATTTTAAGTAGAAGCATCGCTTAGAACCCCCGCGATCTCCCCCCCCCCAAAACCCTTGTTAGGGGCCACCAGTACATGTGCCGCCCATTAACACGTGCTGCGAGGACAGGCTGGCCCCAGAGGACAGAAAGGCAGTTAATATGTGTCAAGGTTGTGCCGAGGACCCCCACCCCTCCCCCAGCAACATGTGTGAGAACATGGACACACATGCTGAAGAAATGCTGAGGTAAGCTGAGTTTCACAGATACAATGCTAGTTACCCGCGGGAGAAGGGCTGACAGCATTTGGCAGTGAGCGCAGGTCACCCCCCTCCCCATCCCCAATGAGTGAGACACATGTGAGGAACAGGGGTGTCGCTGGGAGGGAAGTTAAAAGTCCTGACACGAGGAGGAAGTAGTTAATTGTTCGGCGCTTCCCCTCCACCCGAGGAGACCTGTGGAAAAACGCTGACAGAGTTTACATGTGGAGGACACTGAGACAGGGCGTCAAGTAGGCCCTACAGGTAGAGGAGGGTAACATTTGGATCGGGAGATCAGTTGGATTCATTCGTCACACCGAGAGGCATACGTCGGGTGGGGGACTCACCAGAGCCCCACGCCGAGATGAGTCGTATCACCACACCGAGACGGGAGGCTGTCGGGTGAGTCAGTCAACCGTGGCAAGGGTTCGGACCCCGGTAGAGTCAATAATGTAGAGTCAGTTGTAACCCGTGCCGAGAGGTGACAGACAGGAGCGCCATGCCGAGATGTGAGATTAGCCATTCGTGTGACAGGAATAGAACAATTCTATCACCAAGTGGGGACACGAAGCGCGAGACAGAGCCAGGGAGTCGAGTGGCGGCCCCATAATGAGGGGCATCACCCCGAGAGGAAGTGTACGGCGCCGGATGGCGACGGTCAGGTGGAGGCACGCCAGACGCACCACATTGGGGCTCAGAGTGCAATACCGAGAACGGGAGTCGCGTGGTAGCCTGAACGAAGGGCACCATGCCGAGAGAAGAGTCAGTCAGTCGTATCGTGGAGTCAGCCAGTCATGGTGACCCGTCAACGAGAACAAGCCAACCGAAGGCCTGTGAAAGGGCCGACCAACTTTTCAGACCTCAACCTACTGCTGGATCACCAAAACTTCCAATACAGCTAAGTATCAGCGTCCGTCGCTCATGGGACAAATCCCTATGCCTAGCATTCCCCACAACATCGGCAATAGTTAGCACGAGTAATTTAAAGCTGCCCATCAGGCTCACAACTCGCATGGTAAAATATGTGTTTCCGGTAAAGAATGTGTTAATTTACGGAAAAGTATGTCTTTGTTTCCGGTAAAGTATGTGTGAATTTCCAGGAAAGTATGTGTTAATTTCCGGTGAAATATAAACCTTTTAAGACCAAGGTGTTATTAAGTTATTGATTACTACCCCTATTCAACATCCCAGGCACCCATATCTGTAACAGAGAGGTTAGTCAGACCCTATGAACCATCCTGTATCCTACAGGTGGGGAGTAGC
This sequence comes from Clitarchus hookeri, assembly GCA_002778355.1. Lineage (NCBI taxonomy): Eukaryota > Metazoa > Arthropoda > Insecta > Phasmatodea > Phasmatidae > Clitarchus > Clitarchus hookeri. The sequence continues at coordinate 208,559 of NQII01003531.1, forward strand.
ATCAATGCTGCCATATGTTTAAAGTTCCCGAATATTGCAGAGTGTGGTAGCGCAAGCTATGAATGAGCATAAGTCCTTTGGCGATTTTTGTCAGGCTATTTTGCGGCAAACAGATAATCCAGTAGCCATTGCTCACCAATGCATGAAAACTTCAGAAAGATTTCAGCGTTTTGGAGAATCAATGCCACATTTTGTAAATTAGACGATTAGAATGGAAGATGTTTTGGTAGAAACTAAGTTTTTTTAACTTGTTGCCTGAAAATAGAAAAATCTTTAAATTCGCCACAAAGACACAAACATTACACGAGTTGTTGGCGTTGGTAATTCAGGTAGAATTAACCGTTGGCGTTTGTAAGCAAAAAAAAAATTAAGAATGTAACACCTATAAGGCAGTGCTAAATTTGTTTTCGGTCAAATCAACCGACAGCAAAATGTTTTTATAAGGCCGAAAATGGAGAAGGAAATTTTGTACAGGTTAAGCCGAAACAGAAATATCAAATTGGTTTTCGTGTAAATCGCACAACGGAAAACTGTTTCTATAAAAAGGCAGAAAGTGACGGGAAAGTAGTACCGCCAGGAAACTGGGACCAGTCAGACGTAAAAGAAATGTCCGATGATCAAAAGCTGTGAAAATGGTAGTTTGTTACCGATACAACAATCCTGGTCACCTTCAATTCATATGTCTATTGCGAGGAAAACCTGCAGGATTAGGTTCAGTTTCAAACACAAATTTGTATAATAGGAATGGCTTGTAGTATGTTCCATTATTAATTGGGATTTTAACTATGTCTGCATTGGTATATTTGGGTGCTTCTGCATCTCTCATAAAACATTAAACTTGTAATAAATCATGGTACCGTACAAATAAAAAGTGAAGAGTCTGTCGTGTTTTGTTTAGCAGATGGAGGATTGATTTAATCAAATGTAGCACTGATGAAAATAAAAATTCAACAATTTATATGGAAAATGTATTTTAGTGTTAACGAAAATGTATCACATGCCGTGATATTGGGTATTGATTTTTTGGGCAGCACCCACACATGAATTGACGTAGCAAGGAAAGAGTTGAAATTAAGTTTTTCTCCTGAGACTGTTATTGTTTGCAAATTACGCCTTCTCGCTGTCGAAAAATGAAGTAGTTACAACATTCTCAACAGATAGAGCAGGCGTTAGACCAGTTAAAAACAGAATATAGTGATGTGCTTACGTCAAAGGTAGGGCATTGTAAAGATATGCCTGTTGTTTTGTAATTTAAAGATAGCGAGCATTGTCGTGTGCGTGCCATACCGTGTGTCTGACACCAAAACGTAAATAATTAAGCAGTTAATCAACAATTTGAATGAACAAGGAGTTGTGGAGGAATCCACTTGTCCATTTGTAAGCACGTCTTTTTATTTATAAAAAAAAATAGCTAGGTAATATCGGTTAAATTGTGATATCTGGTACCAGTTATAGAAACTGTTTTCCGATACTTGCAAAGAGCTAAAAATATTACCATATTGGATGTGAACTCTGTTTTTTTTACAGTGTAAGTTACATTCAGAAATTAGAATTCCTTTAGAATTTCGTACATATTAGGGGTTGTACCAGTGGACGCATGTGCTTATAGGGGTAAATGCGTATGTCCCAAGTATTGACTCACGTGTTGGGACGGTACTTGTGTGAGTTCGTCTTTATGTTTATTGATGACGTGAGCATTTACAGTAACACGTTGGAGGAACACCTTAAATAATTGCGGACTATGTTATATGCTTTAAGAAAGGCTGGTCTGATGGTGAACCCAAAAAAATTAGTTGGGCACAACAACATGTGCGATATCTATGGTTTATTATTCCTGTGAGTAATTTATGCATAGACCATGAGAAAACAAAATATGTTGTAAATTTTTCAGAACTAAAAAACTTAATATCTTTTTAAAAAAATTTAGCAATGGTTGCTTTTTACAGCAAATTTATCCAAAAAATGTTGTGACCTTACAAAACCATTAAATCAGTTGAAAATAAAAAAATGTTCCTGCTGTGTGCAACGCGGAACAAGAAATTGCTTTTCAAAAATTTAAAGAAATGTTAGATAATCCTCCTGTATTGCATTTGCTAAAGTTATCTGACGCATTTTTTTTTTTTTTTTTACAATGATGCAAGTTCCGAGGTCGTGACGGCGTGTTTGAATTAAAAGAAAGACGGTAATTTTGTGCGGCGATAGCATACTCCAGTAAATTATATCAGGCAGAACGGAAACTATTAATTATGAAAAATGTTGTTTAAGTTGTATATAGGCAATGGAAAAATTATCAGAATATTAAGATCATGCTCCATTTTTTTATTTACGGATATCCAGGCTCTTAGCTGATAGTTTAAATCACAAAAACAAGCTGGTAGATTGGCACGGTGATTGGTGTGCCTCGCTCGTTTTAAATTCACCGTGCAGTATATAAAGGTGGTCGTAAATTCTATATCGGATGCGTTGTCTTGCATGTATTACTAAAACGAGTTTGAGGCTGTGGATAGTCCGTTGTCCGATTCAATTTCTACTGGTATAAATGTTTTGGATTTATATACATTGCAAAAATTTTCCAGTGTTTTTATTGATATAAAAGAACATAAAAATTCTGACACGGAAAGCAAACAGATACTGTCTGAAATTAAATATGGAAATTCTTGCTACATAGTTAATTAAGGTTTTCTAGGAAAATAGACAAAAAGAAGAAAAATTTAGAGTTTTTGTACCTGAAAAACGAAGGGCAATGGTGTTTAAATATTATCATGATTTCTTTTAGAGAGGGCACGTAGGACGGGATAAAACAATAACTCGTGTTTTAGAACTTTTTACGTGGCCAAGACTGTGCAGCGATTTAGAAAATTGGGTCAGGCGTTGCGTTTCGTGTCAGCACGCAAAGCATAAAAATAAAAAACCATAAAGGCAATATGCCTTTACGGTGGCATCGTATCCTTGTGAGCGCATTTATTTGGAAGCGATGGGCCCGTTGCCACGGAGTACCTCTGGATACGTATACGTCCTTGTTGTCAGATAGTTTCAGGAAATTTTGTTTACTTTTTCCGTTACGTACCATAAAGGCAGGAGTAATTTGTAAGATAGTTATGCAGAGACTATATAGTGTTTATGGCTCGCCCGTGTGTTTAGTAACAGATATTGCTATGTATTTCCTTTTTCAGAAGGTCAGAGATTGAAATTTTATTTGGGTGGTAAAGATGGTGAAAACTGATCCATATCACCATCAGGCAAATTTAGTATAACAGGTGAATCGAAACATAAAAATTGCATTACGTAGTTTTTTATCTGATACACAGCATCTCTGAGATGAAGTTGTATATTTGCTTTTTCTGGTTTTTAATAATGTCGTAATTAGGGCTCATAAATATGCTCAATCCGAGGCACTTTTGGGAAGACGTTTTATGCACCCGGTAATAAATGTGTGGTCACTTCATATCATTTGTTTGGAGACTGTGTGTAATAAATAATTGAACGAAATATGGGCAGATGTGACACTATAACTCAATTACTTATCACCAAATAATGGGTAAGAAGAGTAACTTTTAATATAAAGACTTAAACTTTAAACCAGGTGATTTAATTTTTGTTGAAAATCATCTTTTAGTTCAAAAATATATATTTGTTTAGTGATAAGCTAGCCGTAAAATGACGCGGCCCATACAAAATATTTATGTTCATTTCGTCCGTAACAGCATTAATTATTGATTGAACATTCTCCTAGCAAATCGGAAACGGTTAAATTTCCCATTGGAGAAAATATTATGTACCCACAAATTAAGTGTAAAGGGGCCCCTCCCCAAAAATCCGTAAGCTGTTTTGATATTTTTGATGTAAAAATGGTATCATCCAAAATTTATTATGGATTTAATGTCTTGAAGAAATTGAATATTTCTAGCATTTAGAAAGGTATTAATGATATTTCTTTTAATGATATGATATTAAATATTGTATACTGTGTGTTGGTTGAATGAAGTACATATGTAAGGAAAAGTTAGACGCTAGATCATAATACCGAAATAGTGTGTGTGTGTGTGTGTGTATATATATATATATATAACGCTTATAAATTTTTGATTCAGTATTTTATATCAGTATTTTTTGTTTGTAATGCGTTTTAAAAACAGCCGCTACCTTGTATAAGGTGAAATTGGATAAAGTTACGGTCGTTTAAATCCCTGGTGGATGTCTGTTTTATTACTGCCTGCTGCTATCTTCGAGACCCATGTTCCATGTGAAAAGATGCCTGGGGTAACGGTCTGGCCAGCCGACGCCTCGGTATTTTCTGGACGCGAGGGCATCACCGTCGTGGTCGAGTCAGGGGAGGAGGGATTGATGGCCTACGCACATCAAAATTCGCCTAAGTCCACTTCTCCTTAGATTGCTGTTTCTACATGAGGGTCGTAGACATAGATTACCTATGGTGCGATGGGACCCTTACAACTGTCCACCTCGCTGCTGTTGCCTGCATGAGTGCTGGATGGCAAATGACGCGTGTATCATTAATGAGCTGTTACGAAGCTTCGCCTGCTGCCCCTTCCCATCCCTGCGTGTCTCCATGACAACATGACGCCGGGCAGCCATGATGCCAGCAGGGGGCGTTTCCGCTCCATGAACATAGGAAATTGTTCCAGACGACAACGACCAATTTGTATAAAAGGCTTTGATTCTTCCCTGTACAGAGAGACAGGCCGAGGGCTCATTAAGTAAATAATGTTTGTTCCTGTGTTTTTAAAATGTTTACCCGGGGCAAGGGTTGCTCTGCTTTATTATTAAAATATATTTAATCTTTATTTTTAATTATTTTGTTTAAAACAAACTATTTATAAATTGAAATATTTTTGTGGGAAATTATAATCATGTGATTATATTAATAATTTTAAATAGATATTGTTATTCCATATTGAGAATTAATATTTTTTTGCCTCAAAAAAAGGGAAAATTTATTTTTATAATTACAGTTCCTTTTACGGTGAAAATCAAGGCTAAGCTTTATTACACCCTTTGATGACACACTAACGGAGGGGTCTCTATTTCTTGAAAATCGAATATCTTATTTAGAAAACAGATACCAGAGTCCTATTTGCATGTGTTTGCAGAAACCGCCACAAAATATTGACAAANATATATATATATATATATATATATATATATATATATAAATCTAAAAATTTCCAAATATTGCAAACAAATAAAGAAAATTATAAAAAACATTTTTAAAATTATTTTTAAATGTATGAAAGTCCCAAAAAACAACCTTTCAACAAATACCAAAAAAACACTCGACACTTGACTCAAAATACAATACCCAAGACCAAAGACACAAGACCCAAGACTCAAGACTCAAGAATAAACAAATTTGACAAATTATCCTTGATTCAAGACTGAAAACTCAAGACCCAAGACTCTGGACCAGAAAGTAAAAAATCTAAATAAACTGGAATTTCGAATGTTTGGACACAACGGGGCCTGGATATAAAGTTGGCATCATGCTCTGTCATTATGGTATTTCGGCTGCAATGTTATGACGTCATCCAAACACCACATTGAATCTAAGTGACCTTGAACTTGACCTTTGACCTAAACTCTATGACATTGAATAACCCTGAAACCAAAAATTTCAAAACAATCCCCAAACATTCGAAAAAATCGCAAAAAATTAAACAATTTAAAAACTAGTATTAAAATATATTTAAAAATTATAAAAAAACTTATAAAATTATTATTAAGAATTTATTAAAATAACTTACAACTCCGGAGTTTCCCCCAGAACTATGTCCAGCAAACGACAGACCCTCTTCCAATCGGTCACTTTTTTGTAACCTTTTACTACCCTACCAACGTTTCTCATTGGTTAATTAGTCGGCAGGCCTCCACCCCGTCACCATTACTCATTCTGCCTAATGCAATCCACTAGCCACATTGTCTGTTTCGTTTGTAATTTGTTAATTTTTTTATCACCTTGGTAGCACTAGTGTATTAATATTCGATTTTCTCTCCAGGGGAGCTACCGATTTAGCCACAAGGTTGCAGCCATATTTGTTTATATTTGTTTAAAGTATAAGTGGTGTTGTCTGCTCCTGACATATGGGATTCCATTTTTATTACCTAAGAGGTGACAATTTCTCGATTTGGTCACCAGGCGAGCTGACGAAACAAATATTCTCTCATGCTCTCTCATACCATGTTCACCATCTTTGATTTCGATTCTTTCTTTGTTACCTTTATTTCATTCTCTGTGATGCCTTCTTTTAATTTTGTCATCATGATTAGGTCACCTGTGCTACACCCACCATCTTACTCGTACATTGTATTCATGCTCTGCAATTCCACCTCGATTAAGTAGCCAGCTGATTACTCGGTCCCTTTAACCACCATCTTGGGTTACATCGCTTCAGAAATATTTTATTATGCCATATGCTCTTGACTTTTAACAATCGTAATCCATTCACTTCCTAATTTGTTATTACTAGAAAATTAACTGTAATGTATTAGAGCAACACCAATCGTGTGGAAAGGTATGCACGACATCTCTTCTACCACTTCAACATGGTTTCATGTCTGTTGCATACAACATGCTTAAAATGTATTATGGTGCCAATACAATCATAGTTTATATATAGTTATCTTCAACATTATTTATTTTTACTTATTGTTGATTGCCCTCACCCAGTGATAAGCCTATACATAAAACCTTTAGGTACTAACTTTCAAATCATTGTATTTTGACACATCATTTAATTAATTTTCTTATCGTGCTCAACGAGAATACCAACATGTAGTAACATATAAAAACCACGGATATCATATTCTCTATATCAGAGAAGTAGGCATGCTAGGACAAGGTACATCAACACCAGCGAAAAATAAAACATTCTTTCCATTGAAATTATATATATATATATATATATATATATATAGTCACATTCTCCATGCCATCCATGTAGTGTCTTTACAACATCATGCTTACTTTTCACGTAATGAATATAATCTGCTTCAACGCAGCTCAACACTGTCTATGCTAGCTAGCCTCCATCCAAAGCATTTGGCCATATATTCTTCTTCTTCACAACAAAGTTTTTCGTTCAAGGCCTTTACGGCCCCTGGAATGCTATCAGCATTGGACAATATTACATTCAGAGTCTTGAATGTTCTCAGACTAATGACTTAATCCAAAGTTTGTGGCTTTTCTTAGGTACACTCCAGTCAAACATTATATTTTATGGAACCTTCTTTGACTCCTTCTGTTAATTGATTGATTATCATTTGCTTAATATGGTCAAGGCATGCAAACATGTTTCTTGTACCCAAAAAGTTATCCCAATCACATAATATTTTAAAGTTTCTTTGAATGCTGATTGTTTGAGGAAGAATATATTGTATGTGGTTTCACCAACTTCTAGAACATGGCGTTTATTATCTGCAGGATCTCTACCCTTACAATTCTTTCTATGTCTTCAGCTTATCACCTCATTTGAATAGGAGTTTGCTCATGACCCATCGTTGCATAGCACAGGAAGGTCCCTTCAGACAAGTTGTTCGTTTATAATTCCTTGCACCTTGACTGTAGGCAAAAATCTTGATACAGTAACAGCAACTTAACATTGATGAAGTCATCGATTGCAGCACTGCTGTCGATAACCCATCCATATAAGTTGATGGCACTGTCAACATCATGCCTGAAGACGTTGATGGCTGCACTACTGTAGGTGACCCATCCGAAGAAATGAATGGTGCTGTTGGTATCATGCCTTAAGAAGTCGATGGTGACACTGCTGTGAGTGTTCCATCCGTGAATTCGATGGTGCTGTCGGAATCATGCCTGAAGAAAATGTGGACGACACTGCTGGGAGCGACCCTTCCGAAAAAGTCTCTTGCACTATCAGCATCATGCTCGAAGTCGATGGCAGTAATGCTTTAGGTACTGTTGCTAGACCTGCAACTTCTGTCACCATTTTTTAATAATTGCTTCCACAAGCTGAAATAATGCATTTTTCTCATCAACTGCTGTCAAACTAAGCCTCTCAGATCATCCCCCAACTGCTTATAATATACACTGAAGAGCCAAAAAAACTGGCAAACCTGCCTAATATCGTGTAGCACCGCAACCTAACCCGAGCACGCAGAACTGCCGCAAGACGACGTGGCATGGACTTGAATAATGTCTGTAGGTATGCAGGAGGCAATTCATACCATGAATGCTGCAGAGCAGTCCAAAAATCCAATCTGCCCCAATTTGAGAAAGGGTTGCACATCTGTCACGTTTAATGATTCTCGTCAGTCGTCGTTTGTCCCGTTTTTTCACTATATTTTTCCGGCCGCAGCGATGTCGAAGATGTGATGTTTTACCGGATTCCCGAAGTTCACAGTACACTTGTGAAATGGTCGTACACGAACATCCAAATGTTATCGCTACCTCGGAGATGCTATGTCCCATCTCTCGTGCGCCGACTATAACACCACGTTCAAACACACTTAAATCTTGATAACCTGCCATTGTAGCAGCAGTAACCGATCTAACTGCCGACCGCATCACATTACTCTGATTGGTTCCAAACCTCTGTTATTTGCATACGCACGCCTATACCAGTTTTTTTGGCTCTTCAGGGTACCTTTATGGAAGCACTATGTTGACATGTTGACAATGAACAAATCATATTACACCAATAAGACATTGTGGGGCAAAAGACAAGCCATTCACGGAGTTGCCACGTGAATGCAGCTGACCAATCATGTGCAGACATTAGACCATCACATGCAGGAGTTAGTCAGCAGGTCTCCATATTTCCATCAATCCTTCGCAATCCTCACTATTTAGCACTGCACACATCACAATCAGCACCACACACACCACGATAAGCACCGCATGCACTGTAATCTGCTCCTCACGATCCACAATCTGCTCCGGAATCGGCTCAGCATTCTTCACAATCCGCTAAGCATGCTCTACAATCCACTCTGCCATTACCTCCACAATCACCTCCGCAATCCAGTCCGCAATCCGCATCGCTATCTGCTCTGTACTCCGCTCCGCAAACCGCTTCGCAATCAGCTCCACATGCTCTATAATGAGGAGTCAGCTCTGAGTAGTCAGATCTGAGGAGTCAGCTTTAAGGAGTCAGCACTGAGTAGTCAGAGCTGACTTCTTAGTGCTGAGTCTTCAGAGCTGAATCCACAGAGCTGACTCCTCATTGCGGAGCGTGCAGAGTGGATTATGGAGCAAGCGGAGCAGATTGTGGATCTGCAGTGCTGATTGCAGTGTGTGTATATGGAGCTGAATGGTGAGGATTGCGAAGGATTTATGGAAATATTGAGGCCTACCGACTAATTCCTGCATGTGTTGGTCCAATGCTTGCACGCGATTGGCCAGCTATGATCACGTGGCTACTCAGTGGTTGGCTTGTATTTTTCCCCACAATGTCTTACTGGCATAATATAATTGTTTCATTGTCATCATGACATCATAGTGATTGCATACAGGTTAAATATAAGCAGTTGGGGTATCAGTTGAGAGGCTTAGTTTGACAGAAGCTGATGTGAAAGAAACATCGTCTCAGCTTGTGAAAGCAATTATAAAAAAAAGTGGTGACAGAGCTTGCAGGTCCATCACAAATACATACAACAGTACTGCCACCGACTTCTTCGCGCATGATGCTGACAGTGCCAGCGACTCTTCCGATGGGTCGTTCCCAGCAGTGTCACCCTCGATTTTTTCATGTGATATGCTGACAGCTCCATCGACTTCTTCGGATGAGTCACTCACAGCAGAGTCACCATCGACGTCTTCAGACATGATGTCGACAGCGCCATCGACTTCTTTGGATGGAGCACCTACAGCAGTGCTGCAATTGAGTTCTTCGTCAAGGCTTAGTTTCTGTTACTATGACAAGATATTTGTCTACAGTCAAGGTGCAAGGAAGCATAAAGAACTACTTGTGTGACGGGACATTCCAGGGCTATGCAACGATATGTCAAGTGCAAACACCTGTTCAAACGTGGTGATTAAGAGAAGATACATAAAAAAAAAATATATATAAAGATAAATATCCTGCAGATAATAAACGCCCTGTACTAGCTGCTGGCGAAACCACATCGAATGTATTCTACCCCAAACAATCAGCATTCAAGGGAATTTAAAAATATTATGTTATTGGGAATAATTTTGTAGGTACAAGAAACTCTGTACATACATCGACCACATTAAGCAAATGATAATCAATAAATTAACAGAAGGAGTCGAAGAAGGTCGCATAAAATATAATGTAGGACTGGAATGTACCTAATAAAAGCCACAACTTTTGTGTGAAGCCATTAGTCGGCTAGCATACAAGACTGCAAACATAGCATTGTACAATGTTAATACCATTCCAGAGGCTGTAGAAACCTTGAAAGAAAAACTTTGTCGTAAAGAAGAAGAATATTTTGCCAAAGATTCTGGTTGAACACTAGATAGCATAGACTGAAAGAGCTGTTTATAAGCATATTATATTCACTACGTGAAAAGTGAGCATGCTGCTGTAAAGACAGTACGTGAAAGGCATGGAGAATGTGATGGTTCTGTTTTTATGCTTGTAGTCTGAAGTATGTTAATATATATTATTTCAATGAAAAAAAAAAGTTTTTATTTTTTGCTGGTGTTGATGTACCTTGTCCTAGCATGCCTGCATCCCTGATATAGAGAATATGATAGTCTTGTTAATTTTAATCTTTTACTTCATTATAGTAACCTAGTTAAACACGAAAAGAAAATTAACGAAATTATGTGTTAAAATTTTTTTTTAAGTTGGTACTTAAATATTTCTTTTGTAAGCCCATCACTGTGTGTGCGCAACCAGCAATGTGGTAATATGGGCATGATGTTGAAGTAAAATGTACAGAAACTAAGAATGGATTGGCATCATAATACATTTTAAGCATGTTGGATGTAACAGACATAAAAACTTCCTGTTGAAGTGGCAGATTTTTGACCTGGAGACTTGGTGACAGGGGAGGGTGAAGGTCGAGTTGGGCCTGACCAGACAATCTTCAGTGCGGTATATGGCGTAGAGAGGTCCTTTATATACTTTCTACATGACTGGCGTTGCTCTAATGCACCACAGTTATTTTCCAATAATTACAAATTAGGAACTGAATGGATTTAAATTGTTGAAGGTCAAGATCATAAGTCATAATCAAAGATTGCGGAAATGATGTAACCCAAGATGGTGGTTGGAGAAGGCCGAGTAATAAGCAGGCTACTATATCGAGGTGGGTTGGCAGAGCATGAATACAATGCAAGATGGTGGGTGGAGCACAGGTGACATAATCGTGGTGACACAATTTAGAAGGAATAATTCTCTCAAACTAAGAAACAACACTAAATCAAAGATGGCGAACATGGCATTACAGAGTATGAGATAATAATTGTTTCATAAGATTGCCTGCTGGCTAAATCGAGAAGTTATTACCACTTAGGTAATAGAAAAAGAATCAAATATATCAGGAGCAGACATCACCACCTATACAATAAAAAACATGCAAACAAAAATGGCTACCACCTGGTGGCTAAATCGATAGCTAGCCTGGTGACGAAATCGAAAATTAATACACTAGTGCTACCTAGATGATCAAAAATAAACAAATAACAACCGAAAAATCAATATGGCTGTTGGAATACATTAGAAAATATGAGTATGGCTTAGGGGGTTGGAGACATGCCGACTTATTAACCAATGAGAAACATTAGTAGGGAAGGGAAATGTTACAACAATGTGATTGATTGGAAGAGGGTTAGTCGTCTGCTGGACATGATGCTGGGGAATCTCTGGTATTGTATGTTTCTTTTAATACATTTATAATAATACTTTAATAATTTTTTATAAATGATAAATATGTTTAAAGACAATTTTTGTATATTATTTTAATTTCTGCAATTTTTTTAGGTCTTCTTGGGTTTGTTTGGAATCTTTTGTGTTCAAGGTCATTCATTGTAACGGGGTCAAGGTCAAATATGAAGTTAAATTTCAGTTGGATTCAATATGGTGGTTGGGTGACATCATAACATAGCAACAGAAAGACCGGAGTGACAGAGCATTTTGTCGAATTCGGCTCCGAGTCCTGTTATGTCCAAACAACACATATTTAATAATTTTTTTTAACTTCTGGTCGTGGGTTTTGGGTTAAGGGGCTTGAGTCTTGGGTCTTGAGACTTGAGTCTATGGTCTTTAGTCAAGTGTTTTGAGTCAAGCATTTTGAAACTTGAGTCTTGAGGCTTGAATCAAGGGTTTTGAGTAAAGCATTTTTAGTCTTGAGTGTTGAGTCTTGAGTCAAGTGTCTTGAGTCTTGGGTCTTGGGTCTTGAGTCAAGTCTCAAAGTTGTTTTAGGAATTCGTTAATATTTGTTAATTTTTTGGAGGATTTTTATTTTTATTTTATTTTATGGGGTTTATATATATATATTAATAAGTTTTAATTACATTTTTAATAAATTTGTGAAAATTTTTAGTATTTTTTGGAATTTTTTTAGGTTCAAGGTATTTCAAGGTAATGGGCACAGGGTCATGGTCAAAGTTTAATGTTACTGACATCTAAAAAGCGGACAAGATTGCTGACATAACCAAGATGGCTGATGGTCAAGTCTGTTTCCAGACCCATGACCCTGTGTATCTATTTGGCATACCCAATGCCTATAAAACCAAAATGGCCGCCACTTCTCTGCCCTCGAAAACGATCCCCCCAATCCTTCTGATTGATCGAAAAGTGCCTTTCGCGGGATGGTTTTGGAACTGGGGGGATCGGTGCTTATTTGAGAGAAAAATGGGAAATTTTCAGGTAAAAGGGAAATTTTGAGTTAAAATGGAAATTTTTAATGCGGGCAAAGGAAATTTTGTGAGTAAATGACCGCCGGGTGACAGAAATGTCAGAGCATGAACAGTACTACGTTTCGCTCCCCCATCGCCATGCCAGAAAACATACATAATCATTATACTCATTCTGTTTTGTATTTCCACCAAAGACATTTAGTACTCTCTGGATTTTTAAGTATAATTGTGTAAAATTTCAAATACTGTAGTTTTTTTTTACAAATCACACATACAAAATGTGAAGTTACCAAGAAAATACTGTATATTTGAAAATTTACACTTATTTTTTAAAGTGTGTACTTTCCTGGAATGACACTTTTACTTACCAATGAGTAGAATATGTTTTTTGCTTTGTAATATAATACATGAAAGAGTCTTGTAAACACAGCAAGAAAATGGCTGTACATGATATGGCATTATGCTGTCGTAGCGAGGATGTTGAAGAAGTGATCGTTCGAGATTGACCCATGGATTGATCAAACATTTCTTAGCATAGAAGTGGTATTCAACCATGTGAGCCCACGTAAATCATCAGAAACCACAAAATCCAGCAATAAAGCTCAGAACTGAGCCTCTTCAAACAGCAAAACTGAAATATGTATTTTATGCATCTATTGCAAAATATATTTAATTACGATCTCGTGCTATGACAAAATGTCTCTCCTATTTAGATTTTTCGGGTGGAAATTTCTAAACAAGTATGTACAATGAGGTTAATTTAGCGAAGCAAATGTTTTACATGATTTACCTCACGGCCAGGGGCGCAGAAACCAAAGGGACGGGGAGGGGAGCTTCAGGCATATTAATAACCCTCCCCCTCCCAAGATTTTGTGGGTAGGTGGAGTATAGCATTTCTCACACCACCCTAATTATATTTTAGTCACGCTCATTACTGCCTTATTAAATTGTGCAACCAACAAATCTTACTTACAAAAGCCACCAAATAAACGAAACACTGTAACACGTAGGCGGCCGTATTCCCTGAAAGCATGACACTAAATAAGGCCGTAGTGTGGAGAAGTGACATGATCCATTAACAATGAAACAAGAGCAAACCGTGAACACAGTTCCATCCACTGAAATGTATACCCCTAATTTCAATAACGCAAAATCCGCTATCAACATACATGCGTTTGAGCACGGATTACTTTGAAAGGAGACTTGTTAACACATTTTTCTTGCAGGTTATTTAATTAAATAAGTTGGTAGTGATACTTCTTACAATAATGGAAGAATATCTATTTAAAATGTTTAATTCTGTGACGCAAAGTTTAACAAAAGCTGCTTCCCGTATTTTAATCTGGCGTTAACTACCGTACATGCAATACAGTTGTTATTAAAGTCTATACATGCCGATAAATGAATAAAACATTTTGAATAGTTAACTGTTTCATTAATACTTTGATTAATCTGGTGGAAACCTCTTGCTTTACGTTGGAGAATGAAATATACAACAATTAAAATAAGCATAAGAAATGAAGTATTAGTATTAAATCATAATTTATAATAAACCGGCCCTGGTGTCATTATTACAAAGCGAAGGAGATAAACTTAGATTATATTCAGGAAGCATAATGTCAACTTCAGTAGAGGGTTTAAACAGTTAAATAAGGTGAATTAATGGTCACGCCCCTTAGAAGATAGCAGATAAATGTAACTCAGCATCTAATGGTGAATTCTATAAGGAAATATTGACACAAAAATCCATCAATGATATGCTGACTAAATTCCGGTATACGTATTGTATCTGAAAAGAGGTTGTTGCTAATATAGAGTTAACTCAATTCCGGTTGACACTATTCCGGGACTATTTACATGTCAGAAAGAAGGTACGATAATATCCGGAGTTGAATCAACTCCGGGTTGTCTTTATTCTGGCAGGGTACCATAAACCCCGGAATTGAGTCAATTCTGAGTTGACTTAATTCCGTATCCCAAATAAGGGGCAATACTGAAATCGATCCGGAATACGGACCACTTAAGTTTAAATAGTTCCTGTTGCTGTAATTCTGGCATGTCTTGGAATGCATAGCAATGCGACAATTCCGGAGTTGAGTTAATTACATGTTGACTTAATTCCTGTACAATTTTTGTGAATGAAAGTGGGTTATTGAAACTCCGGAGTTGAGTCAACACCCGTTGACATAATTTCGGTAGGATTTTCAAACTAAAACAGGGTAGCTAAAAATCCGGAGTTGAGTTATTTCCATATTGACTAAATACCGGTTGTATTTTGTGCGTGAAAATTTGTTCTTGGGAACCCAGAGTTAAGTATTCTCCATTTGACATATTTCGGGTACGATTTTCAAACTAAAACAGGGTAGCTAAAAACCCGGAGTTGAGTCAATTCCAAGTTGATATAATTCCTGTGTAGCTACCACAATATCTGGAATTGACTCAATTCCGAGTTGACTTAATTCTGTCGCCCCATACCAACATCCGGGAATAACATTACAGAAGTGTAGTGGCAGGCATTCTCACGACAGCTCTGCTGTGCGGAGGAGCCCTCTTGTCTGCCCGTGCAGCTAACAAGGAGGTGAAACTCAATTGTAAATCCCCCATAAAATAAAGTCAAAACAATTCTGCCTTCCCAAAAATCCGACAAACTAATGTAATACATTATAAGCCAAGCACTCTGCAAACAATGTCGACTACCATTTTGCAACCATTAGCCACAAAACATTTAACTTCAGATCGTAAATAATATGACTGATCCAAAACAAACCATCCATTATAGCTCAAGCATAAATCATGCATACAAGCAACCATAACAATTAAGAATAACAAAAAATACAAATAATAGCATACCTGCCACTCATACCATCTGTCATAACGATGTTACGGACCATCGTTAGTCAAATATACTAAACACCATACCAACTGAAAATTTCTTATGTTGATTCTGTTCCGCCTACAACCCATTTTAGGCCTATTAAAAGCAGCTCCCGAAATTTCATTCTCTCGCAGAGAGTAAAGAGTGAAAATGATGTCATGCTGTTCAAGTGGCGGAAAAACTTTATCAGCAACTGTGACGTTTGGGAAGCTCAAATCACATGCAGCACTCTCCAAATATATATGAAACATAGACCCTTCCCCTTTTCAACTAAGGACACCATATAAAATTTCGATCTGTATTACTAAGATAGCTTCTATTTTCGTTTTACAGAAAGCAATGTGTTCACCTACAAATTTAACATACTTTGTCATACCAGCAAAAAGAAATTTATACTTTTCAATGCTCTGCATTCAATACACTCAATAAAAAAATACAGGTGTAAAAACATTAATTTTTAACTAAGTTATAAGTAGCTCTCAATCATTAATCTGTCTTATATAAAATTCATAAAATTAATGCTGTATTTCTCCTACCTTCATTCACACAGTGCTTTAAGTTAACACATAATTATTTAATCAGTGATCACATTAATCTATTGTAAAAAAAACATTCAAATATCTTAGAAATCTATGTCATCAATCATAATATAAATTAAAAGTTTTTATAACACTGCAGTGTACCAATATTTGTACATATGAAGACACAATATACAACCATCAAATATTTTATCTTCGATGCTGAAACTGTATAGAACCCTCAAATTATTATTCCCAAAATCAGTCGTATTCAGTTCCCCTAGTTGCATAATATCACCATAATTTAAGAAATAAATAACAGAAGTGTCATTTCATAGAATATCCTAATTTTTACAAAAATTTGGGAACAGGGCATAAACAAAATTAATGCTACACACTCGACTTATATTTCATTCAAATAAACAAATACAATTTTACTGCAGACGCAACCTTGAACTTGACCTTACGCTTGGTGAGTCATTGCTATTGGAAAGAATATAGCCTGATGTGAATATTCAACCCACTATTATTTGCATACGCTTCACCGCATTTATCACATGGATAAACCTTCGGCCACTCTTTTGGATTTCAAAGTCTAAAATATGGAAAAGAAAGAAATTTTATTTTCGAAAAAAATTATTCCCAGATAAAAATTATTTAACCTCCGCTTCGTCTACTTCGAAGATGAATAATATATCTTTAAAACAGAAAATATTAAATTTTATTATAGAAAAAATGTTTCCAGAAGAAAAAATAAAACTCAGATTTGTCTACGACGAAGTTAAATTTGGGTGCTCAATGCTAGAAAACGAAATTTAACATAACATTTTAATACTGTGCTTTTTTGAGATTTGTCCATCATTGATCCTGCCACCATTATTTACATCTATGATTTCATGTGACCTTGAAATTGACTCTTGACCACCATCTGAGATTAAGTTTTCTCTTCAATCAGAAAAAAAAACAGATGCAATAGAAAAAATGCTTCAAGCATTATGTGAATTAAAATACTTGTAGTACTGTGCAATGTCGACACCTTACTTCTGACCACTCACTGCCGATGCCTCACTGCCGACCACTCATTACTGACCCATCACTGCTGAACCCTCAGTGCTGACTCCTCAGTGCTGACCCCTCAGAGACGAACCTCACTGCTGACCCCTAAGTGCTATCCCTTCACTATTCCCATTACTTCTGACCCCTCATTGCTGACCCCTCTATTCTGACCCCTCACTGCTGACTCCTCAGTGTTATTTCCCATCCACCAAATCTACAGTATATTCAACAATTTCATAACATAAGCATCACCTCATGCGATTAACAGGGTGGTTGGGTCAAGTACCACTTAACCTCTTGTATACGCATTGTTGGATGCCATTTCCGAACTGTTTAAGATATAAATTCCAAAATCATATTATAGGCATCAACCCCCCAACAGTGACCAGGGTGGTAGTATCAAAGATGCTTTAAGCCCACATATAAGCCTAGTTGGACACAATTTCTGAAAGGTTTAATATATAGTCACCAAATTCATGACATAAACATAACCCCCGACGATGAACAGGACCACAGGCTCAAAAAAACATTAAAACCTCTTAAGCATAGATGGTCATAAAATACCATCCACTGAAATCATAGTCTCCAAATTCAAATCACAGCCATTACCAGTGACGACAAACAAGGTGGTGGGGTATTATGCCTTAAGCACTCTTATAAGAATAGTGACTACAATTTCTGATCTGTTGAAGCTATCGTCATAAAACTCATAACAAAGGTATCGCTCCCAACAACAAACATGGTAGTAGGGTCAAGTATAGCTTAGGTCCTCTTACAAACACAGTTGGCCACCATTTACCCTCCACCAAAGTTATAGTCATCAAATTCATATAATAGCCATCACTCCCCGACGACAAACAGGGTGGTGCAGTCATGTATACCTTTGGCACTCTTATAAGCATAGTTAGACTTTCCGATCTGCTGAATCCATACGCACCAATTTCATACCATACTCATTGCACCCGAAGATGATCAGGGTGGCAGGCTATTGAGGCCTTAACCCATCCAGTAAGCATAATGGTAAGACATTTATCACCTGCTGAAGACATAGTCGTAAAATTTAAATCATACACATCGCTCCCGACATCGAACAGGGCAACAGGGTCAATTAGGCCATACCTAAACTTATAAGAATAGTTGGCTGCCATTCACCATCTGCTGAAGCTATAGCCAACAAATTCATATCAGAGGCAGGACACATGACGACGAGCAGGGTCAATGAATCCTTAACCCATCTTATGAGCATTGTGGGCAGAGGCATTTACCATCCACAGAAGCTATAGTCATAAAATTTATATCACAGTCATCACTCCTGACTACAATCAAGGAGAAATGGTCAAGTAGGCTTTAAACCCTGTTATAAGCATAGTTGGATTCCATTTCCAAACCTTTGAAGTTCGGGAACATGTAACAACCTACCATACATGTAAAGAAATTCATCTTACGTACCAATACAAGTTCATCGCAAAATTACCTTCGAATGTAAGAGTATAGGGCCTAAAATAGCACACAGAAATGCTGGTCTACAAACACGACAATCACACATCGCCACACTCGTCGTCTACTACCATGGGTGTCTACCAAATTGGAACCCTTCATCGACAGCTAGCTGCCCTTCGTCCACCACCATCGTAGTTGTATATATATAAAAAAAACCAACATATATACATAGATAAATTCTAGTGAGGCTGACTCGCAACATCTAACCATATATGAAAAATATTCAAGGCATATACATCCAAATGTTCTGCGAGCATGATGCACGTAGTCGTGGGTTGCAATAAAATACAAATAAACTAACAATATCAGCCCAACATGAATGCTGGCATCCACAGGACTTGCTAGCATGGCAAACTCTTGACAAAAGCCATATATTGAAAAAAAAATTAAAAGGGTATACAATTGCACTGAGAGCAATGTGTACATAGTCGTGGGTTACATTAAAACATGTCTGGATTAATACACATAAACACTGTCAGCCTAATATGGGGATTGGGGAAACCATGTGTAAAATATATGAAACCAAGAATGTACATGAAAAATCAGACAAGTAACTAATAATGAATAACTGACATATACACAAGT
Organism: Clitarchus hookeri; assembly: GCA_002778355.1. NCBI lineage: Eukaryota > Metazoa > Arthropoda > Insecta > Phasmatodea > Phasmatidae > Clitarchus > Clitarchus hookeri. Next base: position 227,901 of record NQII01003531.1, read on the forward strand.
ATGCCCCCCATGACGATGTCATAAAGAACTGTAATATATAAAAAAAGGACACTGTCTTTTCAAGTCATGTAAAATGTATTAAACCTGTCGCATTATATACATTAACGAGGTCGTTTCTTGTGTACGTTCGCTCCACCACTATAGACTGTGGAACCATTGGGTGTTTTTTATATATTACAATTCGTTATGACATTGTGCTTGTGGCATACTTGTGTATAAGTATGTCTTTAATTATTAGTTACTTGACTGATTTTTCATGTACTGTGTGGTTTCATATATTTTACACGTGTTAACCCCGACCCTCATGTTATGCTGACTGTGCTTATCTGTATTAACATAAATATGAAGTAAGTAACCTGCGAATATGTACACCCTGCTCTTAGTGCAAATGTATATATCTTTATTTTTTTTCAATGTCTTTCTTTTTGTAAAGAGTTAGCCATACTAACAAGGCCTCGGGCCATTGTTCCTCGTGTTGGGCTGTTGTTTGATTATATATATTTTACTGTAACCCATAACTATGTACATCATTGTCACAGCACTGTTGTATATACCTTGAATTTTTTTTATGTATGGTTGGTTGTTGCGAGTTACCCAAGCTTACATTTATTTATGTACATGAATTAGTTATTTTATATATACAACCATTATGGCAGTGGATGAAGGGTGGCAAGCAGTTTATGAGGGGAACCAAGTTTGCAGATACCCATGGTAGCAGACGACGAGGGTGGCGTTGGGTGATTATCGTGTTCGTGTAGATCAGCATGTTTGTGTGCTATTTCAGGCCCTACTCTCCTACATGCGTCGGTTACTTTGCGATGCACTTTTGTGTATATCTACCTTTACTTTTTTAACATGTATGGTAGGTTGTTACATGTTCCTGAACTTCGAAGGATTGGAAATGGTATCAAGTTATGTTTATGACAGGGCTTAAGGCCTGATTGTCGTTATATCCTTATATGCAGTTAGGAGTGATGGCTGTGAACATGAATTTAATGACATTAGCCTCAGTGTATAGCGAATGGCTTCCCACTATGCTTATAAGATGAGTTAAGGCTACACTGACATTGCCAACCTTATCATCATCATCAGGTGCACTGCCTATGATATACATTTGTTGGATATGGCTTCACCAGAATTGAAATGGCAGCCAACTATACATATAAGTATATTTATGGCCTAATTGACCACGCTGCCCTGTTCGATGTAGGGAGCATTGTGTAAGATTTAAATTTTAACGACTATGACTTCAACACATGGTAAATGCCTGCCCACTATGCTTATAAATTTGTTTAAGGCTTCTTTGACACTGCTACCTTGATCGTCATTCGGAGCGATACCTATAATATGAATTTGATGGCTGTAGCTTCGGCAGATGGGAAATGGTGGACAACTATGCTTATAATAGGGCTTGAGGTATGCTTTACCCTACCACCCTATTGATCATTGGGGGTGATGGCTATAATATTGACGCTATTTCCCACCTGTGGAATATAGGGTGGTTTATAGGGTCGGAGTTAATTCCTCCAGGCATAGACTATAAAGTGCCTAGAAGGTTGAGGGTATTTTAATAAGGTAGTCTTTTGATGTTTCACTTAACTGGATAAATATATTGTCTCCAGTTAAAAAAAATCATACAGTTACACTTCCGAGGTACGGTACTCTAACTTGGCTACTCATATTAACTTGGGGTCACATCATGGTAGAGGGGTGCTTTTCTGGACGGCGACTTGATACATAACTCTGCTGTTGATGCTGGTATGTGTCTGCAGTGGGTGAGCTCCGGCAATGTGGGCGACTTGGCAAAGGCCCGCATTTGCTGCCGCCTCACTGGACTGCTGTTCTACTAATGTTCTCATGTACTGAGGTACTGTTGTCGCCGGGGTTGGGGGGGGGGTCCGATGTGCCCCCGGACTCACTGGTGCGGCTGACCTCTCTCTACACGGAGATATTAAACTGACTGCTCGATGGTCTACTGATAACTCCTCTGACTCTTGAACTAACCTCTCCGCTCAGTAATAAAGAATGGTGCATCCCACCTTCCCACAAAGAGGCTTATATGCTCTCTAGTTTCCATCACTAATTTTCGGCAAGTGTAGCCTTTTTTGGCAAGGGGGTGAGGTGGTAGGAAGCAGAACAATGCAGCACTTAAAGATGTGCCCTGGTTCCTGAAGTTTGGCCGTGGGAAGGTTACACCCTTTCCCGAGCTTACTCTGTCAGCTATTTCTCCGCGAGGTGTTTCCACATTGTCCCGTGGTTAGCTGAGGGGGGGGGGGGTGTTCTCTAAACCACTTTCCAGCTCGTCAGCTGTTTCTCGATGCGTATTTTCTGATTTCTGGCAAAATACACCTGACCCTTGTGATATCTCGGCGCTCAACAGTTCACACGGGTTTGCTAGAGGTGTAGGGGGTGAATGTGAGTTGGGGGGGGGTGAGAGGGCTACACATCAGCGACATGTGTATGGCTTGGAAGCCCGTGGTTGCCTCTGCTAGACCTTCCTCTGTGATGACCATGACTGACATGTGTCTCTCTAAGTCCCTACACTGGTTATGCTGGAGGAGTGGGGGGGTGGTTGTGTGACAGCGCAGCACTAATACTCCTTATCCATCACACGTCAATTCCCCCCTCGTCTTTTCAGCACTGACACACACTGAATGAAAAAATCTCGGGTTTTGGCATAGTTTTGCCTCTGTAAGCTAACCTTCTCAGTGCTCTGCTCATCTCATCTCTGGCGCTGACTAGCGCACCACGTGCTTCTCGCTTATCGGGCTGCCTGGCTGTCTTCACTCCTGGTGCGCGCCCTAAGGTTAGCAGGCATGCCCCTTGCCAGTAAAAAGGGCCTAACACTCCGGCTCTCTGGGTTAAAAAACTAGGCTTATATTCTTATTCACAAAAAACTGACGCACCTTTTTACCTGGGTTCTCTTTCTTCCGTCGACTGCATGCTACTGCACAATTTCTCCTGGCTAACTATTTGAACTCGCCAAAGTACAAAAGATGGGGCGATCCACTTCTTGAACTATTTAAACAAACACCTGGTACCACACTCCTCGGACTCCGTACAATACTTACCACGTTCTTACAGGGTTACAAACCAATTAACAGGGATACACAATTATACAGGGTTACACTGCATGACCTTCAAAATTACCTTAATCGTTCTTCTGTGCTTCAGTTTCCTGGTAAGGCGGAAACATGCTTGATGTATACAAACAAACAGGTGGCATATGGCCGGTATATTTTGCACAGCTGGCAATCTTATGGTTTTGGTGACAGGAATTAATTTTATGTTAATGACGACTGCACAGGTCATCGAAGGAAACAACTCTTAATTACTAGGTTCGTACTCTGTTCAAGGGTTCACACTAATTTATGGCACTCTTGGCGCTTTTTAACAAATGTTCTGACGATGACACACAAAGCACACTGACTCCTGCTACGTTTTTACTATTAAAATGAATCACAGTTCGTGGAAGAACAAAAAAATATAACCTTATCTGTCTCTCATCTGTTGCCTGCGGTCTGGGCAAATGCAAACCTCCCCTCTCTCTTGGTAAAAAACTTAGAACATGTTCTACTTCGGTTCCCGGCTGAAGGCATATATTGGGTACCTTGGAAATTTAATAAAAGTACACTCAGGCACACTTCAGTGTGGCGTCTATACACATCTTTCGGCTGAAGGCCCTGACTTCACTGGTCAAACTGTAAACAGTTCTTGTCGCACTAGGTTGTTTGGCAGGTCGGGTAACTTGACCTAGTTGTCTCAACAGATGACATGGGTAATCACTGACCCAAAGACTGTTTCTTGGCTGCAGGTGGTGTCTTCTTGCACCTAGCGCTTGGAACCTGGATGAGCCTTGGCATCTGCGGTGATTGTGGGAAGACTGCTTCACTTCCTCTCGTTCTGTTGACTCTGGACTGTTGCTCTGCAGGCTCATCCTCGGCCTGTGGCTGCGGACTCCCGGCTTCGTTTCTTGGTCGGTGCACTTCGCTTCTCGCCTACTGTCTTTTCTACATCCGCTTTCTTTTCGCTTGTTCTCATTTCCACTCATCTTCCCATGCGCATATAATTTTCTGCCTCGGTAATCGCATCTCTGGCGCACGTCTCTTGCGCGTGGCCACATTTAGTATCGGCTGGCACAGTGGCAATGTTATCTCTCCTCCTCGGCATGTATTAAAGGAGATAATGTACGGCGCTCGGGTGTATGTAAATAGATAACACATGGAGCTGTTTTTCCCTTCGCGGCATTTATTGTGCCCGATATCTTCCGGACCTGGGTCACTGTCCCTTTACCTAGTGACGTACTGCGGTTTATTGGCCTCGCTACTCACGTCTCTGAGCATTTGTGGCTCAATAAGTGCCTCTCACCGGAGCTCTGCTTACCATCTTGGCCGCGCAGTTTTTCACCCATCCGCCTGCCTAATTCTCCCGTCATTGACATTGTCCCTCCCTTTGGGCAATTATGACTTAATTTACTATTCGGTTCGGGGCGGAATTTCATCCTTGTCCGCCTGACCTATCCCACGTCCGTTCCCACTGCCTAGTGGAAATGACCTCTCGCGTTTTCCTACCTTTCCTGCTCCTCGCTACTGTCTTTGCTAGACTCGCTTCATCTTCCTCGATCGATCGCACTCATCTGCTCCTCGCTTGCTCTGTCGATCGTCTCTCGTCATACTCGCCACTTACTGCCCGCCATCCAGTGGGCTGTAGCCTATGGTATCGCTAATCTCCCTCGGTTCTCCCACCTAGCTTTCTCGCTCTGGTGACTTGCTGATACACATATCCTCCATACTTTTTGCTCGCCGCCTATATGAATACTTATGTTGCTTGCCTAGTACCCTTGCCTCCTCTAGTACGAATTGGTCGTTGGGGGCCAAAGAGTTTGAGACTCCCTTAAGTCCTTGGTTCTTCCTGAATAGCTCTGTAATTCGGTTTGGTTCAGCCTAGACTACTTCGGAAATCTGGTATGGGTGAGACCCCTTTTCTAGGGTGTACGGGTATAGTCTGGTTCTTGATACTGTCTCTACAGATGTATCTACGCCCCACTGTTGGGATGCCAAATAAACTGATGCGGGCCTATCTAGGCCCCACGTTGGGGAAGCCAATTTACCTTGCTGCCCCACAGTTGTGCGCCAATTTAACTTGACGGTGGGCCCCATGTCAGGACGTGACTATTTAACTTGATGCTACGCCAGTGTGTAATACAGGGTGGCTTATAAGGGCATAGTTAATTCCTCCAGGCATAGACTATAAGGTGCCTAGAAGGTTGAGGGTATTTCAATAAGGTAGTCTTTTGATGTTTCACTTAACTGGATAAATATATTGTCTCGCAGAGACACTTCCGAGGTGTGGTACTCTAATTTGGCTACTTGTATTAACTGGGGGTCACGTAGTGGTAGAGGAGGCTTCTCTGGACAGCGACTTGATACTTAACTCTGCTGTTGACACTGGTATGTGTCTGTGGTGGGTGAGGTCCGGCGATGTGGGCGACTTGGCAAAGGCCCACATTTGCTGCCGTCTCACTGGAATGCTGTTCTACTGACGTTCTCATGTACTGAGGTACTGTTGTCGCCGGGGGTGGGGGGGGGGTCCGATGTGCCCCTGGCCGCACTGGTGCAGCTGACCTCTCTCTGCGCTGCGATATTCAACTGACTGCTCGATGGTCTACTGATTACTCCTCTGACTTTCGAACTAACCTCTCGGCTCAGTAATAAAGAACTGTTTGCTCACCTTCTCGAAAAGAGGCTTATATGCTCTCTAGCTTCCCTCCATAATTTTCGGCATATGTCGCCTTGTTATGACGAGGGGGTGAGGTGGTAGGAAGCAGAACAATACAGCACTTAAATATGTGCCCTGGTTCCTGAAGTTTGGGGGGGAGGTGACACCCTTTCCATAACTTACTCTGTGAGCTATTTCTCCGCGGTGAGTGTCCAATTGTCCCATGGTTAGCTAAGGGGGGTGTTCTCTGCACCCCTTTCCAGCTTGTCAGCTGTTTCTCANTACTTCTACGTGGTGCATGTCCACATTGTCCCTTAGTTAGATAAGGGGGGGGGGGGTGGTTCTCTGCACCACTTTCCAGCTTGTCAGTTGCTTCTCGATGCATATTTTCTGATTTCCGGCGTAATATACCTGACCCTCATGACATCTTGGCGCTCAACAGATAACACAGGCTTGCTAGAGGTGTAGGGGGTGAAGGTGAGTTGGGGGGTGGGGGTGAGAGGGCTACGCATCAGCGACATGTGTACGGCTTGGAAGCCTGTGGTTCGCTCTGCTTGACCTTCCTCTGTGGTGACAACTGCCATGTGTGTCTCTAAGTCCCTACACTGGTTATTCTGAAGGAGGGTGGGGGGGTGGTTGTGTGACAGCACTGCACTAATACTCCTAATCCATCAATATGAATTTGGTGCTATAGCTTCGGTGGATGAGAAATTGTGGCCAACTATGATTATAAGATGAATTAAGGTATACTTGACCTTTCCACCGTGTTTGCCATTGGGAGTAAAACCTATGTTATGCATTTAACGACTATAGCTTCAGCAGATGGAAAATGGTGGTGAACTATGCTTATTAGAGGGCTTATAGCATAATTGCCCCACCACCCTGTGAATTGCTGGTGGTAATGGCTGCGATATGAATTTGGCGACTATGACATCAGTGTTTGGGAAATGATGACCAACTATGCTTATAAGAGGGTGTAAGGCATACTTTACCCTGTGGTCCTGTTCGTCTTCGTAGGTGATGTATTTGTTATGAATCTGGTGACTATATGTTTAACAGTTAGGAAATAGTAGCCAACTATGCTTTTCAGAGGGCTTAAAATTTCCTCGACATTACCACCCTGGTAGTCGTTGGAGGGCGATGCCCTTTGATAAAAATTTGATGGCTAATTATTTAACAGTTCGGAAAGGGCATCCAACTATGCCTATAAGAGGCCTCAGTTTGTACTTGCCTTACCACCCTGTTCGACATCGGTGGTGATGCCTATACTATGAATTTGGCATCTATATCTTAAACAGTTCGTAAATGATCGCCAACTATGTGTATACAAGGGATTAAGGGGCACTCGTACTCACCACTCTCTTCGTCGTCGAGGGTGATACCTATGTTATGAATTTGGTGACTATAGATTTGGTGGATGGGAAATGGCACCGAGGGGTCACCATTGAATGGTTAGCAGTGAGGGGTTAGTGCTGAGGGGTAAGCAGTGAGAGGTTGGCACTGAGAGTTCAGCAGTGCGGTGTCAGCACTGAATGGTCGGCATTGAGGAATCAGCAGTGAGGGGTCGGCACTGAGCAATACTACTAGTATTTGAATTCTTTTATTGCTCTACGACGATGCTAATCACTGAAGTTTTGAAATAGGTAATCACATTTATGACTACATGGAAACCTTTCCTATTATGTGAATTTGGAAATTACAGCTTTCGTGGATGGGGAATAGCAGGGACATCTATGCTTAAAAGTGGCCTTAAGGTATACCTAACCCTAAATTTCTTTCTTGTCAGGATTTATGCCTACAATATGAATTTGGTGACTATGGTTTTGGTGGATTGTAAAATGTGGCCAACTGTGCTTATAAGAGGGTTAAAGGCATAATTAACCCGAACACATGATCGACATGAGAGGTGATGGCTATAATATGACTTTGGTGACTACATCTTAAGCAGTTCGGAAATCATGGATAAGTATGCTTATAAGAGGTCTTAAGGCATAATTGGCCTTCCATACTGATCGATGTCATGGGCGATGCCTACGATAGGAATTTGGTGGGTACATTTCAAATGGCTATAATTTTCGTATATACATCATTTAGACCAGTACTGGCACTCATCTCCTGGTAGTTTAGTCGACTAGGGGTTCTGTCTACCAATAATGGTCAGGCAGTTCACCGCTTCTCACCTGCACAGCTTTTAATACATTATTAAACCATATGTCGATAAATGCAAGTGTCTCCATACATCACGTGGAAAATCGTCCGTAGCCATAAGCCATCACTCCTAGCAGCCGATGATGAAATAAAGCGACACTAGCAGTGCCTAGAAAACAGTGAGGGAACCAAGATGGCACCCCTGGTAGGAAATAAAAAACTTCCATTATGGTGGCCAATACTGGCACCTCCTAGTAGATGATATGAGAACCAACATGTTGACATAAAGCTGATAAAACAAAATGGGGGCCTACAGATATCCAAGATGACAGCCAATGGGATACAATATTCAAAAAGGCTGTTTGGAGTTAGAGGGAGCAGGGAAATGGAACGAAATAATATGGCGACTGATACAAGCACCACCTAGCAGACGACATGAGAACCAAGATGGTGAAAGGCATAACAAGATGGCTGACTACAAGCATCCAATATAACAGCCAACAGCAGACGATATACAAGATGGCATTTGGAGTGAGAAAAAGCAGGCGAGATGTAATGAGAGAGGAGATACCAAGTTGGAATAGCAGAGGATGAACTGGAAAAATTTTGAAACAAGATGGCAGTGTGGAATAACAGAGTATGAAGTACCACAACAGAATGATAGAGCATGAAGTGGAACATTCTTGAGAAGTTGGCAGCATGAAATTACAGAGTATAAATTACCTGTTTGATAAATGTCAAGGTCAAAAGTCAAGGCCAAATACCAAGGTCAAATTTCAAGGTCATCTAACATGGTGGGTGAAGATCAATTTCAAGGGTCAATGCCATCAAATATGGCGCCTAGTCCTCTAGTCCTCTGCCAGATACCATGTGCGGTCGGACCTACCAAATCATACTACTCTTATCATTTAAAAACTTCACTGTAGTGTTTCGAGATAGTCGGTGTGATCTAGTTCACAAGTACTGTATCGTATGGATGAAACAATTGATTATTGGAATAGATATGGAGACATGATTAGCATGCATATAACTATTAATTTATTTTTACAAAAATATGTTTAATTTATATGGAATGTTGTTGTTGGGCAACTTTTAACAAAGAGGAATTGAGAGCCGACGAGGGTGAAATGAGTTGAAAATGGAGCAGCGCCGAAATGCAAGGGCGGAGGAAATGGGAAATCCCAGAGAAAACCCTCTGACCAGCGGCATCGTCCGGCACGATTCCCATTTGCGAAAATCCGGAAAATCCGCCTGGAGATTGAACCTGGTTCGCCTTAGTGGGAGGTGAGTAGGCTAACCGCTCAGCCACCACGGCTCTCCAGATGGAATGCAAACACATATTAAATTACCAAAATTGTTATTTTTCGTAAGTGTATGCATTTATATTATTCACCGCAACTAATATTACTTGCTACTGTGACCAAATTGAAAAGCGTGCTCACGCTCTTTTTCCATTATTTTTATCGCAAATAAAAAATTATAAAATGTATTTGCCAAACTTCTTCCATTTTCCGTAATAAATAAATGATGATTTTTGAAGTATTAACTAAATGGAATTGCGTATATATTAATTTATTTCAAAACCGTATAAACTTTCGTAAAAATTAAAGCACCATTATCTTTACGAGATGTGAATGTCATTATTCATATGCATTTCGATATTATTATAATTACTTTGAAAATGACGAACCTTTTGATTACAGTTCACAAGAAATACACACTTGAAATTTTGATGGTAACTCCAAAACAATACAACTTGTACAAAGGATGCGAGAGAATGGAAACAGTGAACGTTGTTCTTCATTCGTCCTATCCCGCAACCTCCCTCGAAATAAAATAGCAGAGAGGGCTCTTAAATTAAGAGTGGGAGAGAAAGTGTTCGACGAATTGGGACACGGCTTTACTAAATAAATACAGTTAATTTCTGAACAACTGTCACATGACGATGTCTGCACTGAAATGCATCACACGAATATACGGTGGCATGAAGGTAGATAATTATTAGAGCTTTCGAAAGATCTAAAAATATATCTATACACAGCTAATATTAAATATCCGCATACTTGGAGCTGAAAAATGTACGAACATTTATCATTGCTGAATTTTGAATTATAACCATTATCATACATGTTAATACTAAAACAAAAGTGTGCAATCCACTCGTTTATATATAATTTAAAGAAACTCGTATTCAGCTGTACACAGCCGCGTGGCGATAGTATAATAAAAATAAGTTTCTTCCATTTCTGCTCAGATATGTCAATTATAAAGCCAAATTCACTCGCATATAGAACACGCTATGCTCGATAAAATGAGTAATGATCATACTAGGTGCAATTTAAGCTTCCTCGATGTAAGTAACTCATTCGAAATGTAGAAGTGATGAAATAAGAAATACAAGCCCCTTGCTTGGCGGAAACAGTAAATAATGTTACGAGTAAAGTTAAGCGCAGGTATGAGGAATAGTCCTATATTCCCATCCTGATGGATATCATTCACCAGTGTTCTGACTAGACCTAGTACACATTCTTGACGTGTGCGTCGCGATAAGCTACCACCATCGCTAAACCTTTTCCCTACTCGCATTGTCGCCCTCTAGATACCTGGAGAGAATGTGTTATTAGGTTGGAATGTACCAGCGGCGAGAGAGCTGACATTCTCATGTACTGTATCAGATGGTGTTGAGAACTTCGAAATTGAATTATTTACGTTAGGCCTGGCTTTCTTAAGCAATCTTAATTTAATTCTGCAAACGTTTTCCTCCATTTATCTGACCACATCTGATCACTGAAAAACTTCATTTCACACAGTAACTGGCCATATAATTACGCATATAATAACACATATATTAACAATTTGCGCTACGTCGTATATTCATACATCATGGCAAGGATGAGAAAAACATTTTTGTCGCCTCTGTTCGGAGTGAAATTGATAATTCCAAGAATGAATCGAATCTGTCGTTAATTACGGGGTTTATATCAAACAATTTTCTCTCATATTACTGTATAGGCATAGGTTAATAAATGGTGATTTATCCGATAATTGTTTTGTAGGGGAATGATTAAAAAAAGCAAAAATTTTCACTCTATTCAATTTAATTTTAGTAATAGTGATATTTTGGCGTTTTTCTTGACAATTTTAAGGGTAGTTTCAATATATTTTTGGGGAATATCTGGTATAACTATGTTAACAATTTGCGCTTGGTCCTATATTCATACGGGAAAGCAAAGATTATACATTAATTATTTTGTTGTCTGTTGAGAGTGAAAATGATAATCCTGAGTATGAACAGATTTTCTCACTAAAAACAGGACTATATAAGAGAATTTTTTCTCATATCTTTCTTTAGACGTAGATGAATAAATTATTATTTCCTCGATAGTGGTTTTGCTGGGGGATAGTTAGAAAACAAAGTAACCTTTTTGACTGTTTCTTTCTAATTTAATAATGACAACTTTTTGGCGATTTTGTCAATAATTTCGAGGTTCATTTGAACAATTTTTTCTGACAATATCGTGTTTACATATATTCAAAATTTGCGCTAGTTTCTGTATTCATACGTCGTGGCAAGGATAAGAAATATATATTTTTTTTTTGTCGTCTGTGTTCCATGTAAAGTAATCCTGACAACTGACCGATTTTGTTGGTAGTTAAAAGGTTTATACAAGAATTGTTTTCTTATGTAGTATTTTTCTATAGGCTTAGGTAAACATATTATGACTTATCCGATGTTTCAGAATGAATAGAAAACTCGTATACTGGTTGAGAGTATATTTTTAAATTTAATAATGACAACATTTTGACGATTTTCTCGAATATTTCTAGTGCTTGAAAAATATTTTCTAATAATATTTTGTACACATATGCTAACAATTTTTGCAATGCCCTTTATGCTTACGTAACGGCAAGGATGAGAAATTAATTATTTTTTCGTCTCTTTTCTGAGTGAATTTGATAATCCAAACAATTAATCGATTTTGCTGGTGATTACGAAATGTATATCAAAAAGTTTTTTCTTACATTATACTATAAGCATAGGTGAAAAAATGGAAATTTGTGCGGAACTTGTTGATTCTGTTCAGTTGTGAGTCACTCATAGAGAAATTTCGTCAATTTTTTTGCATAACTACAGTGATGGGAAGGATTATTTCTTCTGAAAATATCATATATGGGTATTTAAATAGCTTATGCATGCAGTTGCGATAATCACACTGTCAGGAATTGAGAAAAAAATAGAAGCTTCATTGGTAGATATAGTCGGCCAGCAATGTAATTTAGAGCCGGCCAGTGGCATTTTTGACAGATAGAGCCATCCAGCCATTTTATCTGAGAGGTGCAGGTTTATAATAGCAGATACAGACACCCAGTCCCTCTATTTTGATTGCCTTAAGCCAGCCTTAAAAAAAAAAANTGCAGGTTTATAATAGCAGATACAGACACCCAGTCCCTCTATTTTGATTGCCTTAAGCCAGCCTTAAAAAAAAAAATTAATTTATGCAACTTTCAGTCATACCTTTTGGAACAGGAGAAGGCATCAAATTTTCTTTAGCAGAATAGAAGAAAAAACCACAAGTTCGTCGTACCCACACGTTGTCTGAAGTGCTAACAGAAAATTTTTAATTGTAGTAAAACATTTTATAAGTGACAGAGTTCTAAGTTGTAAAGAGTACACATGCCATCAAATCTTATCTGTAGCCTCTTTGTGGGGTATCCAAAAATTACGAAGGTATTTTGGCCTGAAAATTAAGTTTATTTAAGTTTATGGGTACGAGTACTATTAATGTATAGATAATGATATGAGTAAGGGCACTGCTTATGTATTTACATATTCTGTACGAGGGACATTAGCACCAATATTTAATAAAGAAAATCATTAAATTATTAGCAAATAATTTAAATAAAAAAATACACATTATCAAATAATGTAAATATTTTGCTGTTCCAAGTATATTAATACATCTTGTGCTTTCCGTAATTATAAAAATTTTCCCGGTTAGAAAACCAAAATAAGACAAAAATATTAGAATAATAAAAGAATGGCTTTTATGTGTGTCGGTTAAAATTACAGTTGCTACATTGCTTTAATTATATCTATAGTATCGGTATAATTAACAAACAACCACATCCAATCGACTGCACCGTGCAGTTAGTTGGGTATTAATGTTTTAGATTGTGGAATTTAGAGATTTGGGTGAGACTTTAAAATCTATGTTTTGAGAGTCGATAAGGGTGAAACGAGCTAAGTATGGAGCATCGCCGGAATGCAAGGGTGGCGGAAACGGGAGATATCAGAGAAGACCCGGTGACCAGCAGCATCGTCCAGTTTAACTCCCATATACGAAAATCTGGGAGCGGCCCCTCTGAGTATCGAATCCAGTTCACCTAGGTGGGAGGCGAGTAGTCTAACCACTACACCACCGCGGCCCCGTTATTGCTTTTAGGAAAACATATTCTAGAAATAAATGGTTTGTAACAAGAAAGTAAGTTAGAAACAGCAATAATATACAGGCTGGTCCAAACGGTGTGAGGTGATTCCTTATGCAAAATGGGATACAAAAAATTATACTAAGAATGTCGCACAATAAGTCGTAAGAGAGGTAACTACTCTTGAAAATCAATATTTCAACTGGATCTATCGAAAAATAATGAAACCTACATGACATGAAACAGCCATTCTGTGAATCAAGTTTTCTTTAACCAAGACCTAAAAACTGCGAACAGTTGTGGCGTACTCTTATCCCCTATATTGAGATACTAGAGGGTGGCATGTTATTATCCTACCAATGTGTGTGTAACCCTTAGGTATTTGCAAAGACGTCATAATCATAGGTTACTGCATGGAAACGCGTTACTTTGATGCAACACTCACTAGGCGAACAGTGTTCGAGACAACGGACAAAGTTTGTAAGGGGTCACGTGGTTGCCTGCCAGGTACGCAACCAAGTGCACCCTTACGAACGTTGTCTGTTGTCTGGAACACTGTTCGCCTGAGAGTGTTACATCAGGGTAACGTGTTTCTGTGTAGTAACTTATGATTATGACGTCTTTTTAAAATACCCGAAGGTTGCACACACGTTGGTAGGATAATAACATGCCACCCTCTAGTATCTCAATATAGGGGATGATAGTACGCAACAACAATTCGCACGTTTCAGTCTTGGTTAAAGACAACATTATTCACAGAATGGCTCTTTCATCTCATGCAGGATTCATTATTTTCCGGTAGAACCATTTGAAATATAAATTTTCAAAGTTGGCTACCTCCCGTACGAGTTAATGTACGACGTTGTTCCTTTATTGTTTTCTATCCCATTTTGCATAGGGAATCACCTCACAGCGTTTATACCTGTACTTCAGGACCATCTTCTATATCACAATATAACAAAAACATGTTTTTACACGACGGAGATTTAAACATTAAATCGAAAAAAAAAAAACCAGAAACGCAAAACAGCGCATTAACCCACTGAGTCACATACGCTTCCTCCTAGCACATTTTGTCACAATTTATATACATATACAAGTCCAAAGCTATCCCTTTTTATATTCTTTATTACGACCATGTGAGATATTTGAAATGTTTCCGGTTAGTTACGCTTATATAAGGTTTCGTTTTTTTTTTTACAAAAATACGTTTCACAGAACCCGTAATATTTTCACAAACGAACGTACTCGGCTTGAGGTTGTTACTTTGGTGTCCGCGATCCTGTCTGTGGCAGCTCCATGGGTATGGAAGAAATTTAGAACACGTTCTATAACCGTTTCGGGCATGCCCATGGGTACGAAAACTCTAACACCCGGAGCCAGACCCCTCCGGAGGAAGCTAAATTATAACATACACGACAGCAGAAACGCTAGCAGGGAATAGGAATAAAAAAGTTTATGTTAATAGACATCGTGTAGTGCCAGCTTTAGCGACTCCCAGCACATAGTCAGTTTTGGAACATAATTCTGTTTCGTTGCCGGCGCAGGTAGAACTGTAGATAGAGCTAATGTCACATCCGTAAATCTTTGTGCTTCTTAAATCTCTAGTATTTATATATTTTTTTGTATTTATACATATTAAATAGTACAGCACTATAATATTGCTGTATAACAATAAAGATAAAGTTTATGCACTTTACTTTTTGATATGTAAACTGCTTAAAGCACTCTGTGAATCAGAGCTGCCTTGGATTTAAGGAATTAAGTTTTATATAGCGGAATATTAAGGCCGTGTTGACGTGGAAGGTGAATTCCAAACCTAGAATAAGAGCACAAACGTTTCAAAAAGTAAATTTTGATGATACGTATTTACAATAAGATTTACGTTCCCCTTTTGCTAATATATACAAAATTTCACACATTTCTGTCAATCCAGCTTTAAAATTCTATATCATCAATATTTTGTAATTTTACAAATTAAGTTTTTCGAATGATAGTTGGTACAGGACATTTCCTATTTGTGTATATTTGGTTTATACAGAGAATTACAATAAAGTGGAAATTCATGTATCGCAGGCAGCTGAAAATACTTTACTCTGTATTTTATTTTCATTTTAACAACTTATAATCTGTGAAAACTGATATTCGCTACGCATAATTGCGTCGTTTAAAATTAAGGCATTCATTTAATAGTCTACTACCAGTCGGTTATCATCTAAATTTTTTCCTGGGCGTGTTTTGAAAGTCGTGAACCAAATTTTTGTTACAAATATTATATAACCACCAATTGATGTAATTATTGTAATTCGAGGTAGCGTACTGATTTGAAGTAAACCTGACTGATTCAGGGATTCAAAAAGTTTCTGAATAAAATTATTAAAGCGTTTTTAGCGTATGGGTGGGCAAAAAGATTAGTTATCGATTTTACTTTAGGGCAGACTATTTTGAAGCCACAGCTTGGAAGCAAAATTTGTGTCAGCATAATTGTATACTCGAAAAACGAAATTAAACAAATAACATTAGGATATAGATATATGTCAAGCAAGAGAACAAAATATTTTGTGACGTATGGTCATATATAAAATAATGTTGTTAAAACTCGACGTATTCAAATGGTTTTAACGTTATGATATAAAGTATGAGGTCAATAAATGTTTATTAATTTTATCATGTGTGTCAAAAATCTGATTGTAATTATTTTGAAATATTGTCACTTTATAACATCAGGTATTTATGATTAACATTATAAATCTCCTAACATAAATCATGATGATTAAACCAATAAAACTTTTGAAATTTATATTATTCCTACGAGAATCGATTTTTAATGCGACGGAAAAACAGACGTGTGCGTGATTAAAATTCGAGTAAGTATAGCAAAGAAAATTAATATTGGTTATATTCGAAATGCATACTTTTTAAAATGTTCTATTTACGCCTTTTATATTAGAAGATTTCAACAATTATTACGTGGAAATGGATATCAACATATTTTTTTTTTTCTATAAAATCTCTCGCTTGACACAAGCGTTAAATGTAGACACGTTAAAAGCTGGCGAACATTCTGTACAGTACAATAAGCATTAAGCTCAAATTTATCCTTCTTAGAAATCATTAAGTGCGGTACTCACCCAGCTGAAAGTCGACATTGTTGTCACAGTGGTACAGCAATATTCACTAGGAGCGCACCTCCGCGGTAGGCGAGATGCGGCAGGCAGGAGTGCGCACGTGGTGTAGCACGATCGCTTCACGATGCGTCCTTTTATAGAAGATTTCGCTGTTTTCCCTCACCGCTCCCATCACTCGTTATAGCAGGTTCGCAGCTAACTTGTCACGGCTCGGGAAGACCAGAGGTCAAACAACCCGTCCTTCGCAACATTGCTACCTCTTCGATTTTTTTTGGAAATGTTGTGCCTGCCAGAAATACCTATTTCATCGCCGCCTTTCACAACTATCTATGCTAATTGGTAAACTTTGTTCAACAGATATCTATAATACGAAAGTAGAATTAAAGTACATGTAATAAATTGAACTGAAGACTGAAGATCAATGCGGGGTTTTTCATTGTGTAAAGCATTACTGTAGTTTATTAATACAAAGCAAAACTTATTTATTTTATGATAGGAGGAATATTGTACCGAGGGAAACATTAAGGTGGCCACTTGGTTGAAGAAATTTTGCACGTCTGAGGTCCAAAAGTGTGGGAGACGTAGGGGCGACCGAGATATGCGCGTCAACTCTCTCATCACCTTTACGCGCAAAGCACTGAACTGACCTGCGGTCTTGCCGTCGATAACGTGCCTCTATGTGACATTCAGCTAATACCCTACCATGTTATGACGTAATTATAAAAAATAAGGTCTGATGCACGTCCCTATTCCTTTTTAATGTTTTGCACCGGAATGTTCATACCTAAAAATGACCGCGAAAAAACCCGTTTGAGCCATTTTCACTGTCACAAAAAACATGCTTTAGAGAGAATGGCGGAACGGAAAAACATATACAGACGTGTAACGATTCTTAAATGCTATTTGTAAACAGACCTCACTCATCCACGTTGGACGGTTTAATAATAAAAAGGTTTTCTGCTGGAACTCTGCACACCGTTCAGTGGCCTACCTAAAGTTGTGTTTTCTCTGGGAAATAATCGAGAAGGAACAAACAATATAGAGCACGCAGTCTGAAAATGACTTTTTTTTTACTCTACTCCCCCACGGTTAGACAAAATATTACTTGATAAAAATAAGACTCTCAGGCTATATTTCTTTATAAATATAAGGATTGATAAAACAACTGAACATACTCATTAATTAAAAACCTAGTGTAGAGATTTTGATAAATAGGGCTTACTACAAATAAGCCTCTCAGGCTTCAGTATCGGATAATATTTTAACTGAGTATTTACCCAGATTGCCTAGGTGACTGTAATTTATTTTCATAGAAAACATTATAAATAAAAATTTAATGTACCGCGCTTATAGTTACATACAGCATGTCGAAAGTTTGTTGCGCTTAGAGCCTACGGGATATTTGAGGTGCATGCGAGTGTCGTCGGTAAAAATTCAGATGCCTTCCACCAGGCAGCCGTGTCCCTTAAGAATAACTATGGAATTTGCCTGATTTTGGAAAGTAAACCACTAGGAAAAACCGTCTCTTGCGTGGCTGACCAGCCCTGAACCCACAATCTCCCGAATATTGGTATGACCTGTCACCAACGTGGCTAAACAGTCTTTGTCACGAAATCCAATGATGAGCTTTAGCTATAAAAAAACCTATAAACCTAAGGGAAACATAGATATTTAATCAATTTTGTTGGCGGAAACAACAAAGCATTTTGGTAAACATATTTATATAACTGCATATAGTTTAGTGCATAAATACTGGTGTTGGTAAGGATAATTTTAATTGAAATCAGTACTTCGTACAGCCACTACCATGTGTGCGCAAATTGCTTTTTCGTTGTTTTGAGGTAGTATGTTTGGCCTATTGGCGATCCTGACACATAGCACAATATAAGCTATTACTAACAAATTTTAAAAAAATTTATGCGGAACTTTACGCAAAATACTTTGTCTCCGGGTATTACTTATTTTCTGTACGCTGTGCTGCAAACCATTTTCTAAGTGTTATGGATTCTTTATTTTGCCATTCATTATGACGATTATCGCATTCAACATGACGAACCCATATGAGAGTTTTTTTGTTGTGTGTGTATTTTACAGAGCATTAGGAAACCATTACCACTTAACATGATTTTGCTTACGTAATATTTAATAACATTTATACGATATGCAACGTTTCAAACACGTGGAAAATTTCAGTCAAAGAAATTGGCGGGAAATAGAATACCACTGAATAAAAACAAATAATAAACCTTAGCCACTAAACTGAAAGGAATCGGTACCTTAATTGTTCAGGCTGGCAGCCCCAGCAAATACGCTAGAAGTAACCGATAAATCTAATTAGCTTAATTTATTCTTAACACATATTAAGAGAGTTTTAAAAGAAGTTGTCAAAATCTTATATGGTAGGATTTCGAGTCTTAAAAAAGCTGCAGCAGAAGAAACATTCTGCTAGATTTAATGGTTGTTAGTGGAGTATTTTAAGTACTAAGATGCGTTTTCGTTATTTTCAAGTATTTTCTATAAAAAATGCAAAAATTTTAAAGCTCTATCTTTACGAATTTAGTGCAAAAATTAATTTTTAAGTAGGTACGAAATGTAAAGATTAAATATATTAATTCTTCCAGTAATTTTGGTTATAAAAAATAAAGAATAACAGACGTACTTCGGCGAATATTCAATGGCTCTATAATATTTTTATGTAATATTTCATATTACTTTTCGTTGGACGCCGCAATGCGTGGCTGGTTAAAGTGTCATTACGGCGGTGGGAGAAACAAACGTTTGGAAAACATTGCAGCATTCGTCATGAGTCTCTGATGCCAAACTCTTTGAAAATTAATATCTTAAATATAATCGTATACAAGCTTTAAATAATTACAACTTAAATAACATAGATGTAAAACAAAATAATATACTCATTTTACAGCATAGTTGTTTTCATAATGAAAAAAAACTTACTCAGATTAATTTCAAACAACAACGTTAATTTTATGCGAAATATGTTATCTCATAAACTATGTAACACTTGATTCAAAAATAAAAAACGCTGGAATCAAACTTAATAACAAAAATAATTTTAAAAATTAATAAATCATAGGGTTACAAGTGGTGTCTTTGAATTCGTGACCTTCCCTTCCACTTCACAAAACCCTTGTGTGACTAACACAGTCGTAAAAACCATCACTGGTTACCAGAAAAAAGTAGGCAGCATTACAAAACGAACCGCGATATCACTAATAAGGACCACGATAACGCTATCGGGACTGATGTTTTTCCCATTCTTGGAAGATTAACTGCGCGAATTTTCTGGTCGTCACCCCCTTTTGGCGTGACTTTAGTTCGACTATATTATAAGCTGCGGTGTGCATCTGTGTCAATATAATATAGTTTAAAACCGCCATTAGCACCAGTTGTGTGGGACAATCGGAACGATGGGCGACACAGTGACAAGCGAGGGTATTCTACGCTAATCGGGAGAGGTGAGAGTGAGACTGACTTACTGGATTTTAGGATAGTGGGACTTGCTTCGTGAGTGACAGATATTTTTAATGATTGTATTGTAAAACAGATTACATTTTGATTGTAAATGTGTAAATGATAAATAAGGATTAAGTGCCTTATGAAGCAAGTGATAAGAATTAAAATTTGTGTGTAGATTTGCATAAAATATTGTCATCACTGATAGGAAGCGAGAAAATAATTAATTTAATTAGATAAATGATGCAAATAATTATCCTTTTTACTTTTTATAAACTTGTAAATAAATTGAGAAATAAAATTTATTTTTTTATATTTACTAATACCTCCAACCCCCATGAACTGAAATACACCCTAACCGACTTGAAAAAGTGGTATCAGAAGTGGGATAGAGGCATTTATTTACTTGCGTATTAAAATAGATAATAGGCTGTATCTTTATATATATATATATAATTCTTCTGTATGTGTGTATGTCACTAAATTCATCCTAAACGGCTGGACCAATTTTGATGAAATTTTTTGTGTGTGTTTGAGTGGGTCCCTGGATGGTTTAGATTCACAATTGGTCCCAGTAGGTGGCGCTGCGATCGGGTTCCAATAAATTATAATTTTTTTTTTTAAGAAAATAATAATTTTTTATTTTTTAAAGATTTTTCGCATATCACAACATATAACCACAATATTTCACCCCTCCCCCAAATCACCCAATTTTTAAAAATGAAAAAAAGCGATAAGTTCATGAATAATTGACGTTCTTTTGATATTTAAGCTTTTTCGCATATCAGAACATATAAAATTNCCCAAATTACCCAATTTTTAAAAATGAAAAAAGCGATAAGTTCATGAATAATTGACGTTCTTTTGATATTTAAGCTTTTTCGCATATCAGAACATATAAAATTCACGGAGTGATAAACAACATGTAAGTTTGTTCAACAAATTATAAAATCCATAAAATTCTAACATAAGTTACTTGTATTTATGTGTTGTGTGTTTATTAAAGAACAATGACACGTCTTCGTGGACGAGGAGGAAATATTGGTCGACGTACACGGAATTCAAAAATAGTCCAGACCCGTCGGTTAAATAGAACGGCAGAAGATCAATTGACGGACAATGCAAATTTAAGAGACCATGTTGCAAACACACGTGCAAATGAAAGTCAAGAGAAACGCAACGAACGCCTTCGAGCTAATGCATTGAAAAAAATACAGGCGCGTCAATGAGCCACCGACACACACAGAGCACATGAACGGCAGCCGCTGCAAGTACATCGCGCATTGATACGTGCATCACTTCTCTGCCTTGTGTTTGAATATGAGTCGGACATCGACAGTAGTGTGAAATGGAGCATTTGAACACAGCGTCATGACAGGGATTCGGGATTCGACCTTGAGAAGCTTGGTAAGGAAATGACAAAATTCATGCTCTTGCATTCCACTTCGACGGCGGCCATCTTGGCAGAAAGTGCCAATTGTGGCCATATTGGCAGCCAGTGCCAAAATGTGCAAAAAATTTGCAAAATTGCAAAAAAATTATTTAAAAAAATTATTTTTTTTAAAAATTATTTTTTCATAAAATAATTTTAAAAAATTAGTTTTTTTTAATTAACTTATGAAAAGTATCAACATTTCAAAAGTTCCAAAAAAAATATTCAAAAGTTTCAAAAAATTATTTTTTTCTAGAACATTCCATGGCAGCCATTTTCGAATCCCTAGGCCGACGCCGCCAAGGTGTAAGCCATGGGGGCGAATCCCTAAGCCGATGCCATGTTGGTTGCGACGAAGCTGGCTGGCAAGATGGCCACCGCGAAGAGGAATTGAGCCCGCTGGCTGGCAAGATGGCCGCCTGCAGAATCCCTAGGCCGACGCCAAGGCGAAGACGATGCCGGCTGGCAAGATGGCCGCCGCGAAGAGGGAAGTTTAGGCGAAGACGTCGCTGGCTGCCAAGATGGCCGCCCTAAGCCAAC
>NQII01003532.1:0-16861 GCA_002778355.1 Clitarchus hookeri
TCCGCTGATGTTTTCCTATCACGTTAAAGCGTGGAACTACATTCACTCCAGCGTTACCAACTTTACTGGGCACATGCCAGTCAGCATGCCCGTTAAAATGTACGCAGGTACGAACAGTTACATTTTTCCTAGGTTGAATTAAAAAATGCTCACTTTACCGCGATCAGCCTATGCTTCCATAAACAACTATCAGTACCACCTGGCGTTACCCGGGTATCATAAAGAAANACTTTACCGCGATCAGCCTATGCTTCCATAAACAACTATCAGTACCACCTGGCGTTACCCGGGTATCATAAAGAAAATTAAGGGAAACACGATCTTGTTTCAGATGTTTTGGACCCATAGGGGTTCTGACATTCACGAACCGGTGTAAAGGGTTTTGGTTATGATTGGTCGAACTAAGTAGAATTGAGATACACGACCCCATTTTAGGAGTTAGAAAGCCAATTTTCTTTGCTGGGAAGGGGGGTAGCCCTCTTTGACCTACATAGTCTTTTATGTCGGTTACTAGAGGGTAGATGTACCAAATTTGGTTCAGATCCGTTGAACAGTGTAGAATTGCATCAGGAACATACATATATACAAACTTAGACTAATATATATATAAACTAACTCCTCGCAAGTCTCTCATTGGTTTTAAGCAATAATGGAGGATTGTGCAGCCCTTTACTCTTGAAACTGTAAATTTTACCTTTTTTTCCCCCCCGTGTAAAACTTTGGCGCTGCGTATTTTGTAAAAGCGTATGTTTACCAAGAGAAAATCACAAATAATTGCTTAAATTTTGTGTGAACTTTTGCTCATGTTTGCTTTAAATTTAACGCGTAAATTTAATTCAGGGGCAAATAACGTCCTACTGTATTGATTTTACTAACGTTGCAGTGTTTTTATATCAGTCCGAGCTGCTTTAGAAAATTTTAGTTCACGTTCAGGCTTAAACCGTTGTTTGTAAAAACATGTTTTCTCTTTTTAAGCTGGTTTTTTATAGTAATGAATTAATTTACATGTGTAACTATGGCATTTCTTATTCTTGAAACAAAAAAAAATCAGTTTCTTAAGTTAGTTTCACAAGTGATTTTTAGCGGTTTTCTAAATGTCTTTATCTTCACATTTTACTAGATTTCTTCTTAATGTTGCCGGAAAAACAGAACATTTCCCAACACTTAAACTGCAAAGTAATATAACGTACCCGTAATTTCCCATACAAAATTGTTTTAAACGAAACCTGTTAAAAATTTTATTTCCTGTAACTAAAGGTGCCGTGGTGGTGTAGTGGGTGAACTACTCGCTTCCCACCTAGGCGAACCAGGTCAACTCCCGGTGGAGTCACTCCTGGATTTTCGCATGTGGGAATCGTGTCGCACAATGCCAGTGGCAGGTTTTCTCGGGGATCTCCCATTTCCCTTGCTCTTGCATTCCGGCGCTACTCCGTACTCATAACTTCACTCTAATCACCTCTCAATACCCCGATGTTAAGAACCGCCCAAATCTCTTCACTTTCTTCCTCCTATAACTAAAACGATGAAATAAACTCATTTGTATGAGTTTTATTTATTATTATTCAGTGAAATAAATGTAAATTCTAAATTAAGGAAGCAACTTACACCAAAATATGACATCAGAATCAGACAACACAATAAATTTCACAGGTTTTTAAAACGCAGAGATTTTTATTTCTAACAATAAAAATATTTCTGTATAGCTACAGTATGTATCATACATGGGCATTCACATCTTCTCTTATCCTTTGTTTTCATATATAACCACGGACACCTCACGTTCGCGAATAAATTTACACACGTACTAGGCTTCCAATATTCTTCTTTCATGTCCCACTTAACTGAGCGAATCAAAATAACGGTACGNAATTTACACACGTACTAGGCTTCCAATATTCTTCTTTCATGTCCCACTTAACTGAGCGAATCAAAATAACGGTACGGAAAGTTCAAGGCAGTCACGTAAGATATTGAACAATAAAAATCATCCGATAACGAAAGTAGATATTAGTTACAATATTTCGGAACACAACTTTTCCCAGGGATACAAGTACCATAACATGTGACACAACAGCATATCAGGTAGAGTTCCTGTTTCACCTGCAAAAATTTTTTGTATTATAATGAAATTTTTAGTCAAAACGTTTCTAGCATGAATAGGGTCCAGTTATAGTACGGGCAAACTTAGTCTAGGGTTAAAATAATATAAACTAAAAAAGAGAAAATAAATTTAAATTATTACCTTTTCATCAATAATTGCAATGTATTTATATTCTAAGATAATTTGTGCTTCCCAATAACGTGATTAATGTTCGCTTTAATTGGATAAGATTTGAAACTGTGTATTAAAGATACTGAACGCTATATTTTTTTTTGCTCTCGAAATATAGTGTGTATAACAGTTATCAAAATTAATGTTTAAAGTTGTATTTAAATATGTATTTTATAAGAGAAAGAGACACTTAAGATGAAAAAGAACATCAAATTAACAACATGACAATATCAGCTCAACTAAACAATCGTTCTTCTGTTATCTTGCGGTATTACATGTCGAAATATTTTGTTTGTCATTTTCATATGTTTGACATAAAATAAAATTTATTCCCGTTTAAGGTCTACATACTTGGCCTGTTGTTTTATATTATTGCTATAAGAACGAAAAAAATTATAATAACTTGAGCATACTATTTTTTTGTTTGAACAAAGTAAATCATTTGAAGTTACAGTGGTATTTGCACCATGCATCTTCATTGCTGAAAACTGCAAATTTGTTATAAATATCAGCACAAAATGATGTTGTTAACATTGGGTTTTCAGCTGTGCGTTATAAGAAATATGGTTTTTCTGGTACTTGCATGTCGACTACGTTGGCATAAATGAAGTACCCTTTCGTGTGCGGATATCGTCCGAACGGTACTTTGCCGCCTTCAATCTCCACGAGAAAGTGCAGGACTCATGTCACTGTAGTTGAGGGCTGCACTGTATACATACACACAGATGTCCTTATCTTAGTAGAGTTCTGGTACCAGGCTTTGGTATGTGATGTTGGCAAGCCTGCAGGCTGCAGCGACTTATGCACTGTAGTTGAGCGCTGGCATACACACAGATGAAAACCGACAACAGTGTAGCAGGACAATGACGAGACTAACGATATTCGCATATCTGGTTGGGGATCGTGTTCAGTTCCTTGCAATAATACAGTTACTAGAAGACTTGCGCGGTGTTGTTTCGTTATTAAATGCAAACTTGATTGCACCAGGAAACAAAACAAGAACGGTGTGTTACTTCACCACGTTGGCTTGAAAATATATATATACGTGAGAAATGCACGGCATGTAAACAAACTTGGCACACATTAATTCGATGTTGACGTAGCCTTATTTACGTCGCTTAACCGTACCGAAAACTACACAAATAAGCACGTCTTCAGGGTACACGGCTGCAGTAATTAAGGGCGCCGTTTGTGATATTATAACTTTCTAACATAACTTGCTACACGGTACCGCTAGCGATTCACGCAGGCGTGACGTCAGTACGCAAATTATTCGTTCTACAGGCTACACGAAACTGATGCATGAGGTTGGTAGGAAGCAGAGCAACGAAGGGTGTGCACTAACGCGCCTACATCGAGGGATCGCAACGGAGCCCACGCCCATAGTGCACATTATAGAGGTAGCGGGATTAGGAATTCAACCTGTAATCCCAGTCGGTCGGTCTTGTCCTAGTCCACGCGAAATTAACTTCAGTGCACCTCGAAACATCGTCGGGCACTATCTCGCGACTTCGAGCAACTCCACGAGGGTTTGAAGCAATGGACTATTCGTTTGTTTATATTTAAACGCTTCGGCACGATTCCTTTGCATTCCATATGTCTTCAAACAAATCATTGATTCGTAATGAAAAAAGAAACCACTAATTTTTGTTTTAATTAAAATATTGTAATAATAAATAAACCACCAACGGCATTTCAACATAGTTACATGGGCACTGTTAAACTAAGGCAGTTTGATTTCCATGTTATTTTAATTAATTACATTCACTTAACAATAAGTGATACATGGCAAGACTTTGGGGAGTCACTTATGAGAAGGGCCAGTGATTTTCCGCGTAAAATTCTTGGCACACAGTAGACTTAAATACTATATACTCACCTCAGCTGTTGTTATACCTCCATTGGCTGCTGGTGCCGTGTCCGTCTTTGACCAAGCCACTCAGGACTAAGTAACTCCGATACTGAACCTTCGTGGTTCGTGCGCAGACGATTATCACGGGCCAGAACATTTTTTTAGCCAATCAAAGAAACTGGACGACCCTACAGTGCTTTGGACTGTAANGACGATTATCACGGGCCAGAACATTTTTTTAGCCAATCAAAGAAACTGGACGACCCTACAGTGCTTTGGACTGTAACTTGTCTCGAAATCTTTTCGCGAAACATCTTTTCCCCTACTTATGAGTCAGAATATTCAGCTTAAAATGTGTATTACTTTATTGTTACCGTAATTTAATTACGAAAATTGTATTTTGAGTGAAATTTGCTGGAAGTGCTCAAGAGACNTTTTAGCCAATCAAAGAAACTGGACGACCCTACAGTGCTTTGGACTGTATCTTGTCTCGAAATCTTTTCGCGAAACATCTTTTCCCCTACTTATGAGTCAGAATATTCAGCTTAAAATGTTTATTACTTTATTGTTACCGTAATTTAATTACGAAAATTGTATTTTGAGTGAAATTTGCTGGAAGTGCTCAAGAGACGGAATGTATGTGGCCTGATATGTGCAGAGTTGGCCACATCATTCCACTGCAGTCAGATTCTCTCCTCTAGGTAATGTGTTCTGTGAGTTTCTGGTCTGTAAATGCATGTTTCGAAACTGCAGGGTAGGCACAAGGGTACATACATCCCAGGTTGTAGATGCAGCAGGAGCGTGTTCACCAAGTGGACCAAAATATCACCGGCTTGCAACACACGAAACCCTGACCCAATGCAGAACTGGAAAAAAAAAATGTGTGCGTGATGCAACCTAAAACTAAGACAGCAATTTATTCTTGAGCTCTTCAACTGCTGTCCGGGGCCTTAATTGAGCTTTATGCAATTCACAAGCGCAATAAACGCTTGCCATTTAACATGTCGGAAAAGCGTTTATAATTTCACGGCATGCAGAAAGTAATACAGAAAGCTCACATTTATTGACGAGTTCGAATGAATAAGGACGCGGTTTTTGAATAAACTCGTTCATTTTTCATGGAAGTATTTCCGATTGCAAACTCGGCAAATAGTTATTCGCATTGCAAATATAAAAAAAAAATACTGCCTGTAGTTTTTATGGCCACCATTGCAAAATATTTAAGAGAAATTAAGTTCCACATTTCAATTTTTTTTTAAGTTGAATGCATACATTTTTTTTGCAACTGAATATATTTTTATTTCCGTTTGAAACAATTGGCGCGTAAGTATTATGTTAAATGGCTTAACGATCGACATTGCCACATAACAGGCGTACAGACATGCCAAAATGATAACGACATTAAACATTTTTACATGAAGAATAAGAATCCAAGATAAACGGAGAAAATAAGCTATAGGGGCTTTCGGAAGATTTTACAAATAAAAAATATAAAAAAAATCCTTTAAATACCTTATCACACCTCAAACCAACCAAGCAATACCATAAACCTAATTAAAAAATCATAATATCAACAAAACTGTTTTTATGACATCCTTAAAACATCACACAATTTATGCGAAACATTAACCGTTCAGTAGTAGGTATACCGTTTAAGGCTCTTGTATCAGAGCTAATGATGCCGGATATGCGTTATTCAGGAGGAAATTCACAGAAAACATTGGATTCGAAACAAAAGTGTTGGTATTGTGTTAAGGAGTACCTGGATATAAGTAAGTTACGTCGTCATGAAAAGTATTGTCACAATAACCGTACTCGCCATCTACATCGTTGTTTGAATCNGATATAAGTAAGTTACGTCGTCATGAAAAGTATTGTCACAATAACCGTACTCGCCATCTACATCGTTGTTTGAATCGCCAGTGTTTGTTTGATAGCAGTGGTGAACCATATCTGCATTGTGTTAGATGTTGTAGCTTTACTCCTGCAACGGGTAAACCATCGCCTGGATTCCAGTGCCAGCGTTGTTATAAAAAAACTCTAAGCACGGTCGTAGCATGCGATGTAATGAAAGGAGTAGTTCTGTATTTTTATATATTGTTTGACGTTTTACGGATGTTATAAATATAGTTGCGTTTATATAGTTTTTTTTAAATTTCGTATTAGCTATAGTTTGGTTAGTTTGTATTGTAGTAAGATATATAAATAATTTTTTATATATTTTTATTAGTGGGATGCGTATTTTTATTGATTCGGTTACACAAGGGCTTTCTGGTATTGCCGAATTGATCTGCGGTCACAGTCCAACCAGAGGGTTTTCCACTAGGACTTCTTGTAAGAAAATGATGTTTGGGAATGGAGTGAGCTGTTTTCAGCGAAGAGTTAGGGGTGGGGTCTCTCCTGAACTTGGAGAAAGATTGCAATTTAATTAATGATATATTAATAAGTATTAGTGTACGTAGCAGAATACGTACACGACTTGTAGAATGTTGGTGATGTAGGATGTTGCAATGCGTACACATATGTTTATATCTCTATATCTCTATACGCTTAAAAAGAGTGACAGCTAACGAAAATGGTTCTGTTACAGAATTTGTTTTCTGAATTGAATCCCTGCTTGCTATATGGAAAAAAAAAATAAGTAAGGTAAAAACAATTATTTATCTTTAACATAGTACGGTGCTTTGAATGTTATCAGCATTCGGTTTTCGAAACTTCCTAACTTAACCATATAAGGGAACAACGTTTTGTATTAGTTATTGATCTGAGTGAAGCGATTATTTCATTTGGAGTAATGTAAGGGTTTTAATTTATTTTTATTTTAATATGTGACAACTAAGGAAAAATTTTTTTTTTAAGTTTTTCTTTTACGCTTTTTATGACATACTCCAATTAGAAACATGTAAGGAATTTTACTTGTAACATTGTGCTATCGTTTGCGAAGCTTCAGTCGTGATGGTCCTCCCCAAAGAAAGGACGCAATGCGACACTACAGATCATTGTGCATCCACCCACACACGCGTGTTTTAAATTAGTATTTCAATTATTAATTTAATTTTTGGGAACACGCCACCCAAGTAGTTCATCAATTTCCGCACGAGGCAGCACCTCCTAGACGCGCTTACTCGCCGGGCCAGTAATGTGGCTGATCAGCTGATGGCGGAAGGATACGTAGTCAGATGTAAACAGTGGCGCTACTTTCGCCGAGCTGTCAAAAAGTGGTCTCCTTATATGGTGCGGACCATACAAGCGGTAGACGATGTGTGCTAGACGCGGAGATGGCTGCCCGAGGGACCTTCGAGCGCTGAGACTACATTCCTCGCCTCTGTCTCACCTACTCTTCTAATAGAAAGTCTCGATGTGTTAGCTTCGGTCTCTGGGGAAAGAGTGCTGTCTCCCCGCCACGATCTCCGTGCGCCTGTCGGCATTCAATGGAACTACACTACACCCGCGCCTCGTCCTACCAACATATTTATCCCCCCCCCTCCCCCCAATTCTTAAGGAGGGACCCGTTGTTTGTTCGCTCACGTCTGCTGATCGACTGAGTCTCTGCACTGCACAGCGTTCCTAGCGGGGAAAAATCTCGATACTCTCGCCCGACGGCACATGGAATCTCTGATAGACACTCGTGAGTTCCTCGGGATTTATTCTTGGTTAAAGTATTCCAAGATGATATCAGCGTAATTGTGGGGTGTTATATTACATGATATACTTAGATTAAAGGTGTTCTTTACAATTAGGATTAAATCAAAATCTCTTTAACGCAATGTTTGGCAAAGACAACATTACTTTTTTTAATTATTTCCCTTTATTTGACGTTCAAGATTTTGGAGGTATAAACAAAGGTTATTAGTGTTTTATATTTAGTGTGCATCCAAGCTCCGAGCTGTTCGGTTTTTTGTAATTCTTCCCTATATGTGCCTGTGTAATTACTCTCAATATGTATGGGGCAGTGATATTTCGCGAAAAGATTTCGAGACAGGATACAATTCAAAGTACTGTGAGGTTGTTCAACGTTTTTGATTGGCTGAAACATGTTCTGGTCAGTGTTAACTGTTAGCGCACTAATCACGAAGTTCCAGTGTCGGAATTACGGAATCCTGAGTGGCTGGGTAATATGCGGAAACGACAGCAGCAAGCAATGGAAGTAAGACAGCAGCCGAGGAGTGTATATAGTATTGAAGTATACTGTGCGCTCGGATTTTTTTCGCGAAAAGTCAGTGGCCCCATCAATATGTAATTATTTCGAATTATTTTTTTTTGGGGTCACAACACTGTGATGAGGTTCAGTATGGTATTGGCTCTCGTAGAGGTTGGTTGTGTTATTACAAGAAGTTACTCAAATGTAATTACCCTTTGAAATTATACTTCGATTTCCTTCTACGGTGTCTGTATAACTTTATTTAGATATTCTTACCCTCGACAGGAGTCGAACCAAGGACTTTCCTTGTATAAATGTATTTATGGTTTAATTATTCTCGACGGGAATCAAATCAGGTAGCAAAACAGTAAAAATGTAATTATGCTCACCTGCTCATGACAGGAATCTAAAACCAACCAAGATGGTGCATGTATATCACAAACATATTAGCGATTCACAGCTCAGTTGCGAGTGAGCAGTGGTCGGGCTAGGACGTGTACTAAGTGTGCAGTTACTCTCTCGGTACATTTTCTTAGTCTCGGTAGTCGTAATTGTTTATTACTCAATTAGTCATTACGAAATTACGCATTGCGCAATTAATCGTTACGCAATTACATTTAATTACATCTAATTATTCTCTACGGGTCTCGAACCAAGGACTGAGAGACTTCTCAAACCTCCTGGACCAACCCTACACCCCTCTACGCCCCTAGCCAAACGCCTTCCAGACTTCCTCGAATAACCTAAAAGTCCCGCAAATTTAGCTTGGGTGCTTTTTCCACCAAAAGGGTACACCCACAAGCAACGGCCAATCACAGCACATCTTACAAGGGGTGGGAGAACGCGTCAGCCAACCACAACACACCACCATGGAGGAGGGGTGGTGGAGGGGGTATGATCGGTTTCCCAGGTTAAAAGGTACCGGCAATTAGTGTCCCTCTCTCAGAGACCCTTTCCAAGGTTAATAAAATGGCACTTACGCCACCTATGTTTCCCAAATATCGTATAACCCATGTGCTCCCTCTTGACAGCGAAGTCATCACAGACGGAGCAAGTTACTCACAGAAGCAGTAACGGGGAAGGAATCTGTCATGGCCCGTACGAAGGAAAGACAACAGCTTTCATCTGGAGTCACAACACTTAATTACACACCATACAATCGTATAATAATCATTTAAATTACCTGCAAATACCTCTATATAGTCAGTGAAATCCTGATATTCCAAATCTTTCTTTGTTATTTCACCAGCCATTCTCAAGACAACCTCTTGCTCGGACTTCTAATTAAAAAAGAACGATGGCTTTGAAAGCAAGCAGGCAACAAAGAAAGTTAAAATTGACCAAATGTACGAGTGTCCCGGAAAAAATATCTTTGATCGCTGCAAATAAAATCTTTGTTCAAAACTTATAACACGTAAGGAAACATATTATTTTTTTGATAAATTGTTACGATATATTTGCCTAAAATTTTTTTACATACTGAAACAACGAAATATTTGTTTGGCACAAAGAAATTGGTTTTAAAATAAATTATTTGGTTTTTGTTAACAAATTTCATTCATTTGGAGGAACTGAGGCTTGGTTGTAGACCCTACCAACAAAATATCGTTTATCTGTAACAAACGCCACGCAAACAAATATATTTGGTTTACTGAAACAATTATTTTTCTCAGTGTGATGTCGGGAAACCTTGGAAAACTGAAACCAGGATGGCCGGAATTCAAACCCAGGTTCTCCCGAATGCGAGACCAAAGATGTAACACTGCCCCCACATTCTTCGGGTTTACTGTCACTCAAAACAAGCAAGAAGTTAGTTTATTTGATATACATATTGAGTGGCACCATTTATGTTGGTCTGTTTTTCCACTTGCTACAGTTATATTGGTCTACGCTGCGCCAGACACATTTACTGTGGAATTCGACATTCATTGTTCGCGGGTATCAAATAATAAGATGCCGAGGTGATATTCTCCAAATCGAAGATTCCTTACATAACGGAGTTAATAAGCCACTGACAAAACATTACACTTTTGAGTAAAAATTCTAGAAATAATTTTTAATTAAAACATGTTTCTCTAATCTAAGTGTGGTCTCGTTGGATAGAATATATGACTACTATGCGAACGCGACGTGTGAGTCTCTGGTGGGGGCCGGTGGCGACTGCCGTCAATTTTCGGCATTGGTGAAAATTTCCGAATAGCGTATCTCACGACTCCGCTCTGCTAGCGCGCTGATTTCGGTGCCGAACCGAAGACCTCGTCCAGATCTGTCGATGTAAGTCACAAATGCGTTTTATTCCTGTATCCCAAAATAAAACACTACCCGCTAGTGCAGGCATAAAACACACACAGCCGCACCCGTAATTTTTTATTGTAACAACAGCGACGTGGCATTTTGCAGAAAAAAAATCCCTTGGCCGGACAAGCGTTTGCCCGAAAATTCCCCTCTCTAATAACATACAGGCATTTGGCAGAAAAACCTATTGGAAGAACAGGTATATGGCCAAACAGACATATGGCCAAACAGTCACATGGCAAAACAGACATATGGCCAAACAAACATATGGCCGAACAAACATATGGCCAAACAGACATATGGCCAAACAGACATATGGCCAAACAAACATATGGCCAAACAGACGCTTGGCAGAAAATTCTGCCAAACGATATTTCGGTCAAATGACGGGTGCCCTGGCTCACGCACAAATAATTTTATTATATGAAGTCAGGGGATTCTCTGCCGTGTGTATGTTTACATTCCCCAAATCCTTGAAATGCTATGGCAGCCAAGGCGCATCCCTTACGGCAAACACCCAAATGGGAAGGACAACGTGTGGCCTCTTGATCCTTACGGGGACCTCGGAGCTCCATGACGTCACACAGGAACCCGTCTCCCTCGGGAGTGATCCTCGCCTTGCCCTGAAGGGGTCTTATGGAAATTGCAATGGCNAAAGGAGTGTTATTCGCCCTCCGTTATTGTGGCTATTACCTTGTCTCCTTCGCTTTTTTTGTGTGTATCATCCCGCACCCTTCCTCCATCCTCCCCCTCCATCGTACCACCCCCAACTACAATTTTCCTCCGGGAACACATTTCGTCCATTTCCGGCGCAACCATTGAGTCTGTGTCATTTGCTCCCCGCCCACATCACCTCCCCTGTCCTTTTCCGCTTTCGTGCCGTTTTAGTTCCATCCGCAGACATACGAGTGCCAAGATCTTGTCCACGTCAGTAAGAGCTCATCCGAGCAGTCTTGTATTTGGTCCTGCGCTTCAGCGGAGAGGTCCTTCGAAAATTTGCCACGACTTGCGTATGCGGCAAATCCTTAGAATTTCAGACCATGTCCCGACTGGTTGTGTCTTATTACCACGATGGCCACTTGCTGCTATTCATAAATATATGCACACATATATAACGGTTAATTTCTAGGAATTTGTAAAACATGTGTTTAATTATTTATTTTTTACAGTTCTTTCACGAAATTTCGAGTAATTAGGACCATCTAATTTTTTTTCCCCCATACAAATTCTACCCCTACTTCACCCCTTTAGAGGTTAAATTTAGAAAAAAAATTCTCCTTGGTGTCTGCTAACATTACATAATGAACGTATCCTCCAAATATCATGTTTCTAGAACAAATGGTTGAGGCTGGGAGTTAATATGTCAGTCAGTCTGGTTTTACGGCCCGAAGGCCGGCACACCCTCCATCCTCCCATACTGTAACTGTACTCGGGTGAGTAATACCGTGCACGGCACTTTCTCCTCTTCAGTTCTTCGCGCCATTCATGCTCTGAGTGCCGTACTCGGTTTTTCTACCGGTTTTCTCGGTAAAACCTGTCCTCGCCAATCAATGATATTCCGATTTTTTACATTGAAGCCTTTACCCGACCACCCCCCCNCGCCTTACCCAATGGGCCATTGGGAAGCTCCTCTCGTCACTTGTATTCTTCCAGCCTTTTTTACAATTTTGGTGGCGAACTCATTCCATACCTTGTGAAGAGCTTGATAATTTAGTATATTTGCCAAATCCAAGTGAATGCCCTTTCTTTCTGTGATCTCTTGCAGCCATTGCCTTATGTCTTCCGTTTTCAAGCACTCTTGTGATGACGTGCTGCAATGTGTAATCCAATCCACACACATCGCACAGCGGTGACTCCACCGACCGCAGACTATGAAGTTTGGCCTTGAAGTTTCCATGGCCTGTGCATATTTGTACAGCTGTAATGGTTCAGAGTGATCCATTCAATTTCAAGTCTGTTTTCCACATTCGGTAACAGCTTGTATGCGACTCTCCCTTTCTCAGATGTTCTCCATTCTTCTTGCCACTTCTGAAGAACTTCTTCCATTACCTCTTGTTTTTGTCTTCGATAGTCTGCCAGTCCGTGTTTACTCCTGTATCTAACCAATTCATCCAATGGCAACACTCCAGCCAAGACAGTAAGTGACTCGTTCGATTGTTATATATTCAAAGAGAGGATGGTATTCTAATCGAAAGGCATGGTACCGAAAATACTGCAAAACCTCGTAATGCGTACTGCCCGTTTTTATTTCCCGCGCTGCTACACATTCCACATGCATGTCACGAAGCAACTGTATTGCCTACCACGAGTTACGTAACATGTAACACGGGGTGGTTTTCAAAGTTTTGATTTTAAAAATGCATCATACCGCGAACAAATTACACCAACATTTTTCCTGAGACATATGGACTCTAGTTGTTCAACTAAAGCATGGGAAAAAGGACAATGTTACAGAACACTGTTTAAGTAGAATGATTATGTCGGATCGTGGACAAGGGGATGAGGGACAGGAGGAAACTGATAGAAGGATAGACACGGGATAGTTATGTCAAAAATGTATCAGAGACTTTTGCACTGGACGTCTGTAAATAACGTCTATAACTGCAAAACATGAGACTAATAATCGAACTTCTCTATATGCAGAACTATTTCTGTTCAGACTTCTCGACATTGAGACACATAACCAGTAAATTATGCTGGTAAAGGACGCATGGAACTTAATTTAATATGTTTCTAGACATCCCAATTGACACCCGGCATGTGCGAAAAAAAGCATTCAATAATTTAACTGAGATCCACTTTCGTTATTGGGTGATTTAATTTTTGGCTCATATAAGTGTGACAGCCTGTGCACAGCTTAACATTCAGTATCGGAATAATCCAATTCTTTTTAATCCAGTCAAGTAATAAGTTATTTTTCAAAATACTCGCGGAAAATAACCCAAGTAAGCTGAAGATGTGAACACCTAATTTAGAAGTGTATTTTGTGTGGAAGTCTTTTCACGAAAATCAGGTATTCTCAGATGCGTGGGATTTCAGATTTCAGCTAAATGTCGCGCGCAATGCCAAATAAGTCATAAAATACAGATTATTAAAGGCTAGTCACAGTATAGTATATTTGCAGTTTCTTCGCATTTTTGATTATAAATATTTTAAAAATCACCCCATGCAAGTGTACGACGTATTTGGTTGTCTTCTAAATTTGCCAAGTATTACAAGCGTTATACATTACTGTCAACATAAAATCCTTTAATTTTTATTCGATTTAACTTCGATTAATATGAATAACAACAGTTATTTTAATGAATATGTAAAATAATAAATTATGTTATTTAGTTGTTAACAATTCTAAAGTAATGCCATATCAAATAAGAGAATTAAATGTTAGTCGTTATTCTTTTTATAATTCTAAGCATCATTGAAAAGAATTAATTTTTTGATTGTGCACCATTAACGAAATTAGATAAAATATTAGAAATAGGTGATAAAGGTATTAATAAATTTGATACTACTTGTACGAATCACGTTCTTTCTTATAGAGATCACAAATATTAAGAATATAGACATCAATATGATAAAATTTTACAAACTAAGCAAGTAATATTAGCATTGTAATATAAGCATAGGTGTACTAGTAGTTCCTAGTAAGAAATAGTTCTTATGCAAATAATTATTGTGCTTACTGCGCGCTAATACAGTGCGCCGTCCCTCTGGTGTAAATATCTAGAGTTGGTTTTTTTTTTTCATGAGGCGAATGAATATCCTGGAAGTAGAACTTAAGAAGTGCTTCAGAAAATTTGGAAGTGACCGTGAATTAACTATGAAGTGAACACTTCTGAAATCCCTGTTTGTTGTCTACTTCCCTTCTCGTTTTGTATCCTAATGTAATTTGTGAAATACACGTCTCCGTGCGCCTGATCGCTTTATTCATACGCCACATTAGTGAAAGTGTTACTAATTCCCAAATCCGTGCACTAATGTGTATAAGACAAGAAACACCAACTAAACAGGCCATAAATAAAAACGTTTCACTCGCAACCTAACGTCAAGGCTTAGTATTATTTGTATTAATTCGGTGCCAACTTAACTAGGAGAACACATGCCAGTGTACACTCTGCATTATGGGAGATTATGCAAAGTACTGATTTTTACAAAGGGTTGATTACAAAAGTGCTCACTTGACCATGAACTACCTATAGCCTACTTGGTAGATGTAACATGCATAAATCGACGGAAGGAAATACTTCAGTAATCACAAAGCAAGCCTACAGAGTGTCGTCTATCTCTTTCGTCTTGATTCTGTCAGGCTTTATGGTGCATGTATTTATGAACTGCAGTCGTTTTTCGTCTGGTTCCTCGCGTTGAAATTTTTGCCCCCATTTGCTTTGTGAATAACATCTTATTCTTTTCCTTATTAGTTTCGGCTCTCAAGACCTCGTTTTTAAGAGCCACCCAAATATCTTCGTTCACTCACCCTTATTAGTTGGTGAAGAGTGTATCTGGCAATTTTTGGTATCTGTTTGGTTTTATCTCATATTCTTGGTACGCAAATCACAGGAAGAAGCCTTGACGACGTAGGTCCTATTTACCATCCGGAAGCCCATACAGTTGTGAACCTTCTGAAGAATGTGGTACCCAATGAGACATAGAGCCGTTTCTGTGGCCTCGCGTAGCTAATGAAAGAAATGGACGCCCACATCGGATGTGTACATTTATCTACACTGTGCCTCAGGCACCCACAAGAGAGAAAGTCATGCGCGAATAGAGTATGGTAGTGTTTGAACACTGCTTCTCTTGCGACCAATATACGCTTTGCTAATGTAAATTATATTAAGCAAACGATTTTTTTGGACCTTTTGGCAGCGTTAATTCGATGTCGAATTGCCATGTTTTGGTTTTTCAAAAGTCGTAGTTCCAGTTTAGTCGGGCAACAGTGATGAAGGCTCTAAGGTGTTCAATAGTGCTTTTTCCTTTTCAAGTATGTTCTCGAAATTCTGTTGACTATTATATTCTGTGCAGTTTGTTTAGCACGGGAAAGAATATGCGATGGGGCTCGTGCCAGAGTCTGAAGGATGCTTTGTTTCGATTGCTGCTAGTAATGTGAAATTCCCATGTTAGTTAATTATTTTGGAGCGATGTGGCTTGCGACAGCCAATGGGAATGAGGGATGGGAGGTACACGCGTTGACTATATGAGCTGAGGGCATCTACTGTCACCCCAGAATAAATGTGATTTGATAATCTCCGAAGCAAGAGGCTCGCGACCAAATGTCGTCTACACCAGCAAAGCGCATCAACATCTCTTTTAGGCGGAATCTACTTCTACGAGAATTTTTCGACCAGTGTAGGATGCCGATAGGGTGCCAGGAGGGAAAAATTCTACTTGAATTCTTAAAGTTATCTCACGATGCGAAATTGTTTGGTACAGTTTTTTCGCGGTTTCATCACACTTTTGAATCAAACCTTTGAAAAAATCCCCCGTGTGTGACATATTTGGCTGTTTCTTAAAAATTTCACGTATTACAAGCATTTCATAATTGTGTTATTAAAAAAGTACTTCATTTCATGTTAAATTGAACATCTACTTGTATTTTTTCTGTAAAATGTAATATTTCATTTATAATTTGTATGAATAAATTCAGGGATGAAAAAAGAGTGTTGGTAATACCCAGTAAGAAATAGTTCTTATGAAAAATAACATTACACCGAGTGCGCATGAATACCGTCCGGTGTCCCTTTGTTGTAATTGTATAGACTTAGTTAAGCTTCGTTTGCATAATACGGAGGAATAGCCTGGCAGCATAACTTTAGCAGGGCTTCAGAAAAGTCTGAAGTGTCCTTGAACAGCCTGTCGTGTGAATTTATAATGCGATTCAGCGGATATGTCCTCGTAGTCCCTTGTTTCGTGTAGACGTTTCTTGGCGCCACTGCGTAAAGTGCATAACCGGCAATAAACCTCGGTGAAAAGATTCCCAACCATCTCCTGCTTCCATTCCGGCTGATGCTTCGGTCGTCGCTTGGTCATACGAAGACTGCAACTTCACAGCCCTGCTGCACAGGATGAAGCGACGCAAGGTCTCGTCCCATGCACCAGGAGTAAAAAAAAAAAAAAAATGTAGGACATGTGGCAGATGTCTCCCATGAAGCTGCCGTGATACTTCGACTCCTATCAGATATTCACGAGGACACGTCGGCATTGTCATCCACCTTTCCACACCTCCCCCGTTCCCTTTTTTTATTGATTGATTTTCCCATCGTCTGAACGCGCCGCGGTAGGGAAATTGAATAAAAAAAATGATGGG
>NQII01003532.1:16976-19476 GCA_002778355.1 Clitarchus hookeri
AGATTTCCTCGTTCAGCGAAAATGCATTTAGAGATCTCCGCAATCACCCCCCTTCCTTCTCCACAACTCTCCGAATTCGCCTCGTACCGGCTTGAATATTTGCGAATATCGGCGAAGCGATGAGAGACTCGAGAACTCGGCTGAACCTGTTCCCCGTACTATAAACATAGAAGGGGCCGCTGTGGTGTTGTGGTTACATTACTCACCTCCCATCAAGGCGAACTGGGGTTCGATTCCCGCACACAGCCTTGGACATCCGGTGAGATCGCAGCCGTCTGCTAGCTCCCGAAGGGCCTCCAGCCAGGTTGGGAAGCGAAGTTAACCCTTTACTAACTTCCAGCACACGAATTCACAAATTAAAATAATTTTAAATTAATTAATACAATCGCATTAAAATTGAAATAAAATTGCCATTACCTTAACATGACTCACATAGTGGCACATTTACTATGCAAAAAATCATAATATACAATGATAAATAAATTTAAAAAAAAACGTTCCACAAAATTTTGGGAAATTAGTCCAGTGGCACAATAAATAATCCAATACGCTGTTTTGCAGCACATTCTTGCAAACCAGCTAGGCGTGACTAAAGAAGGAAGAGCGAAAGTCATAGAAATGACAGTCAGGCTCGCATGACAAATAGCCATACAGCACTCGTGAATTCACATAGGAGATCAGTAGTGAGCCGTTTTGCCTAAAATGGGGTTTCTCTTTTCCGTTTGCCTAAATTCGTTTTGCCTAAAGTCGTTTCACCTAAAACCTTTCCGCCAAGAAATCATTTGGCCTAAAGTCGTTTTGCCTAAAATCGTTTTGCCTAAATTGCTTAATTTTCCAGACGGTCGATTTGCCTAAAGTCAATTTTCCAAAACACTTTAGGCAAAACAACCTTATGCAAAACGACGTGTACTTAGTAAAACACATTAACTTTGATAAATCGTAAAAATAAAGTTTTTTTGTCCATAAATTAGTAGGTGTTTATTTTAACAAATTCACATATACTTGAAATGAAAACTTAATTCTTACATTTGGCTCCATATGCGATTTAAAAAAATATCACTTTGTGTTCTTGGTGACAAGTAACTGAGAAACCAATCTTTTGATATTTCATGGCACTAGCTGACAAGATTACGTACCTCCGAAAATTTATTCCTGTCCCCTCCAACTTCTTTCAAAGGTTGTTTTATTTTCGTGAGCGACAAGAGACTCTTAGTGAAAGCGGCATTCGAGTTCATTATGCATACTTCTGTATTTTTTTTTTATCTAGGGGGGAAATCCCATCGATTCGCCTCTCCCGGCTTGCACACCGGGTTCCGAAACTCAGCCGAAAGAGGCTGACAGGGAGAAGAACAAACAAGGAGGGGTTGAAGAGACCCGGGGGCGTAACCCGGGGAGAAAAGCGTGAGAGAGGGGGGTTTTCCCGTGAGTCCGCCTCCTTTTGCGGGGGCCCCTCTCCTGCTGGGTTCCAGAGTGATTGATCCTGAGGCTATACATCTACTCTCCTCTTCTGTTCCTCTCTCTCTCTCTCTCTTGCTTTTCTACGTCTGTCTCCGGAGCTCCAGGTCGACTATTGCTGCTGAACCCTTTTCCACGTGCGTCCGTCGCAAAGCTGGAACCCTGCCCCCTGGGTGTGAGTCCGTGTGTGTGTGTGTGTGTAATGGGCGTACCGTCGCAAGAGTACATGAGATCGCACTCATCGAGGGACCCCGCCATTTCGACAAATGCTCCTTCTCCGCCCGTCCCCCTCCCCACCAAGCGGTCGGAGAACGCCATCGCTCAGCTTGCAGACGGACAATACGTCCCCTTGTCCAGGCCCCCGGGGTCCGATCGTGTGTGTCGCCCAGGCTTCGCCCAGTGAGCTGGGAGAAAATGGGAACCCACGCAAAGTAGGGGCATTAGTTTTTTTTTTTTTTTTTTTTTTTTCCACCCGCGCGAAACACTGCGCGCTTTTTCTGGTTTCTATTTTCAATATTGGCTGATTGCCACTGCGAGATGGCGTTTTCTTACTCTACCAAGCAAATCGCGACTACCTTAGGATACGTCTATATTTGCGTGTTGATGTTTGCAACACATAGAACCTAAAAAAAAAATTAAAATCACACAAAAAACGAATATGTGAAATGTTCCGAAATGCCACTAGTCGTGGAAATTTTTGACAAAAAAAAATTGAGAGCTCACACAAATATACCAATATTTTAATGTGTTTATCAAGGAAACTACAATAGTTTGAAATTCTGTAGTTGTAAGGACGTACTCAAGGTCATAAATGATGTCGAGGAAGATACTTATTCAGTTGCTAGAGATATTAAGCTTCTTTATACTTCAGGCAAATTTATTCAAATAGCTCTTTCTACCAAAATGTGGAACAGTAGTCTACCTAAGATCACGTTTGTAAGTACAGCTATTCTACATTTAAATGTTGTTACGGTGTATCGCTACCTTCCATTTTTTCGTAACGAACTTGATATCTTCCACTTTATTAGTACAGGATGTTTCGCCT
>NQII01003532.1:21976-28280 GCA_002778355.1 Clitarchus hookeri
TTACATGGGTAACTATGACATAAAAAAATGGAAAATAGCAACATAGCGATGGCAACGGTAACACCACGATGATAACAGCGATACGGTGGTAGTGACATGGGTGACAATGAAGTGGGTAAGGAAACATGACAGCTACACGGTGACAAAGCAAATCTGCGACAGCAGCGGTGACACGAGAACGACACAGCGACTTGGCAGCAACGACACGGGTGACTACGACATGAAAAATAAAGATGGTGACAGAGCGATGGCAATGGTGACACCGCGATGATGACTCAGCGACACTGCGAAAATGACATGCGTGACAATTATATGGGGAAAACAACACGACATCTGCACGGCGACAAAGCAAATCCCCGATAGCAGTGGTGACAATGACATGGGTGACAATGACATGGAAGACAACATGACACATGGCGACACGGTGATGGTGACATGGCGATGACAAGACGGGCATCACGACGACAGTGCCTCAGCGAGAATGACATGAATGACAACTACGCGGAAAAAACACTGCGGCAACTATACGGTGACACAGCGATGGCGACTGGAACCACCATGAAATAATGGACACCATTTTGCAATGCCTCGACTGGTATTCTCTGATTTAGATGAGATCATTACAGACCTACCACGAATATTTCCTTTTCCAAGCACCGAAAGTAAATGTGACATTGCAATATTAAAATTCCATGCTTATTTCTATATTTATTTTCATCCGCAACTTTTTTCCTTTGGTAATGAACATTTAAAAACTTCCAAACTTATAACTGTGAGATTCATTGGTAGCCTAACTGAGAAGCGGGTTTATGGTTCTACGTGTATATATAGAAGTTAAAATAATATTTTACATATGTTTGCAGCACGCATAATTACTCTGTGTGTATGTATCTATATGCATATGCACATCACATCAATATATACGAATTTTTAATCTTAGAATCATAGTTAAATCTTATGCCTTTTTTTTTACTATTTCGTAGAATAAATTTTTTTATAATTGCAAGTACTACTAATTAGTATTTGTTTTTGGAAATATATGGCAGTCAGTGAGTTCAAGGACTGGCGGATCGA
The DNA here is from genome assembly GCA_002778355.1 of Clitarchus hookeri. Taxonomy (NCBI): domain Eukaryota; kingdom Metazoa; phylum Arthropoda; class Insecta; order Phasmatodea; family Phasmatidae; genus Clitarchus; species Clitarchus hookeri. Next base: position 23,051 of record NQII01003532.1, read on the forward strand.
GTGTAGGCAGCCACGCACCATGACGATGGTCAGTAAATTCACGGACTGGCCTCATAGTGACGCTGTTGTGCGATGCAGCGGATAGGTTGCACCACGGACAGTTACGTGCATGCGGCACAGTGTAAACGAAACTACTGCCTGAGTTGTGGATGGCAGTTGAATGCCAGTGGTGTAACACTAGAATGTCGCAGCTAGAACAGCCAGCAAATGTCAAGCTCTGCAAAAAAAAGGTTATGCAGATCTGCTAGCGAAAACGTTTTAGACGATGAAACACGTATATGGCGACGACGCCATGGGCAGCAGTGCTGTGTTTTTAGAGGCGCCAACGCTTCGCACGGGAAAGGGGGGGGGGAGGGGCGCAGATAGCTTGGAGGGTGTTAAACGTACTGGTCTACCACGAACGACGTGGGCTGACCGCAAGATCGAAGAAGTTGCAACGCTGGTGCGTGGCAACCGTGCCCAAATGGAGGCCGATCTCCCAACAGCAGTCAGCATTATAGTCTATTTGCGGTGTCTTTATACTTTTTTAAACAAACCTTTGAAAAATCACCCCGAATGTGAAGTGCTTCGTTGTTTCTTACACATGCCATGTATCAAAACCGGTTTATACTTCTGTTCCGGTAAAATTATATTATTTATTTATTAAATTAAACTTTTACTTACATTTCATTTATAAATTATAATATTTATATTATTAGTGATATTTATAAAACAGGGAGGAAAAAGTTGTGTTGGTAATGCCGAGTAATAAGTAGTGCTTATGGAGAATATTATCAAACTGACTGCGCACGAATGGGGTGCGCTGTCCCTTTGGTGTAATTTTCTATACTCGGTTAAGGTGACAAACTCAGATTAGGAACAAAACGAGTTTTCTTATGGGAGAGTTTTGCATTGGGAAAATTCCCACCGCTGAGTGCGTAGTGTTCCTAAGAGGTAACATTTAATTAAAATTTTAAGCTACGTGAATAATAAAAGAGAAAGATTCTACTTGTAGTTAGTTTATATTGGATGTAAGATCATTGCAATTATTTAATTTTTTTTTTAAATTTAGAATATAGAGAAAAATACACTACACATGCGAAACTAGCGCTTACCTAGTGGCGAAAAAGTTAAGTTGCCAAACTAAAAGCATTGAGCTTTCCAACATGAGTAGAATAAACTTCTACTCGATTAATCTTTGTTTGCATGAGGCGGAGGAATATTGTGGCAGTACAACTTCAGCCGGGCTTCAGATAAGTTAGAAGTAGTCGTGAATGGACTATAGCTGTGGAACGTGCTACGAAATTCTGTCGGTTGACCTTGACGTTTCTCGTGTTACGCAGCATGGTGTATCACGTATTCTGAAGCAAGACCAACGTGACGAACGCACAACCATTAGCGGTGACCTGCTCAGGGGACGAAATATGGTATTTTCTCTACGATCCGCAACTGAAAGGAAAAGCAGGATAATAATTTTTAACCAGTATATTTCTGTAATTTTAAGGATTCTTTTTAGTAAATTCACGAGACAGAAAATGCGGTGAAACATTTTTCACGAGCGAAATGCGTATTTTGTTTGTTTGCTACTATACATAATGATTCTTAAATTATGGGACAAACATTGAAGGGTGGTAGAGCTCACTAAAACAATTATTGTATAAGAATATATGGGCGGGAGTGACGCGTTGAGGCACAAACACAAAAATTACACATGAAATGCAAAGCATTGTTTATTTACAACGTCGCCGCTAAATGCTTTTTTACAGCAATGTTTATAATAATTGCTCAAAATTGCTGCCACCGACAGTAATGCAAGCTAGGTAGCGTCGGTGTAGTGATTTGTCAGCCAATTACGCCATATGTAGAGGTCGCCAAGCATGCGCGACTGTTGGTGGATGCATTTCCAGCAACTGTTTTAACATTTTCTGTACGGAATCACTCGTTAAGTATGTTGCTAATGAACATTTTTAGTTTCCGTTAATGTATTATATTTTTGTGTTCGCGCCTCAACGCGTCACTTCCGCCCGTATATTCCTATACAATAATTATTTATTTTAGTGAGCTCTACCGCCCCTCAATGTTTGTCCCATGATTTTAGAATCATCCTGTATATGAGAACGCTTGTTTGTGGAAAAGCAAAGGATGACTCTACCTGTAATGTTGTGATTTTGCCAGTCTTTTTTTTTTCTTTTCGAAATGATCAGGGTGGTTAAATTTTTATGAAGGCAGTTTCGGGGTGAAATTTTTTCAATGTTCGAATTTCATTGTGCAAATAACTTTAAACTGATGTGTTCAGAAGCGTTGTTCTCAGTTTTCTTGTGTAAGTGAGCATAATTAATAATTTTATAAAGGCATTTAAGAAAATTTGTAAACCGCAAACAAATAATTATTATAAAAATTGATTATTTTTATATTCATTTTAACCGCAGTTTGACTTGCTACGCTGCAGCTGTTCAGATAGCCATATATTATTGTTGAGAGGAAACCCCTAATATTTCTGAACTACTATTTCTTGCAAAAAAATTTTCAAAAGCTTTTCAGGAAATGATATACTTGTTGAATTCTTTTTTTTTCTACTGAAATAAACGTTAGACCGAACTTGCAGAATGATCTGTATATATATTATATTATTTTCGGCTTGTGAGCATAGAAAATAAACGGGAAACGTAACGACTAAAACAAGTATAAGAAAGCTGGATAAATATTACATTCCCATGATAAATTCTGTTGTCTCGTCTTCCTAAACTCATAGACTTCATAATCGAGACGATACGGATTGTATAGTCATCTCTTTAAAAAAAAAAAAAAAAAAAAGGCACCTTATGTGATTTGACGTGACCGTAATTTTTTTACTGCGGAACAGAAATAAAATATGCATTGAATTCTCTTTCACAAGATATAACTAATTTAGTCTCCACTCCTTTGTTGCACGACCCATCGTCAAACCTGCTCGAAATAATTAGCATTCGCAGTTTCGCGTGACGTACGGACAGGTTTTTTTTTTTTCCTCCTCCAGTGCTCTCGCTATATTATAAACCTCGAGGGGACGAAACCCCATCAGATTATGTCACACGGGACCCGAATTTTACGACCGCCGGATAGCAATTGGTGTTTGGGAAGGGCGCCCATTTCCCCCGCACTGTGCGAACCCAACCTTACCCCTATCCCCGTCAGACGGGAAATAACAGGAAGCGAAGAATATAAATAAACCCCGGCAGCGGCTAGAATACTCATTTTCCGGTTCTCCTCTCTCTCTCCGACTTCCAATCAAACGAGTATCTGCGGCTCCCGGCGTGATTAAAACCCGCCTTCAAATACCTACAGATGGTTTTTCCCGGAGAAGAGGCAAAAGCCACAGACAGTAACGCCGACTGAATATCCTAAACATTGAAATGCTGGCGATTATTTCCAAAGGCGATGCCTTGAAAGCCTGCATTTATATATTTTGCTCTCTAAACTGCATTTACATACACGGATCATTGTACGCTAGTTAGAATCGTCATAACCAGTATAAAAAATCTTTACTTTTAAAGAAATTTCATTCAAATTTTTTTGTTACCTACTTTATTATTTTATTGAAAATTACACGTGAGCACAAAATAATGTCATTAATTTCACTACATTTCAGTGAGTACCCAACATGTAAAGAATCACTTTAAAAAGTCGCCTATAAAATATACGTTAAGTCATATATTCTGACATCATAACCAGACTCTATTAAATACATTTCGTCATACATTTTTTTAAAAGATAAAAGGTTACAAAGACTTAAACCCTTTCATTCCTACATTAATTTATAATTTCTGGTTTTACAAATGAGAAAATATTTGATGCGTGCTGTGCTTAAGCTGGCAAATAACTGGTTTCGTTATAACAACAAATAAGCCTCTAGTATCAGTGCTTGGTGATCAGTGATATGAACCAGTGATCACGTAGCGCAGTAGCATGGTTAAGGACTCAGCAGTGCTCACAGGGAGTATCATTGGGTACCGAGCCTTTCAGAGTACAGCACCGGTAAAATTTAACCTTCCTGTGCAACATGTTGACAATTGTCTACAATCTGCTTGAAACGGTTAATATTTCTGTGTGCCTTGTGCTAAAGTAGGCTCACAGGATGTTTGTCGCAAACACTGAAAAATATCTTGTTTTATACGCGATTTCGCAGAATACCAAATAATAGGGAAAATAAATTTTGGGGCGTTTTGTTTTTCAAGTGGGGGTAACAATTCGCTGATTGGCTGCGCGAGTCAGTTAGGCAAGTGAACTCGCGCTGATTGGCGAACAGCGTACCAACATGTTGCTGACAAATGACGCAATTTTTTCTGTTGTGTGCCGCTGGAGTTCGCTGTTTAAACGGCAGTTTTACTTCTGTATACTAACCTATTCTTTTTTCGTATCATTAACAACTATTCAGAAAATTTTAAGTCAGAAACACACATAAATCAAAATCATTCGAAAGGAAAACAAAGTATTGGGCACAGATTCTTTTACTAGATAAAGTTATTTTATAACTTGTTTTACGTACACCACGTCTTATCGGTGCTGGTAATGAAAAAAATTATATAATTTTTTATTTGTACGAAAAAAAGGTCAATTATATAATTTACTTACAAGTACTATTTCCTGGCATAAAAAAATTAGACCGCACATGCTTTGCATAATTTAATTTCAGAATCAAAATTTTTGTGTTTTCGGGTCGTACAAATAATAAAAACTCTCTCACTAACCGAAATGATATACTTCACTTTAAAATAAGACACCATGAGTTACTTCGCGAATTTTTTTTAAATCTAGCTATGAAATAAATTCCCAATTTTTAAGAATTGCTCAAAATAAAAATAAAAAATCTTATTTTCGGTTTGCAGCGGTCTCCATGATTTTGTAAAACAAATTTTGTTAAGCATACATTTAAATTAATTAAGACATCGTCTTTTAGTCACTATTCTTAAATTTTCTGTAAACGTTTTCTTCATATTGTCTGACTGGACAACATCGAAAGAACTTCTACAACTGTCTCGATGCAATTTGTTTTGTAAAATATTTGTTAGCAAGAAATATACACTGACAATTGAAAAGTCATGATACAGGGGTCTAGTATCGTGTAGGCCCTCATGTGGCATCGATCCCACAAGTGGAAGAAACACCTGTGAAGCGATGTTGACTCATGCCCTCTGGATAGCTTCATACAGTTCCCTGCTATTTGTAAGTGCAGGTTCTTGGCTTCGAATAGACAGCCACACCCCCCCCCCCC
>NQII01003532.1:28300-61712 GCA_002778355.1 Clitarchus hookeri
GGCCACGTGTCCCATAAATGCTCGAGATGGGGTTCACGTCAGGTGAACGAGGTGGCCACAGCAGTCGTTGAAACTCTCCAGAACGCTCCTCGAACTGGTTCTGGACATTTTGGCCCGGATGGCGCGGTGAAATATCTTGCCGGAACATCCCATCGTTGTGGGCGTACGTGGAGTCCATGAAAGGGGTGTAATTCCATGCTACGACCAGCACACACACACACACACTCGAGAGATGTCAGAGCACAACTGATAGAGATCTGGGCATTTCCAAGACGTAACGGTACGGTGGCGCTACTGCCCCCCCCAACTATTGCCTTCACAGATATCCCGTGACTTCTGGCATACCTGTGTAGATTACAAGGTGTCTGACGACACCGTGATGCATTATAACTACTTCCATGAGGATGTGTTCCACAGCACTAAATCTCTCGGGATACACTCTGAGCCCGAATCAGTTATATCAAACCAGTGAAATAAAATTCACTGAAATTCAGCTGATAAGCGATTGCCGACCAGTAAATCGAGTAAATGAACTAGTAACAAGCGACTTAAGGCAGTGGAATTCTCGACATTTCGTGGGAATCACAAATAAATCAGTGAAATTCGGCCATCATATTAATAAGTCCTGTGTAACGGATTGTCGGTCGCTCAATTTTCACTGGTTTTCACTGATTTGGCTGAATCATCACTTTTTTCCGGTTCAGAGCGGATCAAGTAGACGATTGAAAGGTGCTTGGGTCGCTTTCACACCGCGTCATAGAAGTGACGCGAGTTCTCTGTGTGGAGATGGACGACCACCGTCGCGTTCCCACAGGTTACCTTCTAGTTCGGAGTCCTCGTTACGTTTCTCATACCCACCCAATCAGGTTGACATCTTTCCTTCCCGTAGGTACCCTCGCGGGTTCTGAGCCGAGTTACGGCAGATAACGTTTATCTGCATTACCGCCCTCATCAGCCAGCCAAAGTCATTTTGTAAACACTAGCACATTAGACCTACTGCATTTTTGATTGTTTTTGCAAACCAATAATCCTAGTGAACGAAATAAAAAAAAATGATTACAGGGAATTTTTTAATTAATTTCGAATTTTGCCCGAGCTTATATTATTTAAATGAAGATTAAAATAATTTTGACATAAAAGCTGAAAGATACTTCTTTATTATCAGCGTTAATATAAATAATCTTTATTGACGATCAATAAGTAATCTTTCCCTTCATGAAGTATAAAGCACAAAACTGCACAAGTTACAAAAGTCTGCAGTGTAAGATTTTAGCAGCTGTGATGTATCCTCCTAGACCAGACGTTATATCTATATGTAGAGTGCATAATTATAAAAATAGATTTTTTATGAATGCCTTCTAATTTCATCAACTAGTTTATTCAGTTTCTTAGAACCGATTAATCTAATTTTAAAGTTACACTGAAGAAAGGGTGTTTTGTGTGAATCAATGTTCTAATTAAAGTGACACAAATCACGAATGTTTTTGGTAGCGTATAAAAATAATTTTTATTCAAAATATTCATGACGAAAAACGGTCTCTTTTGGTACACTTAGAAAATAAAAATACATTTCCATTAGCAGAGCCTCTTTCTATGAAGGACAGTTTCTTTAGTACACAAAAATTAGCCATAGTGTAGGTGCAGCAAAACATTAAAAATCCTACAAAGCATTACGACGCCACTGCCCAAGTTAAGTTATTGCTCTCACAAAATCCGATTACAGAGACAAGTGGTATCCAATGCTTATATCTTTTATTTGAAAAAATATAATTGGCCGCATTCATGTTTGTGTTTACAGTCGCTTTGATGAGGCGACCATAACAATGCGCAATCTTGCCCATGTACTCTCTTTCGATTCGTTGTTAACTGAGATCATTTAAAAGCCCTGCTGAATATATGCTTTTCTACACGTTTCTACCATTCCACCAAAATATACACAATTGGTATGGGCTTTCACCAGATCGCTTGATTCAGTCATTGATCCAGTGCACTTGTAAAACTGTTTGAACGGTAAATTAAAATATAAAGACAATTATAAGTAATTTTCGAATTTCACGCCAATAAATCAAACATAAATCTATACATATTATAAAACTCAACGTCTCTCTGTCTGTCTGTCGGTGCGCTTATCACTCGAGAACCACTTATCCGATTTACGTATTTTTTTAATGCATAGCTATATTCTCTGGCCAGGTTTTAGTTTATATTTTATTACATAAAGTAACATAAGGAATAAGCAGTGACGATAATAGTGAATCAAGTCGGAAAAAAGTTTGCCGCTAGCGCGCTCTCTTGCAATACGCTATCTAAACCGTTAAAGCTGGAACAATATCATGCAGTAAAGAATTGTGTAGAATAAAAATACCTAAAAAAAAAACTCCACGGTAGCATATATCTATCTATAATTTTACTTAACAATAATTCTGTAGTCCACGCGAGCGGAGCAGCGGGCACAGCTTGTTAAATATAATATATTAACCGACTTTAAATTAAAATGAGACTCTTGCAATAAATACAACGTTAAAACATGGAACTAATAATAAGCCTATACTTCTACCAATTGAACTGGGAAAATAGCAGTTAAAAGCAGGGTTGCTTTTCTAAGTCTGACGGGTGCCGAAGCACCACTCGATGAGCCTAAGAGCCGCCTTCCTGGGTGTGACTAGAGTTGCCAACTTTCTCGTGATGAGCAGAATTTCCTGTAGTATAAATCTGAAAAAAATTATCCCGTACGGACACTGGATGGTACGTCGTGTATCCCGCGCCTCAAACTTCTTGTAAAATAAACCACATGTAATGTAAACGGTGTCAGCGAATCAGGACTTTCGCAATTATAGGTTCGTTTGCTCTGATGTTTTAATCTAAAGGCCACAGATAATTATAATTGACGCCGACAGGTGGCATTTGTCAACAAGTGCGTTCGTGAAAGTAGCGCTTGCCAAGATGTGTCCAGTGTCTTTTCTTCCAGTGTGTGTGTGTCGTTTATTTAGAAGCCTGTTACATCATAATTAATAATGATTTACACAAACTTATATAAAAATGTTACTGTAGTTGTAACAAATATGTTCTTGTCGTGTATGTTCAGAGTAAATGTTGACTTTCGGATGTTAAGGAACGGAACAGTCCCAGACAGTCCATGCACGCTGAAACATTCCTCTAAACTTAAGGAAGTCCGTGACAATCTTTGCTGTGAAATTCTTTTTGGGTTCCAAACCGCATGAGTGGGTTTGATTACAACATCCCTGTACACCAGTTCTGACGTAGGATTTGACCACCAAAACGAAGGTGTTCCTTGAGCCATCACAATTTCAGATAACTGTCCGTACAAGAACCACAACGACAAAGAGTAGGCAAGTATACAGGAGCGACACGTGAGCGTAGCTGATTGGGGTGCGGGTTGCCATGATACGGACCTTGCGTTCTGATTGGCTCCGCCACGATGCCTGCTTATTACGATTGGTTCGGCAGGCGTCTGGGAGATGACAACTGCGTCATGTTGCCGTAGCTTACGCGTGGTGGAGCTCGCGGACGCGTGCAGTTGTATCGCTTCTCTATGGCACGTTATTTCGTGACCGTATTACACAGTCAGCTCAGCGCAGGTCCCGGCTTACACGTTAAACGTATTTCGAGTCTGAAGGAAACGCCACTCCGGTGTTTAGGCCGTCTTTGCTCGAGTCGCGAAGCCTTTCCTTCAACGCGAACATATTCCCGCCTTCAGGTCTGAAAGATGGGGGATGAAGGTGGGAGAGGTAGAGGTAGGGATAATGCCACTCAACGTCCCGTAGAGTAAGAGAGAGAGAGTGATAAACTAGCAACCCACCTATCTTCAGGCACTTGATTCAATCCATCAGCCGGATTCCATTTCTGCAATTTCTGCCATTCTGCCGCCAGGCAGCACTTGCCTGGCTGCCTCGAACTCCCCCTTGCCCCCTCTCCATACATCAGCCCCTGACAAATGACAACAGTTTTAGCGAGAACTGCTCTCGCTCCGAGAGAGGAATGGAGGATGGGCGGTTGGATACGTTTCTCTTTTCTTCGTCGGCTGCTCACGGACGTCTCCTATATATACTTGTTATTTCTCTCTCTGCCCGTTTTTTTCTCCGGTTCGCGTTTTATCCGACGGGGGAGTGGAGGGTGGGTTGAAGGGAGGGTAAAAGCGACGTACTGAAACCTCGCCCTAAACGACACGTGAGTAATACCTTGAACGTGCGATTGCCGCCAGGGGGTGATAACGAGTAGCCGCTGGTGTTACGAATTAATGGTTTCAACTTATCATCCCCCTCGTCTTACTAGGGTTACCCCCAGATCTGCAACCAGACCCACAAAATTCGCACGACGTGGACATCCAGCTGTCTCAACTTCAGCTCGTTTTTTAAGGGGATTCATCACAAACAGGAAATTTCTTCTTGTGTTCGGCGGAGGACTAGGGTTTTTTTCGCTCTCCTGAGGATATCCCTATCAAGGACAGTAACACTACAAAATATACAGGTTTCCCTCTCTCCCCCTCTTTATCAGCCTTGCATCATTTCCCTCCAGTGTTTTATAACCCTTAGTCCCTCTCGTGTAATTTGTGTTATGCCTTCATAGTAAAATTTATCCCTTAAGAAGAATCAGTCCCTGCTATCTTGAATGTTTGGAGTTTTAAGAAAAAAAGACCTCCATTATAGATTTTGTATTGAATTTTACGGAACGGCAGGACACAGGGCAATCCTTTGTGCGTTTTTTGAAGTTGGTATTGCTTGGCAAGGTTTTCGGTTAGTATAACTGCTGTAGTCGTTTGCAGGAAAAATCACTAACTTTTGTTATAGCTGTAACTAGTTAAAAATTAATAATGACAATGAATTCCTAATAATTCGATAAATCTTTAAAAGCTATTATTAATGCCGTGTCAAGAGAAAAAATTCGTTTTCATCAATATAAATGCAAGATCTACGATATATGGATAAACCCAATATTGCGTCAACTAATCTCTTTTACCATTCCAGCAATGAAAATGGGAGACAAAATTAGAAAGATCTTTACAAAAATTGTAGAAATATCCCTAGAGAACCAAATTCAAGAAATGTATTACAGTAATCTTTAGAAGCAATGGTAAATTCGCCCAACAATAAATATAAAAAAATACAAATGAAAATAATTTTTATAATATCAAAAGACAGATTTTATTATTAGCGTTAATTGAAACATGTTTTATTGATTGCTAATTAGGAAACTTTTCTGCATGACATGTATTACACAAGACTGTACAAGATGCGATAGTCTATAGGGTACGATTTTAGAAGCTGTGATAAATATTTTTAACTCGTAACGTATGCCATCACTGGATGTTGGCGCAATATGATGAAAATTTATGTCATATTAATTGCTCTCTGTAATTTCATCATCTTTTATACTCAGTTTCCTAGAACGTATAAATATTATTTTAAAGTTACATTTTAAAAAAGTGCTTGTAGGTTCAATGTTTTCGTTAAATCGTGGAAAAAACGTCTACGGGTTTTGGTACAACTTAAAATAATTTTCAATTTAAATATAAATGCCAAAAAACTGTTTTTGTACTCTGGAGTGACTGTAAATATAGTTCCTTTAGCAGAACACACCCTTTCTGCTATAGAAAATACACTTCCTTCAGTAATAAAATGAAGCGAAATTTTTACTTGCCAGGCAACATAAACGTAAAAAATCCTACAGAACTTTGTGATGCTACTACCGGTATATTACTATTTACACAATAACCGATCACAGAACTATTACGTCATCATATCTAGAACTCTCGAATTTAAGTCGAAGCATTATGCCAACAAAGTCTTTAATTAGTTTCAACTATTGCACATGAGTGAAATTTTCAGTATCAACGTTTCGAGTTAACCCAAAATTAAGGAAAATAATATACGTGTCCCAAACGCATTGTTTTGTAATTATATATTTATCATTAATATGTTAACATATTCTATTCTAGTTTATTGTGTAATGATGTTCCATAATTGTTTAATTAACTTTGTGGTGGAAGAATCCTTAGCATAATGTAGCAGTCCAAAAGAGTGAATACTGAAAAGTGGTAATGTTCGTTTACGATTATTTTAACTCTTTTGAAAGCACCGTTTGGTGTTATATTTCTACATGCAGTTTATCTTCCTGTCAAATTAAAAAAAAGCAACATTTCTACGGATCCACTGATTTGTAGCATATATATGTTTATATCAAATCAAATTGTTAAACTACATTTATATGTATTGGTTATTACGTCAGTTTTATTTTTTATAAATGTGAGGACACCTGGCGTAATTGTAAAAGACGCCTTATACTTATTTTAAAGTGTCAGCCATATAAAAATGTTTGGTGCTATTTTGTATCTTAGGAACCATTTACTTGTTTGAACACAAATTGGTGTATTCAAGGTACACAAACAACAATAAATTAAAAAAAATATTGTATTCTAGTTTGGAAGATGATACACCTAATTAAAATAACGCTCTAATGTCGTACCTCAGGAAGTGCTCATCTGAATCCTGCCAAAATTTGGCATGCCATTTATTGAAACAAGATGTGTTCCGTAAGACTTGAGAAGGAACGACATTCTGTGATTCGCCTTGACGTCCCAACAACTAATTTAGTTAAGTATAAAAGTTAAGCCTTAGGTACCGTAAGGCTTAACGTCTTGTTGACGACGATAAAATTAATAAATGGCGTGTGGGGAGTGCACCCAGAGCAAGACGACAACCTCCGAGTGACGGTCTTTCCAGCTGGGACCCGTAGGTGACCGTCATCCCAGAACATGACAGAAATTAAACCCTAGAATGGAGCGACGCTGGAATGCAAGGACGGGAGTGCCCCGAGAAAGCCCGCTGGCAAGCGGCATCGTCCAGCACGATTCCCAGATGCGAGGATCCAGGAGTGAATCCCCCGGGGATCGAGCCCGGATCGCCGTGGTGGGAGGCGAGCACCTTGGCCACTACGCCACCGCTGCCCCACGTCGACGACGGTGTCCTTGCAGACGAAGCAAGTTAATCAGAGAAGCCGGAGCAGGGAAAGAATTGGCCATTGTTTGTAGTGAGGGACCATCATAACTTTCACTAGGAGTGATTTCGGGAAACCGCGGAAAAAACCGAAATAAGGATGGATGGATCGGGAATCGAACACAGATCCTCCCGAAAGCGAGTCCGTAGTTTTACCACTGCACCACCTCGCAGGGCAACAAGAAATTGATATCGTATCTGCGCTGCGATGTGTTCAGTTAAGGGAAGGAATTCATTTCCTACTATCAGCGGATAGAGAACGGAAAAAATTCGCGAGTTCGTTGATCTTTAGCCAAGACTCAACATTCGTTTGTTGTACGTCGGCAGATCTCGAGTGCTCATTGGCCGCTCACTTCCACTGTGAAAGGCCGTGATTGGGACTGCATTTCGTTGCCTCTTATTAATGGCTCGCAGTCCCGGAGGAGGTGTCAAAAACAGGTAGTGGACCAACTGCATAGGCGATACAAACATACAAGTTCTTGAATTCTAACTTTCCCCGAAATTAATCCGTGAATTTTTCAGGTCTCTATCAGCGGATAATGAAAAAAAAAAATCCAATTGCCTGTAAAGTATAGGCTGTTCATGGTTAATTGAGCACTTTTGAAATTAACATTTGAGAAATGTCACTTCCCCTAACTGTATATTAATTTAACGGGCACACTTAATGGCAAGCGCTCAGTAAAGTTGGTAATGATGAAAGGAAAGTACTTCAGTGTCATAACGTTGAATCAGAAGTATTAGGAAAACATTTGTGAATATTAGAGATGGTTATTTAACTTTATGTTTTTTTTAATGCATATGTGTGTAATTTGTAAAATATAATTGCAAGAATACACAATGTGTATACAAGTAGATCTTAAGCAGGGCTTTCAAAAGTTATCAGTTCAACAAGAACAGTTCATAGCTAGGTATTCAGCCGGCGGGCGAGAAGTAATAAAGCGTGCCTACCCACGTAAGCTGTCGCAGTAAACTTTGCACTAACTGAACGTAAGCGGTAACAGATAATCTGTACTCCCATCTGGCTGTGAGAAGCGATCCCGCCCCGTTAAGCGGTTTACGTGCCGGGTGGATTCTGAGGTTCGGTTGTTACTTGCATTCGTTTGCCCCCGCGTCATGGATGGTGGGAGGGAAGGAGGAAGGAAGACGGAGAACGCTCCTCGAGCTCAGGTCGACAGTACTGGCACAAGGCCAACGAAACATCTGATAACGACAACGGCAGATACACAGAGTGAAGCTCTAAGGACGTGCAGTGCTCGACCCTGTACGGAACGAGAACATGGGAGCAGAAAAAAAATTAAGTATAGTTTCTTTGCAGTATCTTCACACTTTTTGAATCGAACGTTCCAAAAATCAAAAATTCACCAATGTATGACGAGTTCCGTTGTATCTTAAATTTGCCACGTGTGACAAGCATCGTCTTCTGTTAATAGTAAACTATGTTATTTTGTAAAATTTAACTTTTTCTTGTATATAATCTAAAAATTATAGTATACCAATTAAAATTAATAAGAATAAAAACCGATAGAAAATAGGTGTGTCGGTAATGACTAGTGTTTAGAGACCTGAAAAATCCGCGAGTTCAATGACCTGCAGGCTAGACTCTATAGTCTTGTGTACAGATATGCCGATATCAACTGCACATTGGTTGTCTGCCGTCACAGCGGAAGGCGAATATTGGGCCAGCCTTCTCCAGGAGGTGTCAAACACCGCGTGGACCAATGGTTGACATTTTATTAACACATGTGTTTTAAATTCTAGCTTGTCTTGAAATGAGTCCGTGAATTTTTCAGGTCTCTACTAGTGTTGCAAAATAGTATTATACTGAGTGCGCACGAATAAGGTGCGTTTCCCGGTGGTGTAATTTTCTAGATTTGGTTAAGCCTTGTTTGCATGAGGCGGAGAAATATCCTGAACGCAAAACCTTTTTTAGCGTGGCTTCAAAGAAACTGGAAGTAACCATGGGTATACCACACCCCCAAAAATATTTGTTTAAAGGAGGTAGTAAATGATTCCGAAAACCCACCCCAGAATATTTTTTTCAAATATTTCCTTTCCCCACCCCTTGTGGAGTAGTGGTCCGACTATCCGCCTCCCACCGAAAAGGAACCGGGTTCGATTCCCGGCGTGGTCACTCCCGGATTTTTGGATGTGAGAAACGTGCCGGACGATACCGCTAATCGGTCGGTTTTCTTGGGTATCTCCCGCTTCCCCCGTCCTTGCATTCCGGCGCTGCTCCATTCACACTCGCTTTACCCTCATCGGCTCTCAAGGCCTCGGTGTTAAGAGCCGCCTAAATATCTCCACTCCACACTCTGCTACACGCATACCAACAATTTCAATATTTACCACGCTTCAGTTTAAAAATAATAAGGAACGAATATAATAACAAAAATAATAAATATTCAACTTTCACTTTTTTTTTTTTTTTTTTTTTACTTTTTGAGTGGTGCCAACGTTATATTAAGTAACATGAATTTAACTGAGTTGTATGAAGTTTACCGTAATATTATGACATTTTTCCAACGTACTGGCGAAAACATATTACCTTGCCAGCAGTTTTCGTAAGGTTCCCTGCTACGTAATATTACGTAAGCAACGCTCAAAAGTGTACATTACTCAGGACGGACTGTATTCTGTTTTAAGTAGGAAAGAATACTTGGCTTGAGGCATTTTCAACTCAGCATTACATTGGTGGAGAGGAGGCCAGTAGTGAACGTTGTACAGTATAGCAAGCGTGCCCGGCATTGAGTCTACCATTAAGGAGACTGTTGTAAATGGAAATACAGGGAACAACAGAACTTATAATCATGGAGTTGAGAGTGTAGGCAACTGACATTAAGCTGGCGTTAAAGTCCAGTAAATATGTAACGCCTTTTTAAGTGTTAATATTCATGTATGGATACGAACCGTATAAATACAATTATGAAGCTAAAGCGTTTTATTTCCCTTTCTCCGTCACATTAAAATTTTTTGATGCTCCTCACTACTGTTTTTTTTTAGTACGGTTTAATTTCGTTGATAAAATCAATTTAACGACAATGACCATCGTTGTGAAGTTATATAGAGCTAGCTAATTCCAGGCAGAGAACATACACAGGCCTAATAAAATACGACTGGAAAAAAATTATGTTTGTGTTATAATTGTGCAAAAATAAATGGCGTGTGAAGGACACTTCGTATTAAGCTCTTCTTCACCCGTATAGGTAACTACAACTGGCGAAACCGATAACGGTCTTGGTGTGACTGTCTCGTGGCTATCAAGAGTGATTGGTCCTAAACGTGAGAAGCAGAGGAAAATGAAATTACATACATCGTATTCGAAACTTATTTAACAGAAAACAAATGCGATTTCTATACACGTCTCACTGAAATAACGTTAACTGCGATAGAAGCACGACTTAGGAGATGTAAACTGCAATTTGTCAGGAAGACAATGGGTTCACTACAGGACTAACAGCGCCGGCGAATAGCTGTCCATTACAAAGATATTAATAAAGAAAGAAGTTAGAGTGAACCACATAGAGACAGATATAGGTAGGGGCTGTGATATTTCCCGAAAAGATTTCGAGACAAGATACAGTCCAAAGCACTGTAGGGCCGTCCCAGTTCTTTGATTGGCTAAAAAAATGTTCCGGCCCGTGTTAACCGTTTGCGCACGAATCACGAAGGTTCAGTGTCGGACTTACCTAGTCCTGAGTGCTCGGTCAAAGACCGACACGGCACCAGCAGCCAATGAAGGTATAACAACAGCTGAGGTGTGTATATAGTATTGAAGTCTACTGTGTGCTCCGATTTTTTACGCGAAAAGTCACTGGCCCTATGTATAGTGCATTCATGGGTACTTCCAACTATGCTGAAGGAGATGCGAGCGTCCACATGTCTAACTCGAATACCGGTGTCCAGATTGGTTACGTGTGTTATTGACATTGAGTGTGTACACTATTGACTGGCAGCGCTGTACAGAAACATTCAAATGACCGACCAGTGTTAACCCTTCGAGGACTGCGCACATTTAATGTCACTGAAGACAAGGTTGAACTAAGTTACCTATATTCTCCACTACAGAAATATAAATTGCGTTTGTCTCTAAATTTCTACATATCACCGTGGCCCCTTTTAAAATAATAAATAGTGCATATTATTACGAGATACAGTATCCTAGCATCAATATAAATATAATTGAAAATATTTATTATCAATATTAATGGCACAGAAGTCGAATAATGATATAGTTACTTAACGTAAGATCATATGGTTCGTTTACCATTTTTATCCTGCCTGCCCTCGATTAACTGATGGGCATGTTAATTCGCTGGAGTGTAAATAAAAAGTTATGCACACAGAAAATATGTTTTTAAAGCAGGGGAAAAAAAATATTGGTGTTAAGAATCCACAGAATTCAAATATTTGATGCAAAAATTTTATATTAATGCTGTTCAGTTTTGTAGCACTCGTGAATTTTAAGTTGCGTTAACCTTAAACCAAAACACTTGTAATCAGTATTTTCGTTAAAAAAATTTAAGAGAAGTTTTGCGGTTTGATTTTATTTTGCACCGTAGTAAAAAGTACATTCACCTTATATATATATATATATATATCCCACTTCTTGTTACGTCTGTGATAGTTCTTTAATTACCCTGACCACAAAAATTTATTTTTCTGCCAGTCTGTAAAACAATTCTTTAAAACGTTTTGAGATGGGAGATTGACCCGAAGAGCAATAATTTATTCATGAGGTGGCATAATGTGAAGTCTTTCGCTGGACTCCTAACCTCGGCGCAGGTGACTCGTAACCTTGTGTGGCTTTTGTAGGAACTAGGTATGCTTATGGATGGCGCGAAATCTCGCAGAAGTTCCTGCGTTGCCTCTGGTTAGGCAGAGAATGTTATTTTCTTTCCGACAAACTTCTAGACACTTCTGTCGGTTGTCTTCCTGGCGGAGGTGTGGCATTAGCACAGAGACTATGCACGTTATTGCTGAAGTTTGTCGGGGTCATTAGGAACGCGCAGTTGTACATTGGAACCCCCCTCCTCCTCCAACAATAACGACTGTAGATCGGACAAAGCTCGGATAAGCAGGATATCATGAACCAAGGCAACCTGTATCTGGTCTTCTATCATGCCTAGCTGGACGAGTTACCTTACGGTGACGAAACAATTCACGATGAAAACTAATCACTGACGGAGTACACAATGATTATACGATTGTGGCTCGACAGCATGGAAACGGATATGGGATTTGGTTGCTAGAGGTGGCAATAATCGTGGTATTGAACGCTTGCGGTTTTGGTACGAGAGAAACTTTCCTTGTTTTGGTTGAAATGATTTGGAAAAACTGACTTTCGTCGAGTAAGGATGTAATTTTGTTATTGGTAGGGCCAGTGACTTTTCGCGTAAAAATCGGAGCACACAGTAGACTTCAATACTATATACACACCTCAGCTGTTGTTATACCTCTATTCGCTGCTGGTGCCGTGTCCGTCTTCGACCAAGCCACTCAGGACTAAGTAACCCCGACACTGAACCTCCGTGATTCGTGCGCAAACGGTTTAACACTGCCCGGAACATTTTTTTAGCCAATAAAATAAGCTGGACGACCCTACAGTGCTTTGAACTGTATCTTGTCTCGAAATCTTTGCGCGAAATATCACTGCCCCTAGTTATAAGTTACGGGTCTTTGGCAGTATATTCCCGGGGAAGCCGGTGACCTAGCAGAATAGGCAGGATCCACAGATAAATGGTTAAAAAAATTAAAGCAGTCCTGCGAGTATACCATGTTGGTGATTGGTTTTGGGAGGAGGTGGTTGTGAGGCCAGTCCTCTCTTCTGCTGGGAGACATCGTCGTCTTGCTGAGAAAGGCGTCGAGTGACCAGGAGAGGAGCGGCAGCCCAATAAATGCAGTCACTCACTCCTTCGGGTCAGCACTTCGTGGCTGGTCGCGTCTAGTGAACGAGGTGGTTTACGTAATAAAGGGGCAGCGGTGGCGCAGTGTCCAGGGCGCTCGCCCCCCCCCCCCACCACGGCGATCCGGGCTCGATCTCCGGCGGGTTCACCCCCGGATTTTCGCATGTGGGAATCGTGCTGGACCCTGCCGCTTGCCGGCGGGTTTCCTCGGGGTACTCCCGTTCACCCGCACTTGCATTCCAACGCCGCTCCATTCTAGGGTCTCATTTCATGTCATGCCCGGGGATGACGGTCACCTACGGGTCCCAGCTGGAAAGACCGTCACTCGGAGGGTGTTGCCTTGCCCTGGGTGACTCCCCACACGCCCAATATTTATTACGTAATAAAATCGGAGGTTGCGGCTGTAACGAGGACACGACTACGGGTGTCATGTTTGTTAGCAGGCAATGTTTCCTGTGGGATGTGAGAATGAAATGAACTTCACGGAACTGTGTGTGTGTTTTATTTATTTTTTTTTTTTTTGTGATTTGAATCGACAGATCTACACGAGATATAATTTATAAATAATAATCATTTCCTATTTTATATTGCGTGAATGTGTGACGATTGGAAATCACTTACAAATTAAAAGTAACATTTTGTAATTAAAGATCAAAAAATTTAAAGTAAAAAAAAAGTTTAATATTATTATAAAAACATTTAAGGAAAAATTTAAACATTACTTAACTCACAAAAAAAATATTTAATAAAAGCTTACAGGCTTCATAAAATAAAGGTAAACTCCATTTTTCATATTAAACAAAACCATGAAAATTAATTGCGAAAAATATTAGTTTTAGTTAAGAGAAAATAAAACTTGAAAAATTCTTATTTAAACATAAATGTAAAAATTAAAACTTCAGATAAGTATTAAGAACTTTAAGCGCCACATGCGAGCTGATACTAGTGACGGCCCGGCTATGTACTATCTGTTACAAAAATATTCGACGCGCATCGGCTAGTGGGCCACTTATTACGCGGAGACTAAAAGTTTTCAACATGGCGCCAGACTGCGCGCGCAGCTACCTTTCCCCTCACCGGACGCACCCCGCTCTCCCGTAAATTCACCCGCCAGCAGTCGCGGCGCTGACAGTGACTGGGAATAAACTATACTTACTTTTCGAACAATTATTCCCTGGTTAAAAACACAGAGCAGGTAAGTGCACAGAGACAAAACGACGTGGCGGTTTCTTTGATCTGTTTGTACTCTATTACGCTCTACAGCACACTTTTTTTTTTTGCACAAACAGCTACATGCGGTTTTATGCCGTTGACTGTCTGCCATTTTATCTGAGCTTGTAGATACAGGTCAGTGTAGTACAAACATTTATTGGCACCTAGAAGATTATGCTAGTGTCGTAGTTGTACACCCGATTTCACGAGATCACGTTTATATTTCAATCGTGTTATTATAGTCCATCCACGATATTCCTCCGCCTCATGCTATCAAAGCTTAAAAATTTACACCAGATGGACATCGCACCGCATACGTGCGCACTCATTGTAATACATTTTTACATAAGAACTATTTCTCACTAGGCATTACCAACAAACTTACTTTCTCTCTGTCTTTATTCATATTAGTTGTAAATAAAATATTATAATTTTTAAATGAAATATACGTAAAAGTTCAATTGAATAAAAAAATAAAGTACTTTAATGTTAACAGGAGTATAAAATGCCTGTGATGGTTGACATATTTAGGAAACAACCAAACACGTAATTCATGGTGTAATTTCTCAAAGCTTTGATTCAAAAAGTGTGAAGAAACCGTGAACAGACTATAGTCACGAATTTATAGTGTTGGAATTGACCACCTGGCAAACGTCACTTTGCCGCTGCCTTCGTGGTACCTCATGTATCACTCTATCACTCTGGTTTTAAAGACGTATTCGCGTCGAAATGTGTGTAGCGGAATCCGAAACTGGTAACTTCGTTACCAAGATGCCAAATGTTGTGAGACACTGCGTCGACGTAGTGTGTTCGATGTCGTGAATTTACTTTTAAGTAAATTCATACTTGAAAGGGGTAATGGGCGTAGCTAAAAAATTAGTAATGATAAGGTAGAGCACAGCAGTATAAGATGAAGTTTATTAAACATATGTATTATACAATAACTATTTACGTGAATATTGATCGGGGGAGCTTAAATGTAACACCAAGATGCTAACTAATTGTATTAGGTATTATTACCTCACGCCATTACTATGACAATCTAATTGGGAAGTACCCCGCCTTCTTCATGATGCCGGAGGCTGATTCTAGGAGGCTGTTAACGACGACTGGACACACCCATCTTCAGTAGTCTTCTCGTTAGGGTGGCCCGGCGACAAAATACGCCGATCCCGGTGTTACGCTGGCCTATATCGGACGCGTTGTTTAATATTTTTGGCCCCGTTTACTGGCTGGTGGAGGGGTTTTCTAAAACTGTCTTTCGCAAGGTGTTATCGAAATCACGCTCACGCCTTGGTTCAATGTTTGAAGGTGGGATCAGGCAGGCCGTTCAGCTAAGGCCCGGTCACTTCAGAACACCATGTAATCAGCAGTGTATGGCGGTAATATTCCCGACGGGCATCCAGTAACCTGTGAGTGCTTCACGCCTGTGGGATTACTAGATTACTCGATGGTACTGCTACTGAAACTCAGATGGTTGCACTGAGAGAAAGGTTTTTTTCGGCCAACAAAATATTGGTTTGCATAGAGGCTGTGTAATATTTTGTATTTAAAAAGAAATTATTTTATTTTTCTTATTTAATAGCCTCAAATAAAGATTTCGTTGGTGCAACCAAAGATTTGTCTTGCTCTGCGTACATCAAAGAGTATGTAAGAAGATTTTAGGCCCAACAAGGTTTCGAACATAGACCGTTTGAACCCGAACGCTAAGCCTTACCAACCTCATCTAAAGTAACTAGTGATGAAACCGCAATATTTGTTTTATATATACTGTACATTTCCAATATTGGACAACGTGCTCGGATAAATATTTCAAATTTCATAGCTTTGCTTTTTAATTTCACGTTGAACTTATTTTATTATGATATTTTTTACACTTATTAAGCGTCAATAAATGTACAAACGAACAATGTTGCTATCGTAATTGTCCCAAAAAAAATACAAACAAACTCTCGATCTGTGTTTTCTAACAAAGGCAATCAAACTAATGGCCGAACCAATAAATATAGTAGATGAAACTGAATATTTTGTTAGCAATCTAATTGAATTTGGCCCAACACAGAGGTTTTGTTTATTCAAGTTTTGTTCATTTGACCAAATATTTTTTTCGGGGAAACTAAGTATATCTTTGGCCTTATGCGAACAATTATTTTGTTGGCT
Organism: Clitarchus hookeri; assembly: GCA_002778355.1. Lineage (NCBI taxonomy): Eukaryota > Metazoa > Arthropoda > Insecta > Phasmatodea > Phasmatidae > Clitarchus > Clitarchus hookeri. The sequence goes on from NQII01003532.1 coordinate 44,589, forward strand.
GAACTTAACCTTTCTCTCAGTGTGTGATCCACACATGGGCTAGTGTGTTTTAAGGAAGAGTTGGCCGAAAGACTCGTTAATTCAATGTTAGTTCTGATGTTTACTATCTGTGTTTCACAACATGACCACAGAGTACGTAAAAATACAGAGCTGAAATGGTGGCGTGTATTGCAAACTCCACCCACACACGCTAGCAAAATGGCCTCCCCGGCAAGCAACATGGCGGAACGTCTTTCAGCGATCAGCTCCTGGACACCAACTTGTCATACTGCAGCCCGACCAATAGGAAGTATCCCCTGACGTGAAACAGCCAATCAGACCCAAAGCCCGTTTTCACAGTTTCACGTAGCCCAGGAGCGAATGAGTTCGCTTTCGTCAAAGAAACCACCAGGAAATTTCTCCTCTGGATACTTATGTATTCTTTGACATTAATATCTCATAATCGCCGTGTTACTCTATTTGTATTCACAAAATAACTCCGCATACTAACCACTGCGTTTAATCTTGTTATCATCGTAGTATTTAAAATAGTCTCAGAATCAAAACATTTACAGCAAATATCTAACCCAGTATAGTGACAAAAAAAGTAGATTAATATTTATCCTGTAAAAACGATTTCTTTGCTGCAATACATGATTTGTTGTAGTTTTGTAACTTCAGAATATATTGGTAAATGAATATCGCTAAAACGTAACCTTTGGTACGAAGTAATATTACTTTACTGTAAACAGTACCAGTTTAAAAAAAATTATTTCTTTACTATAAAGAAAAGTAACTTGCCTTCAAACAAAAAACGTAACTAAAAAAAAATGTATTTTAACAGCAAACCTACTTTTCTGTAACCTTCTCTGTGAATTAAAGAATTATTTGTTACTGTAAACAAAACACCCTCAAAGATTTTGCCGTACAGATAATTTTTTCATAGTGTGCTTATTTCATTTAGTTAAAAATAAGTCCTCCCGTCCTTTCACGTGTCCAGGCACCCCTAGGGGCCAACACGCTGTTGCAGCTGCCGGATATAAATTTTCCCTGGGAACAAGAGATGCAGGGTGTGGTGAGATCAGATCCTGGCGAGGATGCTAACGCTCGCGGGCGAACCGGGAAGGTATCGAGTCCGCGCCTTCGACCTCACCCCACACTCCTCCTTCCACGATGGGCAGCCAACAGACTCTCGGAGAACCGAGCGGCAGTTCTTATCAGTTAGGGAACTCCGGCTCAGGAGAAGCGAGATGGTAGGGGAGGTCGGGTTCCGGGAACTGTGGTTGATCTTCTAACTGTCTCTCGCCGACCCCTCCAAGACTCCAACCAAAACCATGAATAACTGAGCGGCCGGCTAGGTCGACTACACCCCACCCACCGATCTTTAGCCTTGGCGGAGCGATTCATCCCCCCCCCCTTCCACTACTGAAGAACCGAAGATCCTGGCGGGCCGGAAGAGATGAAGTGAGCGCCGACTAGAGACTTAATATTTAACCTCGGGGAGATGTCAAACCCGTTCACGGATTCAATACTTTAAGCCGGGAGTTGAGAGTAGTGAGGGGTTGGAAGGGGAAGAAGGGGAACGGAGGGGCGGGAGCTCAGCCGCAGGGGTTCGTGAAGANGGAAGGGGAAGAAGGGGAACGGAGGGGCGGGAGCTCAGCCGCAGGGGTTCGTGAAGAAGGGGTTTGAAGGGGGGTGGGGATTGATCCGCCAATTCATCCCCTGGACATGGGTTATGGATGAAGCGGAAGAGAAAGGGCGGTGCTGCTTTTGATATCGACGCCCTCGGCAGTTCGGCTAGACGCCGCTACCTTCGCCTGGCGCCACCGTCTGGCAAGTTCTTTCAGGAAGAATCCGCTTCCGGCAACTGCGTTTATTTTAATATGAAACTCTTGACAAGCGGCTTTACTGTAGTGTTTACTAGTAGTTTCGTGTGTCAAGATTTATTGAAAGCGTATTTGTTAAATTTGTAACCTATATTATTTATTTATTTTTTTCTTTGTGCACATACATTCAGAGTCTTCATGTTATAGTCCTTTCACTGTTACTTCCAACTTTTCTAATATACTCTTCCGCCTCATGCAAATAAAGATTAATCAAGTCCAGAAAATGACACCAAGGAGAGAACCCATTGCAGACCCGCGCAGTCAGTTTAACAATATTTCGTATGAGAAATGTTTATTATACGGCCTTGCCAACACACCTACTTTCTCCCTGTTTATAATCATATAAATTGTAAATTAAATATCAAATAGCAATATATTTATGTTCGGCGGGTTTTCTCGGGGATCTCCTGTTTCCCCCGCCCTTGCATTCCGGCGCTCCTCCATTCTCATTTAATTGTATTGTCATCGGCTCTTAATACGTTGTTAAGGGCCGTCCAAATCTCAGAACTCAACAACCAATATATATATATATATATATATATATATATAATATATATAGGTAATTCATAAGAAAATATAATTTAAATTATTCAAAATTAAGATATTTTTATGTTAACATAATTACAAAGAGCTTGTGATACATTGCATATTAAGGAACTAACCAGCACATCTTACATAGGGAGATTTATCAAATATTTGGTTCGAAACGTGTTCATATACAGCAAACAGATTATAATTATTTATACCTATAAAAATTTTATCGTGTTTATTGACGTTTGAATCTTATTTATTGGTTAGGCTTATAGCACTGTAAAATTCTACAAGTGGCTGAAGTGTGCACTGTAGTCCGAAAAAAATCTATTTTAGCAGGAAGGTTTTAGAATGTGTTTAATCATCTATAACGCTGCTATATTTTTCAGTCATCTCACTAGCCCTTTGTAGCTGCTATGAAGTTGTATAGTTTACACCGCTCCGACTCGAGCTTTCCAATATATTGGTTCACCAGCAAACACTGATTCCACTTCAACGAAATTATTACCGTAGCGCAGATTAAGCGATTATGTGTGTACGGTAGAATCTCAGTTATTTAAGTATTCATTACGACTTGCATTAAAGTGCATTAAAGTGCAGACGTACGGAATAAACACGTTGGTGGCACTAGGCGCGTTTTGGTCAGTAGGCATTTTTCGTACGTTTCAGAGCACTCGAGATGAGGCTAAATAACACGAAGCAAGGGGCTATAATTCGGCTTGCTGGCCGCTGTGATCTGGTTTTCTGTCCCGGGCAGTCACATTCTGCGAGATTCCCCATGATACTTTAAAACCACCAAACGTTGCCAGCTGATATTCTCGTCCCCAGTTTAATCCAGTTTCCGATCTCAATCCAGTCCGCGGGCTTGCCAAAGTTGTCAGCGCCATCTTGTTTCACCAGAGGATTCCGTTTTGTTTGTAAGATTTTCCTTCTCATAACTAAGGCAAAGTAAACTGCAAACGGTTACTGTATTACACTTCTTGTTGTACTATCAATTTCTAACATGCATGTTGAAGCGATTGTTTGGGTTTCATACGAGTGATATCTGTTTTGGAGATAATTTATATATTGACATAAATATAACTGCAGAAGTACCAACTCTTGTCTAAATGTTAGAACTGTAAGCACAGCTGTTAGTTGTAGACTTGGAAACTGACAGTGCTGTGTTCATCAGAAAACTGAGGTATTGTGCAAGAAACCACGTGGAACGAAGGTATTTCGCTGTTTGTATATAAGTAACACTCAATAAACAAAAATGGATATGAGACGAAATATTTTGGTTTTTATGTCGGTCAGCAATTAACTCTATACAACGAGCTTATTATTTCCCAAGTTATAACCAGGTTAAAACATGCAAATAAATTTCATTCCCGCGAGTTCAAATCTGTACTGCTACAACAAAATCGAGGACTTATTGAAACAACTAATCATGCACGTAATAATATGTGAACTGTAATCTGCTCTACACTGTTACCTGTCTCTGTTGACATTTAAAAACTGAACGTTACTTCTAAAAGTGGCTGATTGAATCTCTTCTCATACACACCGTTATGTTATTTATTATAGTCTGCGCACGGTATAGTGAAATATTCTGAAAGAGACCTTCGAATAATCATCCCATTTACATATTCGATTCATTCCTAAATAAGTTACACATAACTAGCGTATTTTATTTCTGTGTACATTTTACTACCCTTTTAAATTAAATTTTTGCTTATATATTGTTTACAAATAACAATGTAGTGAATATGAATTAAAACACAGAGAAAGAAGAATGTTGGTAATGGGTGGTAAAACATGTATCTTAAAACAATATAACTCATTTAAAAAATCGAGTTGTTACCGCATTTTAAACGTAAATGATTAGGGCTGAAGTATTCAGGATTGCATTGTTGTGTAAGTACAGTACTTTTGTGTGTCCACGTGACTTTTTGTCCAGAGCGGTCTACTTTTTGTTTACATACGGCGGAAGTATACTAGCGAGAAGCTGGAAAGCAGAACTTCAGCGGGTCTTCGGAAAAGTTGGTAGCGACAGCGAAGGCACCACGAAAGCTAATTAAAACTACACTCGAGAACAATTATTCCTCGTGTTGTAGCACTTGAAACGCATTTAATTTCGAAGGTAAAGTGCTTGCACGAAACGGTCAAGTATTTACGGCGTTAGCGCGCGTGCGAACGAACCATGTCGTTCCCTCCGGTAATCAGGGAATTTTTTTTTTTCGGTCGATGGCCAGTCTCTGAATGCACGTGACATCCGCGCATTAATATTTCACCCTCGCTATCAATGCGCCCCTCCACCCCTCACCTCTCACTCCGCGTCATTCCCCGCATGCATATGTATACGTGCAGATACACCATTGGTTTTCATAATTAGTTCTCCCCTCCCCCCCCGGCCATTTTCTCATTGCCCCCTCGTCTCTCGCGCAATGATATTTATTCCGCCTCGATGGCTTCGAATTGAAGAGGCAGGTCCGCGCCCAGCCGCACGTCACGGGCTTATCGGTCAGGTAAATTAAGTTTTCGTTCCGATTCGGAAATAAATTAGTTGAAAAAAAAAATGTCCTTGTTTGCGCCAAGCGACGTTTCATTAGGCAAGAACCCGATCGCGCGCGATATTATCATACCCCAGCGGAAGTTCGGAGTCGGGTGTTTGTAGACAGGTAAAGCGCATTGGTCGAGCTTTATGGAGCTTGATGATAAAACAGTTCGTTACTTGTCATATTTGCCAAACATTTTTCAGTTCGTGGATTTTATATGGAGACATTATTTACAGTAAATAAATTATGTATTCCATTTATTTTGCTTAATCGCGTGTCAAAATCATGATTTGGCTATTTTCGGGAACAAGAGGGTGAATAAAAATACACAAATAGAGGATTTTGCTGTATAAACACCCCCTCAAATATACAGCTTTAAATTTTAATTTTTTTAAATTAACATTTTTATATGTCTTACACCAGTCATCCACAATAATTATCTTGATAACGAACTCACTCAAACGTGGTCGGCATTGACAAAAGTTTTAAATATATACTCTGTCCGTATTTTCTGTAATTTTGGGTGTCCGGGAAGAGAATTTTGTGATAGGCTACAGAATATTTCTTTGCCCCTAAAACGGGAACAACAGTAAATAAAATTAAACATTAAATTGTAAATTCACTGAATATTTGTTTGCTGAGAAAACAAAACATTCGCATTTTAACGAAGATTGTATAATGAAATTAATAAACGGCACATTTAGAAAGTTAAGAGATTTTTTTTCAATGGCGTAGATAGGATTTCCAAAAGTAAACAGTTTTCTGGTAACCAAGAGAAGTTAAAATTACCTTAAATTCTCCGAAAAAAAAAACACGATTTCTACCGAATTCAGGAAAGAAGTAGCACTTTAGCAGGCCATGTGCACTGACAAACTTTGAGAGGGTCAGACACTTTAGTTTTCATAATGACGGCCACGTAAAATTTTTAACTCAAAATGTTATCCACGAAACTGCAAAAAAAAAAAAAAATCGCTTAACTTTGTATACGGACAGTATCTATTATATCCATCAAATTTTTCTGTGCAGTCCCTCATTTCTCTGCCATTTTGTAAGATAACCTGACATGAAATAATACAGTTTATATGTCGTATCTTGGGAATCAATCAACCGATTTCTTTTAATTTTAGCGAAGATGTTGTGCTGTCGTAGGCCATATTAACATAAATGTTTAAGTAGGCAAGTTTCTTATTTACGGAATGGCGCCTATACAAACATTTTAGCTCAGTGTGCTGTACCTACGAAACTATTCAGGCCCAATAGATTTCAGCTTAACTTTGTATACTTGCAGTTTACAGTCATCAAACGTGCTAGTGCATAGCTTTTCATGCTCCATTTATGAAGCTCGTCACATGAAACGTATGGAGGTTTTGATCCATATCTCAGGGACCAATCAAATGGTTTTCACAACAACATTTTTTTGCACAGGTAGTACTATGGTAGGCTATGTAAACAAACGTGTTTTAAGTGGCTCAGTAATTAATTTAGGTTAGCAAACACTATCGTTCGTAATATTAGACTGATTAAATTCGAAATTGAAGCTTGAATCCAACCCCTCCGTAACACATTTTATTGCACACTGGCTTATGGTACGAGGTTTTCTGGGTTCGAGTCCCGAGTAAGCACGTGTGTATTTGTAATTGTCTCACTACTGTTGCACATGTTTCTGATTTAATCTCTTATGATCTCGCTTTCAACGACACGGCAAGTCCTACCTACAAGCTCAGCTTTTAAGATATTTTTTTAAAAATTAATTGCGCGCATGTTGAGGAAAGTAGGCCGATTATTTACATCAGTTTTTTTTTTTTTTTTTTTAATAAGCTTTACTTAATAAATTTGCCATGCTGAAGATTTAGAGTTATCTTTAGACGTGCACCATACTTATAATCTTACACTAAGTGACATAAAAATTTTCGTTCACCAATTTTAGTCACGTTCAGGTGAGTCGCTGAAGGAAAGACTGACAGCACGCCAGTCGAGCGCCTTGCCCGTAGAGGTGATGGAGCATGTAGTGAATGATCACGAGCGTGCCTTAGAGCACCCGCGTTTCGAGGTCTCAAACGCGCAAAAGAGCTCCTCGCAGACAGAAACATTATGACGGAGGGATTCAAACCATTTTGGAGTTTATCATAAAAAATATTTGTAATAAAACTTCATGACTTCATGACCGGACGTAAAAAATTTAAACTTAGCATGGTATAGTCCATTCACGGTTACTTCCAACTTTTATGAAGCCCTGTTGAAGTTCTACTTCCAGCATATTACTGCGCCTCATTCAAACAAATCTTATAAAATTACACCAGAGGACCAACGCACCGCATTCGTGCGCAGTGTAATAATATTATACATAAGAACTATTTGGTTATAGGGATTACCAACACGTCTATTTTGTCTCTGTATTTGTTCATATTAGTTATAAATTAATTATTGTGATTTAAAAATAAAATAAAAGGAACTTATTGTCATATAAAATTTAATTTTTTTCTTATATGTTAACGCAAGTTTAAAACGCTTGTGTGACAGGTGATAAATATTTAGGGAGCAACCACACATGTCACACACACATGGGGTGATTTTAAAAAGGTTTGATTCAAAATGTAGGAAGAAAACGCAAATAATCTATAAAGAAAATTATTTACGGTGAGATAAATTCTTACGTTTGTACAGTTTCAGTTATATTAGTATTTTTCTTTTCGGGACCAAACTTATTGGGCTACATATTAAGGGAACCTTTGATTACGGTTATAGATGTGAAACGAGTAACAGGAGAAAAGGAGTTGGATTTTCAAATAGCTTTTAAGATGTTTCCTGTGCCTTGACAATCTTGACTTTTTGATATTGAATCTGGAAATTTATTTTTTAAGGAATACACGTTAATACTCGATGGCATGAATATTTTACCCATAAGTATGGCCCCAATCACTCACTCGAGTGAAAAGTAGAGACCAGAAGAGGATATGGCCTTAAAATACAGCGTAGAAGCCAGATGTCCAGCACAGAAATACATTAGCCAACTTTTTAAGCCCACACATTTGTGACAGTCTATTCACGGTATCTTCAAACTTTGTTTTTATCAAACTTTAGAAAAATCACTTCATGTATGACGGTCTTGGTTGTTTCCTAAAATATCTCGTATCACTACCGTTTTATACTTCTGTTAAAATAAAAGTACCTTAATTTTGGGTGAATTGTATTTTTAATTATATCTTAATACACAAATAAAAAACTGCAATTATTATTAATATTAATAAAGACAGGGAGGAAATAGGCTTGCTGGTAATGTCTAATAGGAAATAGTTCGTATGAAAATATTTTTAGATTGAGTGCGCACGAATGCAGTGTGTTGTCCCTTTGGTGTATTTTCTAGGCCTCGTTAAGCTTGGTTTGCATGAGGCTGATAAATATCCTTGGAGTGGAACTTCAGCAGGGCTTCAGAAAAGAAGGAATCAACCAATAATCAACTAGTAAAATAATGAACACAGTTTGTCTCGGCGCTAGGAAAAGAGGACGTGACGAAAAGTTCCTGCGTAAAAATACGTTCATTTAAGAAAAAAAATTTCAAACAGACAGTGTTGGAATTTATTTGTTATGTTTCACCTGGGGAGAATGAACATTCCCGTACCTACCTCCCTTGAAATCCTTCGAGATCTTGCCTGATCTCTACGATCTTTTGTATTTCGCGAAGTGATTTCGAGAGAAGATAGAATTCAAAGAACTATAGGGTTGTCCAGCTTGCTTTGATTTTCTGAATCATGTTTTGGGCGATGTCAAATGCGGACGAACCCCGAAGGTTCAGTACCGTCGTTACTGAACCTACGTCAAATGCGAGAAAGGATTTCCACGCAGGTAGCAGCCAATTGAGGTATCAACAATTCTGGGCTTTATGCATACTATTGAAATCTCATGTGCTATAAAATTTTTTTTCACGGAAAGTCACTGACCCTACGTACTGATATCTGCCGGCGTCTGCTTCTATTATGCTCTGGGATGCAGCATGTTGAAAATTCTATTTGGTTATTCTTTGAAGTGTAATTTGTGCAGTCTAACAACTAATCTTTAAGGAAGGGTTTGTCCATTGCCAGTTCACTACCACTGATATCATTCTATTAATTCGTTATTTGTCCAATTAACTTCTGCGCCAGTCTCGATTAGGCAAGTATTACTTGGCAGCATGAAAAAAGAAATTAAATTATTTATGAAACAAAGAAAAACATACATTTTAATTTAATTTTACCACTATTTAATTCTGGATTATTATTATATATATATTTTTTTGCTTTTCTTTAAAGAAAAACATTAATCTCTTTTTCCCCAGAAAAATTACACTCGTTTATCTGCATTTAAAGTGCCTAGTGAAAAAGGTAATGGTTAAAAATATTTATCTTAAAAACAACTTAAATTTACTTTTTACTCATAAATATAATGCTGTAGCCAGTTGAAGTGGCGCTTATTACCGTCACTGTGATTGTTTTAAATAACAGGAAACCTGAGTAGCATGTAATAATAACAATTACTGATAAATATGTTTGTTTGTTAACAACAATGCTGTAAATTAATTTTCTAATTATTTTTCATTTTGAATACTGATTATAGTAGTCGTTCTGTGTTGCAAGTTGTATCATTCTTTATAATTTCCATCATATCACAGATGTTTCATGTTTTTAGATGTAGGAATGGTTATAGACAGATGAGTGTTCAAGTTGCAATTTCTTTCTTCAGTGTGTCTGCCATTTTGAAAAGTACTTTGCGTCGTGGGATATTTCGCTCCTCGACTTCAACCTGGGCCTCTGTTAAGCCCACACTGCGACTTGCGTTACAGTCCCGAGGTGAAATTGAGTAACCGGAACTAGTCGCACCAGTAACCTGATTGCCGGTCCAGCAATAGTGAGAATTTAGTCAGCTGTAAGGTGGAGTGTTGAGAACTATTAACTTCACCTTGGGCCTTACATAGCGCTGTGTGACCATCCCTTATTCACCTCTGTGTATGGCTCAGTTGTCTACTGCAGCAGCGCTTCAGATGGAAAGCAATGGAAATAACTTATGTCGGATTTTTCAGATCGTGAAAAGAAATTATTTCACCTCCTTGTATTTCACCTCCTTGCGTTTCACCTCCTTGCGTTTCACCTCCTTGCGTTTCACCTCCTTGCGTTTCACCTCCTTGCGTTTAATAATTTTTGTTTCAAATTTTCTGTGGGTTTTTTTACGTATTACTTTTTTTGCCAAAGAAAACATTAAAATAGCTTACGTTAAAAATCTATTTAACTGAGAGAACCTGATAGTTAGTTATTTTATATACTTAGTAATTGATCCATTTAGTTACAGTCGTCTACATGATGAAAATGTCAACAGTAATAAGTAAAAATATTTTTACAGTTACGTACGATTCAAAAAACTGTTCTCGAATACTAATGACAGAAGAATCCAGGAAAAAACGTAGATAAAATAACGATTCTGGAGAAGAGTGCTGCTGGCCGTAAATAGACATTTCGTGTAGCAATGAAAACAAATTTAATTTCTAAGAGGTGATCGACTTTCTTGAATCTTAAAACTTTGTCCTACAAATAAATTAAACTTAGAATTGTTGCTTGTCTAAAAATTTACGTTTCAATCATAAAGGTACAACAAATTAACAAGAGCAAGAAGACTATCTTGCAAATGAGTGATTTCCCGAAATTATCGATGCTTTTAATATAGAAATATTTTCTATTAAGCGAGAATATGCAACAGGCTTGATCTCCCAAGTATTTTATGGAGTGTATAAGAATGTGTAACGGTGTACCATTTTTTTAATGGATGTGAGCTTTCGCCAACTTCGAGGAAGGAACAGAAAATAATTCCTTAATTTGAGGTAAAAATAGTTTTTGCGCAAAACAGAGATGAATAGGGGTGAGATTTAAATCTAAAAAATAAGAATTTATCCAGTGCTCTCTGATGGCATAATACATTGCTAAATATATGTAACGAATTTTTCTATGGAAAAGTTTAATATTTCCAATTCGCTGAAAATGCTTGCATCCAAATCGAGAGATATTAAGTGAAGGAGCTGTGTTTATTGAAAATATTTAACAGAATGCGTGTTAAGCGTATTAGTGAGCTTTGTAGAATTCATGGCTCCGCAAATTACCCTAAATTCAATTTGATTTGTAATATTTCAGTTAAGTGTGAATATGATATTGTTCAGTGGCTGAGATAATTTTTCCAACTGGAATAAATTGTTGTTTTTGAATCACTTGTGATGTCATTGCGTGCTATTACCTGAAATTAAAAAACGAAATATTTGTTCTATTTTTACTTTAACAGTCTCAGTTTTTATTGCTAGAAGCTCTGTTCATAATATTGTACCCATTTCGCTTAAATTGTTGTTTATTTTCCAATGCTTCTCTCTATAGCGTTGTTATTTGAGAAAGACGGGCCTTGCCATTGGGGTGTATACCTGCTCAGAAAAATAAGATTTTTGTTTTATCTAAGTTATACATTTTTCACAAACCTTTGTGTTATGAGGAACGAATATTTTACGAAAGTGTATGTAATTGCTCTAAATTAATTAAATTTGTGTTGCATCAAAATTCCGGCCAGACTCTTTTACCGTTATAAAATATTTTTCAAAATTCTCAAAGTGAATCTGACGAAGTTTCGTTTTGTTATTTATATTATTATTTTTAACACAAAAAATTAATTGATTTTTATGAAATTTTATTTTTATGCTAGAATGGAATGCAACCTGGGAAACAATATATGTTTTTTAAAATTTACTGAAGGAAACTTGAACAATTGTTTACAGAAGTAAGATCATGAGATTTTATGAGATTTTTCGCGAAATTAGGTTTGGAGATATATTAAATAATTTAACGGCTTTGAAGCAGAAAACTAAATGGCGAGAAGCATATTTCCTGACTTAATGAACGTATGCAGTTTCTCAGTTACACAGGAAAGTAGCTAATTTCACCGCAGTAAACTATTTATTTCATAGCAGAGTAGGCTTTTTAAAAATAATTTTCATATATAACAACATTATGAAGGATTAATTCTTTCGGATCTCATCATATTTAAGTAAGCATTTTGAGACACCTGAATCACAGTTCATCAATCATACTGCTTCGTTTCGGCAAATAAACCGGAGAGGGGGATGGGTCCACATATGTAAATACGCGAACGGTAAACCAAGATACACTTTTTTTTTCTCTTGGGAAGCACAACATACTGTTATTCCTACCTTTTATTCCGCCTTTTTTGGTGCCTTTACAAAGCCGTCCCGTAACCGACAGCTTTTATTTTCCTCTTACTTTGCCACGAAATGCTGCTTTGGTAGCCGATTTTTCAGAGATCGTTCGGTCGTGACATGGCATTTACCTGCCCCCCGAAGAGTTCACAAGGGCTTGCGGCGTCTAGGGTGCGCAAAATATATTCCCTTCTTTTTCATCCTCGTCATTCCCGTTCGTCTGGAATACCTGGTTGTGCGATGCCCAATCGTCTGATTTCAGGAAAAGGGAGGTTTGTTGGAACATAAATTGAGAACACTAAAAATATTACCATTTTTCTCTCTGCCAATATTTTTAATGCGCGGGAATTACGGAGAGGGTGGACTCACATTGCAGTTGTTGAAAACTTTATTGATATTATTTACAAAACGAGGAAACTAAAAATATCAAAAAATAACAGGCACCGTAAAAAGTTTGTATTTACTAGTCAATAAACATTTGGTGACATTTGCTGTTATTTTCAAAATGCTAGTATTTCAAAATTACGTTATTTAATTGCAGCGAAATTTTTATAACTTTCACTTTCGATTAGAAAATAATGCTTTGAATCATGACAAGCATTTCAAATTTGAGCACTAAAAATTATTTGTTTTTCACAAGAATTTTTGCATGTTATGTATTAACAAAACTGTTTTGGTCATTATCGTTTGTTTGTTTTTTGTGCAAGTCACTGTTTACGGCGTAGGCTTGCAAGTATTTTCATGTCAAAAGAATTCTTCTTCCATCCTGTCGAAACATTAAGACTCCGAAAAAGTACCAAGCAAATTGTAATAAACTGTGCCTTTATTTCATCCACCAGCTTAACCTCAATGGCTTCACAGATAGCATTGGTTTGCTGACACGTGGTACAAGCAAACGGAGGGCTCTTATTTGCTTTCTAGAGTCACTCTGGTGGGTATTATAAGTGCCCCAGAGAGTCCTTCGAAGCGTGAAGTAGAAGTTGAAACACAATTACCTGCTGAGAGTTTCGGTCGTACTCAACACTGCAAGAGGCACGCTATTTTAGTTTGCCGATTCGGTAGCTACGCAACGGCCACGAGAAAACGATGTCAAGGCCAAAGTTGAATAGTCACTCAAACTCTACCTAGCAGTTTTACTAACGTGTATTACCGAGTGTTTATTTTCCTTTTCAAGTGAAATCCTTAATAAACGCATAATTTTCAGTTAAAAATGTTTACTATTGGAGTAAAGTTAGTATTCGTAACACTTTGCCTTGTTGATAAACAATATAATAGTAAATAATTGTATCGCGAAATGAATATACTACAAAAGCAAATAAAACTATAAAAAAATTTACTCAAAATAATGTTTTATATAAGTATAGAGTCAGAAAAGTTGAAGTTTCCATAGCGCAACAAAAGTCTAAAAAAACCTTCAGTATTACTTTTATTGTGTCGTTTAGCGTTATTTTAATAGACTTTATATTTTTATTCTGACGTCATATTTAATTTTTTTGGGATGCTTATCGTAGTGTTTTTGCTTCGTTTTTCTTGTGATAGCACGATTGACACAAACCCTCTTACTGGGATGTCTGTTTGCAATTAACATATATGTAAAGAACAGCTAACATTTCCTCGTTTTGGTTTTATTTATATACATTTGTTTATGTTTTACTTAAATTTTCCATACATTTTGTTTTTTATGATTTATAATAGCTTATGTTCGTGCAACCACACGCCATATCGCAAGGACCGTCCAAAGGCAAGATAACATTTGTAATGTTTGTATTCAATCATGTAGCAATGTGTATCGGAACCAATAACTTTAACCCCCACATCATCTGTCTGTCACCGTCATCAAATTCGCGGTTGCTACACATATTAAGACTTCATTTCCACGATGCTGTAGGATGCGTGTATATTTAAAAGATGGGTTATTGACCCGCAGGTCACAATTGACTTCACACATTATCGAGATACTCAATGTTCCATCTCTAGTAGTTGGAATAAAATAGTGCTTCAGCTACAACTTAAAATATATATACAAAGCTTAGGATTAATTTCAGATCACAAGGAATATATATGCATATATATATATATATATATATATATATATATATATATTCATTATAACCCACAATCGAAGTTAATCGATATAATCGAGAAATATTCTGTCTAGTATCACATGTTTTGTTGGAAGACAGGATGTTCTGGCACCAAAGCAGTTCGTGCTCTAGATATATGACCACCGAGTGTAATGAACACATTTATAAGAGTCATATAGGTACTTTAATTAATTACGTATTTCAAAACATTTGTACGTTTTAAATTTAAAATTTTCTGGCCTCCTCCTCTAATGATGCCCGGGACATATCGCTGCCCTTCACACTGTTTTGTCAAGGTGGACCTGCCCTTATGTTCTAGTGTGCGAAATCAGGGCACGGCGTTCCCTTGCGCTGATGAGAATGTCCCTTCCGAGTCGACTTTGTCTTCCCCGCTCGGTCCCTCGTCTCNCCCACCCTTTTGCAACCCTTCTAGCCTACAGCTGGCGAGAGACTCATCTGGCTGGGAGGGTGCACTTTACTCGACTGCTTTTAAATGGTCGCCCTGGGAAGCAAACTGACGGAGGCTTTCCCGTCGCTGGAGAAGTTTTCCTCCGGCATGTTGGCTTCCCTGTCGAGTCAGGCTTCTCGAGAGAAATTCTCAGTGTTCTTGTAAACTGTCTAAGTCTAAGACACTTGGCCAGCAGTGGTCCAAGTGTGAATAATAATCGCGTTGCGGTCATTTAGGCTTTCACAATTTCAATGCATCTAATAACGAAAAAAAAAATGGGTGCGTGTACTTAAGTACGTGCGTTAGAAGTTATACTTCTTTGGCGTTACTAAAATACAATCGCTTGAGGGAAATACTTACATAAAATTACCCTCAAATACTTGAAAACCCTTTCTAAATTTTATTATACAATTTTTATCGGTAACAAATTCTTCATGGCTCAATGTAAGTAAAATTAATTAACAAGATATTCTTTCTCTTTGGTGACTGTCGAATTTCGTTACAAAGTACGTGCGCAAATTCCGTTGCACATTAAACTTTTACCCTCAACGCGCCAAAAGAAGTTTAACTTAAAAAATAAATACCCATTTTTTTTTTCGTACACTGAGAAAATATATATAGTTGTGAGAGCCATTTAAAGTGTTAGAATAGGGAAAGTCATCTGACGGGTTGTAGATACCATAGAAATAATGTTGGCATGAATAGTAATACCAACATAACCGTTTGCTGTATTCCCGTTTGTCATTGTATTTGTTACTGCACATGTGGTTTCTACAGCAGAGCCACTGTGTTCCTACTGCAAAACAAGTTGCGCCTTCAACAGAACCATTTTGACAATATTTATAAACTGTTCCCACGTCAACAAGGATTGTAACGACCGAAGAAAATTATGCTGCTGCTACCATAAAACAGTAGCAACAGAACGTTCTGTTAGGATATTACAATTCTGATTTATGTGGAAACAGTCCGAATATTGTTGAAGTTGTTCTTTTTGATGTAGTATCTGTTTTGTGGTAAAGACGGAAGCGCTGTGCTTTATCAACCGTCAAATGGACAGCAGCAAATGAACCTAGAGACAGGAATACAGCATACAGTTCCATTGTTATTACTATATATGTTAACAGTCTAGACGGTTTATACAACCATTTATTTTTCTCATGGTATATTGTTCCACGTGTATACTTTAATTCAATAATTTATTTTATATATATTTTTTAAATAATAACATGGTATAACCTATTGTAACTATTTGAACACCAATAAAAATGCCTTACAAGCAGAGAAAGCTGAGGCTGTAATATAAGGAAGAAGTCGAAGTCTTACCTACAGATTAATAAACTGGCGAAATTTCCAATCATCAGTACTAGGGCATGTTTCTTTGTTTTTAAAGTAGCTTGTCTACCACATATTCATTGTAGAAAGTGAAAACACAACTATGCACTGGGAAAGGCGTGCATTGAGAAAGAACGTGTCGAAGAAAGTGAAATTAACTACATTGCAGGTAATTCGCAGTTAAATTAGGACTTTAGAAATTGACACTTGATAGACATCCCCGTCCTTTGATTTCAAAGAGCACAATGACACGATCCCTGTAAATTGGAGAGTGATAAAGAAAGCATTACTTTTTTCTAACGCCTTGTTATAAACCTGGAAGTCGGTAAATTTCCGGCATTCATTCCGCTCCAAGTGACTCTTAGGCCTTTTTAGCCTACTTTTGGAAAGAAAAAGGCTTATGAGATCACATTCCTCCTCTGTGTCTCTGTGTATGTGTGTGTGTCTGCATGTGTATAAACCCCCCCCCCCGGCCACACCACCGATAATTTTTTGAATGTGGACCGAATTTCACCAAACTTGTTAAAAACATAATACTTTGTAAGTACACCTGATTTTTGTTGTTATCGACCACGTCGGGCATTTACTTTCCAAATAGTGGCCATTTTAAAATTTGGAGAGATATGTCATATCTCGGAAATCATTCCACCTGTTTAAACAAAATATTGTATGTGGGCAGAGCATCAAGTAAGCATTTAATTTTTATATGTAATTTTTTGTAGGTCTGCCATTTTAATTAATTTTCTCGTAGTTATTGCAGGTTCTTAAGTAACCACTCTCTCCACAAAAACATTTTATTTAATGAAATGCCCTCGTAATTTACTCAGTTACTACGGACAGCGTTTTTTTTTTTTTGTTTTTAGGACACCAAGAGAGAGATGAGTTTGTTGTAGAAAACTGTTTACCGCTTTACTGCTTCGGCGGTCAGAATAATAACCGACTGAGAAGGAGAAATTACGACTACGTCTTTGACTCTCGCATGTATAAATACACGCGCGTGTTTTGTAAGCCGCCCAGCTGTAACCTCATGCCTTGACATACATACCTCACCATTACCCTCAATCCCAACATCAGTGCCCACCTTCCAAGTATTAGCGACCCCCCCCCCCCC
>NQII01003532.1:61865-74667 GCA_002778355.1 Clitarchus hookeri
GGGGGGGGGGGGAGAGAGAGGAAGTCACTAATTCCGAACGCCTCCGGGTGCGACACCGAAACGATAAATTTTCGCTTGAACCCTTGATTTCCTCGGAGGCCAACCGAGTTTTAAGCAAGCGGATTAAGGCCGTGATACGCCCACTTTCCGTACAGTTCAGGCTCTGGAAGTTCTCGTTTTAATCTCGCCTTTATTTCTCGGGCCTACCGCCTGAGTTAACGAGGCTTGGGAGAAGGGTGAAATTCTTCTTGAAGTCAGAAACGTTCACAAATATCCTATCCTGAAGAGATCCTTAGTCTCCTATCAGTTACTGAATTATTAAGGCAGTTCCAAGAGCTACGATTTTTTCACTCTCTAATCTTAATACCCGTCTCAGTTTTAAGGTGCCCGAATCGCTTATTACACGAATAATCTTCAATAAAAAGTCATAACGGTGCGTAAAACCCAGGAAACGTTGATGCTATAACTTAGAAAACTTCTACAAAATATCGACAATCACGTGTGATTTATTTCGGCTGAGCTGCCATTGTTATATGAATACGATTCAATCGATAACCTTTTTTTCTTGTGGGTTCTTTAAAAGCAGCTCAAAATGTGCCTGAAAGTTCACTTCACCTACGATTTATGTGCCACCACGAAACAGCCAGTCGCCGGCCTTATAAATTCGTAAATACCTGCATGTTCCTTCAGAGAGACTGCTAAAGTGTTCAATTCTATAAGTTTTGTCACGGCCTTAATCACTAGCGTTAACTGGCTGCTAAAACTGTGATCATGCGCCATTCCAGCCCGGCGCTGCTGTTGTCCCG
The DNA here is from genome assembly GCA_002778355.1 of Clitarchus hookeri. NCBI lineage: Eukaryota > Metazoa > Arthropoda > Insecta > Phasmatodea > Phasmatidae > Clitarchus > Clitarchus hookeri. The sequence goes on from NQII01003532.1 coordinate 62,672, forward strand.
CGTAAACGACTACGTTTAACTGCATAGCCAAATAACCTATTATACTCACATTTCCCATTTCCACACGAGTCTGTGTGTTTACAAAACAGGCAGTCGTCCACCATCGTTTCCATTGCGACTACAGTAGTTCACCAACAGTTGTCGTGTTTCGTACGATCATTTGGCGTGACTTTGCACCAGCCGCGGCAACGTTGTGTCATAGCTAGGGGTAGTGATATTTCGCGAAAAGATTTAAAGACAAGATACAGTTCAAAGCACTCTTCTTTGATTGGTTAAAAAAAATGTTCTGGCCCGTGTTAACCGTTTGCGCACGAATCACGAAGGTTCATTGTCGGAGTTACTTAGTCCTGAGTGGCTTGGTCAAAGACGGACACGGCACCAGCAGCCAATGGATGTATAACAACAGCTGAGGTGTTTGTTTATAGTATTGAAGTCTACTGTGTGCTCAGATTTTTACGCGAAAAGTCACTGGCCCTAGTCATAGCTAACTATTTAAATTAAAATTAACACTCGAAGAATTTCTGAACTTTAATTTTGAATGTAAAAGTGTGTTGAAACGTTAACCTTAATTGACTGTAATTACACATAATATTTCAAGGGTGCTGAAAACAGAATAATTCATTATTTAATATTCGCACGAAATGCTGTTCAACTTGTGGATATTACTGCGAAAGATAGTCGGAATATGCATCACGGATCACATTATCAAAGTTTATTTAAAAGTATATTAACTAGCGATAAGCTATTTGGATTGGAACATGTTTGCCCTTGATTGGTAGTGTCAGAGTATGCCAAAAAAAATGGTGAAAATTGGTCAGAATCTGTTGTTTAAGAGAGCATCGTAATTATGCAGCATTTGTCTAGTGGAGGGTAGGAGACTTGCTGAATTAGCCCCGGGCGATCTCTCCACAGGTTATTTTATCCCCCTTGTTGGTCACAAGAAAGATGAGGAGGATACTATACTGGTTGCTAGGCAACCACATATGGGGAGGAAACTTTGTTCACACTTGGTCGTACTGAGGACAGAAGAAACTTATTCCTCCAAGTTGGATGTTCGAATGTACGTTTACTTCAAGCTTCATGATCGCTGTGTGCCCGATATCACAATTACAATACCTTTGATTTATTTTGCAGACATGTAGATTTCAACATCATTAATGATATTTAATTAAAAAAACTTGCGCATGAAAAAAAAAATTTCGGGAATTCTTTCTAGCAATAGCCTATCAACAACGACATTTTAGTGTATGTAGAAAGTACTAATAATACAAACAGACTCATCGATCAAAACGAGGTTACTCACATTGAAATAAAATACTAAGGTATTTCAAAGAATTTTTTAATTCCCGCTTTGAAATATTTTTGCTANAGTACTAATAATACAAACTGACTCATCGATCAAAACGAGGTTACTCACATTGAAATAAAATACTAAGGTATTTCAAGGAATTTTTTAATTCCCGCTTTGAAATATTTTTGCAATGATTTTAAAAATGGTTAATTATAAGGAAATTCTAGCATATTTGTTTTTTTTTAGCAGTCTATTAATTTTTGTCAAATAAGTTTTTCTTGGCATACGTTAGTAATAATAAATGAAACATGGCTTTTAAGTAGACCTTGTTAATTTTCTGTACATTATTTCATTAATTTTAATTCTACGTTTAAAAAACACTGAAGTTGTGGTTTTGACAGGCAATGATGCAAAAATTATGAGAACCATAATTTTTACGCGAAGAAATAATTCTGCCGACACGCTGGTTTAAAAAACGGATGTTCCAAAAATTTCACAGTAATTTCTGTGAATTCACAAAATCTCTCCTTAAATTTGATAGCAAATTTTGTGTTTTTCCAATTTTATCAAGGATTTACTGATAATTCATGATACTACTTTCCTCTACAGGGGTGCAAATAGATTTTATTTAAATTCTTTAAAGTTTCGATGGTAGGTAGGCGTTGAAGTCTCATTGACAGCAATGTCATTAGATATGAAACCAGAAATATGTGATACAGTACAAAGACAATTAAATTATACGGGTGACCTACTCGGGACTCTTAATCAGAAAAACTCGTAATATTAAGCTAGCTTGCAATCAACTGCATAACGGAGGCAGGATTTGGAGCATCGTCTTCGGATGTAATCAGTGAAATGTTTTGAATGATACGGTTCAATAACATAAAATATTTACACGGCCATATTTTTGAAAATAAGTGAGTGACTTAGCCACTAAAAACAATAAGATTACATGGCCAACCATGACGCTACTTGTGTGATAAATTTGGTGTAAATAGTTTTTTGATTGGTCTCTGAGATGTGTCATAAAAACCTTATTTCCTTAAACGCTGAAACAAAAGAGCGGGGGAAGAGGAAAAACCCCTAGAAAGCCTGTTTGCCAACGGCAACGTCCGCCACGTTTACTTGCTGGGAATTGAACCCGGTTCATTTTTGTAGGATGGTAGTGGTCTGACTCCTCACCACCGCGACCCGTTTTCATATAAGTAATTTATGTATTATTATAATATCGTTTTTGTTGAAGTTTTAGCTTATCTGTGATAGTTTCCGTATATAGTATATTCGCAGTTGCTTCACATTTTCTTTTTGAGTCAAACCTTTGAAAAATCACCCCATGTGTGACGTGTTTGGTTGTATTTTCTAAATATGCTATTTATCACAAGCGCTTTATACTTCAGCTTACATAAATANATGTGTGACGTGTTTGGTTGTATTTTCTAAATATGCTATTTATCACAAGCGCTTTATACTTCAGCTTACATAAATTAATTTTTTTTTTGTGGTTATATGGAACTTTCACTTTTATTTTATCTATAACGATAATATTTCATTTATAACCAATATGCATAAACATTAACAGAGAAAAAAATCAGGTGTGTTGGTAATGCCTAGTGATAAATAGTTCCCATTCAAAATATTATTATACAATGTGGAAGAATGCGGTGCGTATATCTAAAAGCAGTGATATTTCGCGAAAAGATTTCGAGACAAGATACAGTCCAAAGCACTGTAGGGTCGTNAAATTTTTTTTTTGTGGTTAAATGGAACTTTCACTTTTATTTTATCTATAACGATAATATTTCATTTATAACCAATATGCATAAACATTAACAGAGAAAAAAATCAGGTGTGTTGGTAATGCCTAGTGATAAATAGTTCCCATTCAAAATATTATTACACAATGTGGAAGAATGCGGTGCATATATCTAAAAGCAGTGATATTTCGCGAAAAGATTTCGAGACAAGATACAGTCCAAAGCACTGTAGGGTCATCCAGTTTCTTTGATTGGCTAAAAAATGTTCTGACCCGTGTTAACCGTTTGCGCACGAATCACGAAGGTTCGGTGTCAGTTACTTAGTCGTGAGTGGCTCGGTCAAAGACGGACACGGCACCAGCAGCCAATGGAGGTATAACAACTGCTGAGATGTGTATATAGTATTGAAGTCTACTGTGTGCTCCGATTTTTACGCGAAAAGTCACTGNTCGCACGAATCATGAAGGTTCGGTGTCAGTTACTTAGTCGTGAGTGGCTCGGTCAAAGACGGACACGGCACCAGCAGCCAATGGAGGTATAACAACTGCTGAGGTGTGTATATAGTATTGAAGTCTACTGTGTGCTCCGATTTTTACGCGAAAAGTCACTGGCCGTACGTATATCCCTTTGGCGTTATTTTCTAGACTTGGTTAAGCTTTCTTTGTGTGAGGCGTATGAATATCCTGGAAGCAGAATTTCAACAGGACTTCAGAAAAAGTCGGAAGTAAACGCGAATTGACTATAGTACCAGAGAGCCATTGTACGATTTATGTTCTCAGAAGCAAGCGTGGCATAGGTTTCCGTGTAATGCTGTAGATATTATATAATCACGTAGCGACATGCTGAAAATGACTTGTTTCAGGAAGGGTGGAATAATGTGGTAGTATTTTCTCTAATTTAGTTCTTCGCGCAGAGCTGCGGCTCGTAATTCGTTTTCAGAGCTGCGTGAAAACAGAAATCACTGCAAAAGAACAGTTTCATCGAGACGAGTGAAGGCTGTTTGCGGTAAATGTGAACAGTTTTGAAATCAACCTTTGAAATATGTCACCACTCGAAACCTGCATATAATTTCGAGGTCACATTCACTGACGTGCGGCCAGTTAAGTTGGTAACGACGTAAAGAAAGTAGTTCCATGTTTTATCGTTTAATTCAAAACGTTAGGTAAACATATCTGAATACAGAAATTATTTATTTGTCTTCCTGTTTTTCTTAAGCGTTCAAGTGTAAGAATTAGCCAATTTGTAAAATGTTTACTTTCCCAATAATTTAACAGTTCCATTTGGCCAACGCAAGGATTACGTTAGTTTTACATGTAGTGGAAGAATACACGATGTGCACAGAAGTAGATCCTCAGGATGGCTTTCGAAAATGTTCCGTTTACCGTGAATAGCCTTAAAAAATTTTATTCTAGGGCAAATAAATAGTTTTTTCCAACGGCACTTATGTGCGAACTGAATATTCACGTTCAAATGCTACGAAACTGAAAAATATCAACAGAACATAGTTTGCATATTTATATTTGCGCCAGACTTTGTCGACAACTTGAGGTATCTTTACGTATTAAAGGTAAGGCCTATACATGTAGTTTCCTTTAAAGCGCCGTTTTATTTAATGATGAGAACTGTGACCGTAAAATTGTCGAACATACTTTTATTTCCTTTTCAGAGCCGGCGCCATTTTTGAAGATCTTTCGCTGTCGTAAACGTGTTCCGTAGAATTGAAAGTGATTCTTCATCTAGTCGAGCAAACCGTCGTTTGGCTTTCCATTCACGTTCTCGCAATGCTCAATTTCCACTTGCAAAATGAAATCCGTAATACCGTATTAAAGCCGTCTTTCAGTGAGCGCAGAATTCGCAGTTAACCTGAGAAAACACTCACTTTATCCTTATTACCGAAACTCATGAATGGCTTGTTCTTTTATTATTAAAGTTGATCAGTAATACTTCCAACCTACTGGTGCGTAAAGTAAAGAGACCTTTAATATATGTATATGCATAAAATAGAAACGAAGAAAACACTGAATTCAAAGGACACGTCACTTACTTAATTTTAATTTGACTGAGCAGAAATCGTTAATGTACAGTACATTCAGGATTATTGAAAATTTTATTTAGCATTTGTAACGAAATAAACGCCCAGTCGGAAAGTCGGTATTCCATTTTCTTGAATAACATTTTAGATAATTACATTATCGTGGAATTTTAAGTAAATGACTTGTTAAGTAACTAAGGAAAACAATGTGTGAATTTTAATTGAACTCTACATATATAATAAAAATATATTGTTAGAATTATTAGAATCACGGAAAATCAGAAATGTAACGAGAGTACTCAATTAAATCTTGTGAATTCCATATTTGATATATCAATCTTTAATATAATTTCGTTGCATGAAGACTGAAATGATGATACACTTACAAACACAGCTGAATAAGTTAAATAATTAAGAAACTATTTATAGGACCTATATGGTGCTCAACATTGCCACGTGAATCTCTTTATTTTTACAGTTATTTGCTTTATATTGATTGTTTATTTCAGTATTAGTTATCATTCATTGTCATATTGTACTCTACTTATTAATGTGGACATTTATTGCCTTAAATTGTACACTCGAAGGTCTGTGTGACACCGTGTATTATACTGAAACTTAGGTGTCTGAATAATTCCATACATATTATTTCCGTAGTTGAAAAGTGTTATTTAGTATGTAAAAAGCTCTTTCTATTAACTTTTCCATGTAAAATTTTCCACATATTTTATTAATAATAAGAAATATAGTCGAACCCTTTGGTCCCGGTTTTTATGTACATAAAGGTGAGGTCAAAATATAATCAAACAAAAATAAGTTTCCAATGTCTGGTAAAAGAATTCTTTCTTGGTTTCTTAAACAATAAATATATACATAATTTTTTTATGCAACGTTCAAAGTGACATACATGTGTTCGAGTAATACGGACTCACAGAACAAGAGATTCGAAATTCATCACACTGGTAATCAACCACACAGAAAAAAAAAACCCGTAAAATATTTTGAAAGTGCAAAATAAAAAGGATGAATTAATAACAAAGGAACGCTGGCAAAGCGGCAGCACTTTGCACATAAACGCCATCCATTAAGTTCGATCTTCGCTAACAGCTAAAATTCTGCTAGCTCTTGAATTGGCGGGAATTCCGTTTAACGAAATTATGTTGCTGATTATTTTTAAATATGGAAAGAATTTTCCTATGCCCACGTCACATTGTTGTCAATATAAACTCCCACGCATGTGAATACACACACACACACATTTTTTATCTTGGGTGTGCTGATAATAATAACTATGTGAGACAATTTAACTCTTCACAGACTGGTGTGGAGAATGTATTAGTAATAAGTAACATAGTATTTTAATTCCTTCTGTAACGTCGTTTTAATGACGCTATATAATGATGCAAAAAATCGTGCCAACCTCTCTTTTGTAGAGACTTATCAGCAATTAAACTGCAGAGTGTAATTCGTTATGTAATCAGTAAACGTATAAATTTCAACCGTAGCAAGGTTTTTCTGTTTAACAATTAATAAATGAAGTATTGCTTTATTAAGTGGAATAAACGCTAATAAATTATTTATATAAATTATTTTTTTCTTATAGCATTCTTTGTGAAATATTTCTTAAGTAAATGCTTTCTCATCTTGGGATTTAATTTTACAATAGATACAGTTAAGATTGATTACAAGCTGAAGGGTCTCATCTTTTTTCGTCCCCCAACAATGTGAAATAACAGGAATTATTTTCAAAGTTTGTGTTTCATTAGTATTTCGTGCGCTCAAAAAATTTCGGGATTTGAAATATTGTATTATAAAATTTTGATTCCCTTTAAACTACATGGCTGGCGAATAAGCGCGGACATTTATTGTATATTCAAAAGTCATTATGAAAGCTATGAAGTTTTTTTTACAAGTTCTAATAAAATGCAGTGTCGATGAACTAGAATACAAATTAACTTGCACTAGATTACAGCAATTTATTGTAGCAGTACTTTCCTTAATCGTGCTGTAGCTAGTAGGATACTAGCAAAATATAATTCTAAATTTAAGCATCGTTTTTAACAACAGGACTACCACGAATAATTAAAAAACACAGAACGGGAAAAGCACGCAACCAAACATTTTTTTTTTTTTGCTACAATGGATTATTAACGTCCCCCGGTGTTAAGCATGTCAGGTGATGGCTTACAGACTAACTTATGACGTATCTTAAACCAACACGTATGCCTTACCTGGGATTCGAACACAGGGCCTTCCACACTCCAGACCTGTGGTACGCCAACCGACTGCGTCACGGATGAACTGCTGCAACAAAGTAATTTTTTATTATATTTTAAATATATGTCAACAAATCAAAGTCGGTACTAAGTGACAATGGATGTGTCTTAACTGGAAATTCTAACGTAACCACCAAAAAGGAGCCACAGTTTCTTTCAACAAGGCCCTTGTTTGTTATGAGTAGAGACCTGATAAATTCGCGAGTTCAACGACCTGTAGGCTATACTCAATTTTTGTATGTAAAATCGTGCACATATCACTGTTCATTGGTTGCTTGTTGTGTAAGCAGAATACGGTGATTTGATCTGCATTTCGCTGTCCATTTATTATCGGCTCAGAGTTGTCCAGGAGGTGTAAACTAACGGGTGGACCAATAGCATTAGCCATACGAATGAACGAGGTTTCGAATTCTAGCTTGTCCCGGAATGAAAACGCGAATTATTTCAGGTCTCTAGTTATGAATGTTTTAAACCATAGCTACAACGATGTATGTTTTCTGAACATGTTTCTGTTTTAAAACACTATAGTCACCTCTTAAATTCTGAAGAAACATTAATGCGGCTTCCCATCGCCGTCGCAATGCTACCTCGCGCCACCTGTCTGGCTGTCCGAAGCCTGGAAACGCCAGGTCACCAAGGGCGACCCTGACATGCGTGGTCGAATGTCGAGTCGCCTTTACGCGAAAGTCGCTGAACAGACGCACAGTCATCCTCTCGTCAACTCACCTGTATAGGACTTTCGGTGGTCGCCATATATTTTTATTACGTGATAATAAAGACGAAGGGGTGTTGCATGCCCATATGGTGCGTTAAGTATCGTACACATGAAGTTTCACACCTATAGCTAGGGACAGTGACTTTTCGCGTAAAAATCGGAGCACACCATAGACTTCAATACTATATGCACACCTCAGCTGTTGTTGTACCTCCATTGGCTGCTGGTGCCGTGTCCGTCTTCGACCAAGCCACTCAGGACTAAGTAACTCCGACACTGAACCTTCCTGATTCGTGAGCAAACGGTTAACACAGACCAGAACATTTTCTAGCCAATCAAAGAAACTGGACGACTCTACAGTGATTTTCGCTGTATCTTGTCTCGAAATCTTTTCGCGAAATATCACTGCCTCTAACTATAGTCTATTCCCGTTTTCTTACGCTTTATAAAATAAACCAGTGAAAAATTCTTTGTGTGTACTGTATTTGGTTGTTTCCCAAATATGCTATGTATCACAATCGTTTTATACTTCTGTTAACATAAAATTATCTAATTTCTATTTGAAGAAATTTTGTTTATATTTATTAATAAACTTTAATATTTCGTTACTAATTAAAAAGAATAAAATAGAAAGAGAATATACGTGGTGGTAAAACCTAGTAAAAAATGGTTATTCTTCAAAATGTTATCAAATTGAGTGCGCACGAATGTGGTGAATTGTCGCTTTGGTGTAGTTTGCTAGACTTAGTCAAGCTCTACCTGCATGAGGCGGAGGAATATTTTGAAATTAGAACTTCAGCAAGGTTTCAGAAATGTTGGAAGCAACCGCGAATGGATTATAAAAATGATGGTGAAACAATCGTTTCATTACTTTTTCAACTTTTAATATACATTTTTTGTATATAATAAAAGATACCTAAATAGAAAACGCTAACTAGTATTCGGCGTGAAAATATGATTGGTTAGCAGACACCGCTCAAAAATATTAAACGGTTTTAAAATTACGATTACAGGACCAGTGTTCTGTGCTGTATTTTGGTGCTGGACAGACGGGAATGATTATTTTCCGTAAACGAAGTGGTCGACAGTTGTTAAGGTGAAAAAAGTACATTGGAAAAATAATTTTGTAAATTTACACACATTTTTGTGGCAGTTGTCGCTCCACGGAAGACGATGTATTTTGTACTCTGCGTCCAAGTAAATTTTCCCTAAAAATTAGTAAGATTACGTGTACAGTGTACTACCCATTTTACATAAAATGGTGTAAAGTTACTATAACTGTGTGGCAGAAAATAAACTTTAGCATTAGTGTATTTTTTCTGAACATCTAAGTTTCCACAGACTTTGCAATTGTAATTGTATTACATAGCATGTGTTTTTTTTCTGTAACTAAAATAAAATCACGGATTCACTGTAATTTTAAATACGCAATTTTTGCACTTTTTCACTGTTTTACCAAGTAATTTTACTGTCAGTATTAGTGCTTTTACATCAGGGTCATATTAGTTCATTTCATACTCTATGTATGTGTAGTTTTACAAGTATTTTCACGTTATTGTACTCTATTTTGTAACCTGGTAGTTGACGAACAGTTATAAAAAAATATTTTCATATATGGATAACAGTTGACTTTAGATATTTAATACGTAGTTAAATTCAAACAGCAATCATGTTCAATCAGCAGGAGTTAAGTTTGCATTTTGAACACAAAAATTAAGTTCGAATAATTTCTGCTTCCTACCACTAAATGACTCTCTATATTAGTAGGGGCATTGATATCTCACGAATATATATATCGAGATAAGATACAGTCCAAAGCACTGTAGGGTCGTCCAGCTTCTTTGATTGGCTAAAAAATGATCTGGCCCGTGTTAACCGTTTGCGCACGAATCACTAAGGTTCAGTATCGGAGTTACTTAGTACTGAGTGGCTTGGTCAAAGACGGACACGGCACCAGCAGCCAATGGAGGTATAACAACAGCTGAGGTGTGTATATAGTATTGAATCTACTGTGTGCTCCGATTTTTACGCGAAAACTCACTGGCACTATATATATCAGTATTTTTTTCGTCATTTGTATATAAAACGTGTATTATTTATGAATTCTTTTTTGTTTAAATTATGGTTATTTTACATATTGGTCAATGGCATATTTTTTAGTCCTACATCACTGTAAAGTATGCAATTAGTTACCGTGTTTAAACAAGTACTTGTAGTTCTTTCTTAATTCCTAGCAAAATTAGTGTAAAATTACAAATACAGCACACTTTTTAGTAAAAACACACGTAAAAATTTAAAATTACCGAGAATCTGCATGTGTAAAATATATGCTTGCAAATATCATGCAATTTTACACAAACATAGTCATTGTAAAATTTCGCAGTGGATTACGTGCAACTACATTGACATTGAGTGTTTATTCAACGATTGTGTAGCAGTACAAATACGGAATGTTACATTTTGGTACATAAAGTGGTGTGTTTTAGACATACTTCAAATGTTTGAATTAAATCCAACATTATGATTATAAAGCTATGCGTTCATGTGTTTTCACCAATGACTTTTAGTACGCTCCATCATCTTATGAACCTCTGTATATGTAAATGTACACGCACTAAAGCTGTTTTTACAAATCGCAGATCAAAAATATAAAATTACCAAAATTTTGTATTTGAAAGTATACACTTATTTTGTACATTGTAGATAAGAGGAGGCTCTGTATAAATGGAGACAGTCTGTCCTATACAGCTCAAGGAACATATCAGACTAGGCGTGGGTGAAGCAACAGTGGAATGAAGACAAAGGAATAAAAGGGATCACACCGAGAAACCCCCTTACCAACGCACACCCCCATATTGTTTATTTGTAAATCGCTTTCAGATTTCCCGCCCAACGGCGTCTGGTACTGAACCGTTGACTCTGTCTGTGAGGGGTTTGTTTCTATCAACTGGATAAATACGTGCGCAAGTGACAGAGTATTGTAAGTCTTCGGCAGACCTACAAAATTCGGACTAGCTGAAGATACCGCAGTCATGAAGTTAGTCTTCATGGTAGTTAAATAAACTGAAAACCTACAGGAGGAAAACACTAGGTAATTCACAAAACTGTTAGTTAGGAAATAGTACGCCGAGACGGCAGTCATTGTTCCATGCACGCGGTGTTGAAATCTGGACTCCGCTGATCATTGAAGAGGTTAAGTAACACACAGTAACACTGATAAATGTTTCTGAGCCTGCTCTTAAGACCAGACGACAAGCTGCCTAAAAAGCAGTGATTGCCACTGCCGAGACGAGAATATGCGAGCCATTGACGTCGTCTTAAACGGTTGAGCAAACTTTCAAACAATATTTTTAAACGTTTTTACTGTTAATATTTACTCATATTTATGCTGTTTTATTTATTATTTAAAACAAATTTCAGTGTGTATATATATATACATAACACATACAGACACATACTTTTCCGGCGTTTAATCTGTTCAGTAATTCAGTTTTTACAATGAGTAGGTAAATTAAAACCATAATCATTTTAACAAAAAAAAAGATTCTACAACTATTCAGTTAAAGAAAAACCCACGAATGACTACGAACAGTGCCTGTTGAATAATAAAAATACCATAAGCTGAGATCTTTGAACATTTGTATTATTTTCAATTATTCAAAAACGTTACTTCATGGAACTTTGACTGCAGTCATAGAGAGTTACGTGAAATTTTACTGTACCTGTAAGCTTAACAGAATAATATTTTATTTAAATGTATGCCATAACTATTTATATCTTAAGTTTCCTACGCCAATAACAAAGGAAGAAAACACGCGTAGGAGACCACTAAAAATAAAACCTATTTTCATGAATAAAGTTTTGCTTCTCTCGTAACTATTCGTATATGTATATATATATATATATATATATATATATATATATATAT
>NQII01003532.1:74687-113557 GCA_002778355.1 Clitarchus hookeri
TATTCGTATATATATATATATATATATATATATATATATATATGCACACACGCACTCACTTAGTTAGTCAACAAGTTGGTAGAGCTGTGGTGCGTGGCTGCATATGCATACCCTCGAGGCGTCAGTCAGTACACGAACCAATTATTAATTGTGATTGCAAGTATAAAAGGTGATTTTAAATAAAATGTCGAAATTAAAACCACAGCATCTATGGACTAACAGGAACAATAAATCCATGTAACAAAATGTTTGGAAGGGTCATCTGTATTCCAAACATTTAAGTTGAAATTAGGCAAATCAGCGCGGGCCGTAGCACGGAAACTGCACGTTTNGGGTCATCTGTATTCCAAACATTTAAGTTGAAATTAGGCAAATCAGCGCGGGCCGTAGCACGGAAACTGCACGTTTCCGGACATGGGTTCCAATTCAAAAGATCATCTACTCAGTCCTCTCTACAAGTCCTAGGAGTTTGTAAGGGNGGACATGGGTTCCAATTCAAAAGATCATCTACTCAGTCCTCTCTACAAGTCCTAGGAGTTTGTAAGGGGAATTTCCGAGCAACCTGTATTCTTATGACATAATTCGAAGCGTTAAATTCCTTAATATATATGCGCTTTAATCAAATGCAAATATTATTGCACAGCCTACGCAAATGGGTGGTTTTGAACAAGGTATTGTGTAATGAATTGTTGTAACCAGACTTTAATGGTTAGTTTTCTTCATTAACCGACGTGAGGATTACGTCCCATTATATGTTTTATTATTATTTCCTCATCCTCTCCTAAGTGGAGTAATGATCAGAAAAATATCGGTTACAACAGTTAGAGCTATTATTTACGACTGATCGTAATTTTAAAAGATTGGTTTTTTTTTATCAGAACTCCCTGAATTTACTTTTTTCAGCATTATTATCTCGCCGTTATTTTTTCTATGATGTATAAAATGTAAAATTAGAAGCGGTGGTTTATTTCAAAACACCGCCAACAATTTACTGCCACCAACTTTCTCGAGTGAAAGAGGACGGTCGATCCAATAAACCAGCACACGTGCGTTTTCCATTAAAGTTGGGATGGGTGCAAAAAAAATNGTGAAAGAGGACGGTCGATCCAATAAACCAGCACACGTGCGTTTTCCATTAAAGTTGGGATGGGTGCAAAAAAAAGTTCGGTACTACTGCAACATTAATGAGTTTTGTGTCGGCCGTAAGAGCCCGTGGATAGAATGTTACGCCCGGATAACTCCCATTCATCCAAAGTGTCAAAAGCAAACACGAGCTTCGTTAATGATATAGGATAACTTCTAAATTATTTTTAAAATATTGAGTATTTTATACATAAATCCTGCTTTAAAAGAGAAGCATCACGCTGACATAAATTATTTTTCTTCACATAAGCATATTTGTAAGTCCTGAAAATTATAAAATTATGATTTTAACATGCTATGCTGTTAAACCTATTCGATGCTATTTTTTATGAGGGCAAAAGACTTAATTGTAAATAACGTACACGAGCAGCATGGTGTTTCGTACAGGTATAAAATTACGAATTCTTTGTAGGCCTAATATATCCTAATTATTTAATAGTTTTTGATGTAAATAAGAAGGTTTGATAAGTGCCGTTCTTGAGCGGGCAAAGAACTTGCTTCGTTACAAAGACCAGTAATCTGTAGGCTTCTGTGATCAGTGATATAAACCAATCATAAAGAAGCACGGTTTAAGAATCAGTTTCTAACGAGGAAGAACATTATGCACTGAGCCATACAGTGTACTACCAGCCAAATATAACCTACCTGTGCAGCGCGTATACAGGTAAGTCTACTCACAGTATCTCCATTGCATATTAAAAAAACCTTAGAAAAATCACATCGTCTATGACGTTTTTGGTTGTTTCCTGAATATATACATCAGAAGTGTTTTTCACTTCCGCTAACTCAGAAGTATTTTATATTTGGTTTAACTGAACTTTGACTTTTTTTATCTCTAAATTATTTCATTTTACATATATATAATGAATAAAAACAGAGAGAAAACGTGTGTGTTGGTAGACCCCCTAATTCCTCGTTAGAAATATTTCTCATGCACATTATTATGGAAATTAATGCTCANTCCTCGTTAGAAATATTTCTCATGCACATTATTATGGAAATTAATGCTCACGGATTTGTTGCGTGGTCTCTTTGGCGTAAACTTGTAGGCTTGGTTAACCTTTGTTTGCACGAGGCGGAGGAATAGCCTNCTAAATTATTTCATTTTTCATATATATAATGAATAAAAACAGAGAGAAAACGTGTGTGTTGGTAGACCCCCTAATGCCTCGTTAGAAATATTTCTCATGCACATTATTATGGAAATTAATGCTCACGAATTTGTTGCGTGGTCTCTTTGGCGTAAACTTGTAGGCTTGGTTAACCTTTGTTTGCACGAGGCGGAGGAATAGCCTNATTTGTTGCGTGGTCTCTTTGGCGTAAACTTGTAGGCTTGGTTAACCTTTGTTTGCACGAGGCGGAGGAATAGCCTGATAGTATAACTTTAGCAGGGTTACAGAAAAGTTCCATGTTACTATGTATCGACCATACAAAATTGTCTACTGTGGGCATGAGATAAATAACCAGACTGTAGGCTATATTCACCGGTAGTGCTTCGCTTTGCCTAAAAGTCGTTTGGCCGAAGAATGTTGTGCTTAAAGTAGTTTCACTTAAAATCATTTCGCCTTGAATCATTTTGCTTAATGTCGCTTCGCCTAAAGTCGTTCTGGCACAAGTCGTTATGCCTAAAGTCATTTTCCCTAAATATCTGGTCCCCTGCTTAATTTCCCAGACAATCTATTTGCCTTAAGTCGATTTACCTAAAACTTTTGAAACACGTGCTGATCCAAATCGAGTATTTCAGAACTATTCCCTGAACCCCGCGAGCAATTCTAAGTTCTGCNTTTTGAAACACGTGCTGATCCAAATCGAGTATTTCAGAACTATTCCCTGAACCCCGCGAGCAATTCTAAGTTCTGCCATAAGAGTTCACCTTATCTTCAGTAACGTCTATAAGCTTTAAAGAGAAACGTATCTCTTTATCCAGGAAACAGATGGTTCATCAATAACTCGTACTAAATTTTATTGTCTATCTCCAAGATGTATTGTAGACAATGTAGTGTATTACGACCATATAATGTGATACATAATGCTCTTTCTTATCACTAAGTAAAACATTATCTTTTTTTACTATTAGTTTAAAGCATTTTTTTTTAAGTTTTATAATTTATGATCTGTTTACGGTAAAATGAGCACTTTTAAGGACTTAATCACTTCTTTCTTATCAATAATGTTTTACACTTCCACGACATTTTTTTAGATAAATTTTGCCATATAAGTAATAAACACGGTGATTATATTTCATCCGACCCGACAGTTAATGTCTAGAGCTGCAATAACATGTATTTATTGACTATTATAACAAATTAGAGGGCTTCAAAAAGTGCTCACACTTCACAGCAAATAGACTGTACCGCCATGGTGTGAGAAGTTGGAAACCTCGACCATATAATATACGTACTCGCACGTTACAATATTCGCCAGAAAGCGTGCTGATCCGTGCGAGATTGTCGTCGACGGTGTTCGGAGCAAGCGTCCGGCAGCATNTTTGAAACACGTGCTGATCCAAATCGAGTATTTCAGAACTATTCCCTGAACCCCGCGAGCAATTCTAAGTTCTGCGATAAGAGTTCAGCTTATCTTCAGTAACGCCTATAAGCTTTAAAGAGAAACGTATCTCTTTATCCAGGAAACAGATGGTTCATCAATAACTCGTACTAAATTTTATTGTCTCTTTCTTATCACTAAGTAAAACATTAGCTTTTTTTACTATTAGTTTAAAATATTTTTTTTTAAGTTTTATAATTTATAATCTGTTTACGGTAAAATGAGCACTTTTAAGGACTTAATCACTTCTTTCTTATCAATAATTTTTTACACTTCCACGACATTTTTTTAGATAAATTTTGCCATATAAGTAATAAACACGGTGATTATATTTCATCCGACTCGACAGTTAATGTGTAGAGCTGCAATAACATGTATTTATTGACTATTATAACAAATTAGAGGGCTTCAAAAAGTGCTCACACTTCACCGTAAATTGACTGTACCGCCATGGTGTGAGAAGTTGGAAACCTCGACCAAATAATATACGTACTCGCACGTCACAATATTCGCCAGAAAGCGTGCTGATCCGTGCGAGATTGTCGTCGACGGTGTTCGGAGCAAGCGTCCGGCAGCATGTTAGGGGTGGGTTAGAGTGGGTTTGTGCGAGGGATCGATAAATAATTACCCGAGGACAATTACCGTCGTTTGATGTCCGTCTTGCCGGACGAGCAGGCACAGTAGCGAGACGCAACTTGGACAGCGGTTTGACGAGGGGGTGGGGGGACAGGCTATATCCGGACACCGCTCAAGGCGCAATCCGGATGCTCGGATGCCGAGGAGCTAGGAGTTGTGTCTTCGCGACCTTGTGGAAATGGCGTGGCAATCCGGTTACCGCCACCGCCGAAGGACTCTTTGAGTTCAGCTGAGTTTGAGTGGAGAGATCCAGGCGGCTCTCGACGACGAGGTCTTGAGAGCTGACGAGAGCGAAGCGAGGTGTGTGTGTGAAACGACACCGGAATGCAGGGGCGGGGTGAAACGGGATATCCCCGAGAAAACCCTCCAACCATCGGCATCGTTCGGCACAGGTTGCTCCTCCCGGATTTTCGCTTGTAGGGATCGCGCCTGGATGACGCCGCTGGTCGGGCGTGTTTTCTCGGGGATCTTCCGTTTTCCCCCCGACCTTTCTCAATTCTCACGTCGCTTCACCCTCATCGGCTCCCAAGACCTCGATGTTAAGAGCCGCCCAAATCTCTTCACTCACTCGCTAATTGTAATAACTGTATAGAATGCAACTATACTAACGTTAACTCCCCTTGAAATCGAGTTCTTGCACACGTGATCGCACCTGACTAACATTAAAATTTGCTTGATATTGAAGGTAACTTATAAATTTGCTCTTCATAACAGTCTAAAAATTGACATCTATGTCTGAAAGGATTAAGAGACGTTGGTAGTGTCGGAGAAGTTTAGTGGGCAAGCCTTATCATTTACAAATATAATAATGCACTTGTTAATGTTACGAGCTTCGAATGACTATCACAGTTGCACAAAAAAAAAACATTCGTAATTTATTTAAAGCGCGTATTTCTAAAACTTGTTATAGAAAACTAAACACCACATCTACAGAGACAACGAGAAGGGGTTTAAGTGCATGTCGTTTATTTTTAAACTTGTTCTTTCCACTGCCATCTTAATACCCTGAAGATGTAGATACACGCCAGATTCTGCAGGTAAAAACTGTGACTTTCGGCTGGTGTCTGTTTCGAAAGAAGTGATAATTCGGTACGTGGAAATACATGTTAATGAAATTACGTGTTTGAAGCCAACTTTGAAGATATAAACTTAAAAACCAAAACCTAATTGTGAGAAATGGTACCCTCGAGCTCTGTATCGACGCAAATACAACAATTTGTTTTTCGGTGATTCTTTTTTAATTATAAAGTTTTCCAGTTTTTTCCGGGAAACAGGCGATAAATTAATGACCGGAAAGGCTTCGACTGAAAAGAAGCACGAATTGTTCTGCTCAAAAAAAGTATCTGGCGGTATATATCTATCTTTAATAGTAACGTAAAAAAATCGAATTTCATTTACTTTTTCTTTATACCAAATTTTTACTTCTTTCAAACCAGGCAGTAGCCTTACGAGTGCCATAAGAAATTATGTATTTTGTGTGCCGAAGGGCAACAAGTGCGCGAGCGCTATGAACGACCCAGATGTTTGAAGGATTTTTCCATCGACATCGTACGTACTCGATAGTATTCTGCGCTTTACCGTTTTCTCGGAAAAATGTCTGCATCAAGAACACAGAGGCGATATTGCGTACCCATTCGCCGATTGCCTGTGCGAGGCTCCAGTAACGAACCTTGAATATGATTGGCTACTGCGGGCTGCGGAATATCCCGTATTGTCTGGAGCGCCAAGTAGGGTACCAGGCTCTGATTGGCGAACAGTGCTTACGACATGTTGCCGACTAGCGACGCCATTTTGCTGGCTAGTACATTACCCGTAAAATGTTTAAGACCGTGAGTAAATTTGTTAAAACACTTTCCTGATTTAAATTTTTGGTGCAATTTCTGTTGTATATTTTCCTAACACTGATACTGGTGAAACATATATTAGCAGGATTAAATTATTTATATCAGTAAAATAATTTGCAAGTTATAATTTTGAATCGATTACAATAATATAAAATAATATATCACATTTTTGTGAAAAAAATTAATGTAGACACAAATTATTGTACTGATATTGTAGTGTAATATTTCTTTCAAGTTGCCTTTAAAAATACATTTAAAAGATTATTTTTCCAGTGGAATTGGAAATTTTTCTATGAATTCGTCAAAAATGAAAACTATATACTCGTATCTTTCTTTCCAGNCGGCACAGGTTGCTCCTCCCGGATTTTCGCTTGTAGGGATCGCGCCTGGATGACGCCGCTGGTCGGGCGTGTTTTCTCGGGGATCTTCCGTTTTCCCCCCGACCTTTCTCAATTCTCACGTCGCTTCACCCTCATCGGCTCCCAAGACCTCGATGTTAAGAGCCGCCCAAATCTCTTCACTCACTCGCTAATTGTAATAACTGTATAGAATGTAACTATACTAACGTTAACTCCCCTTGAAATCGAGTTCTTGCACACGTGATCGCACCTGACTAACATTAAAATTTGCTTGATATTGAAGGTAACTTATAAATTTGCTCTTCATAACAGTCTAAAAATTGACATCTATGTCTGAAAGGATTAAGAGACGTTGGTAGTGTCGGAGAAGTTTAGTGGGCAAGCCTTATCATTTACAAATATAATAATGCACTTGTTAATGTTACGAGCTTCGAATGACTATCACAGTTGCACAAAAAAAAANTATCATTTACAAATATAATAATGCACTTGTTAATGTTACGAGCTTCGAATGACTATCACAGTTGCACAAAAAAAAACATTCGTAATTTATTTAAAGCGCGTATTTTTAAAACTTGTTATAGAAAACTAAACACCACATCTACAGAGACAATGAGAAAGGGTTTAAGTGCATGTCGTTTATTTTTAAACTTGTTCTTTCCACTGCCATCTTGATACCCTGAAGATGTAGATACACGCCAGCTTCTGCAGGTAAAAACTGTGGCTTTCGGCTGGTGTCTGTTTCGAAAGAAGTGATAATTCGGTACGTGGAAATAGATGTTAATGAAATTACTTGTTTGAATCCAACTTTGAAGATATAAACTTAAAAACCAGAACCTAATTTTGAGAAATGGTACCCTCGAGCTCTGTATCGACGCAAATACAACAATTAGTTTTTCGGTGATTCTTTTTTGATTATAAAGTTTTCCAGTTTTTTCCCGGAAACACGCAATAAATTAATGACCGGAAAGGCTTCGACTGAAAAGAAGCACGAATTGTTCTGCTCAAAAAAAGTATCTGGCGGTATATATCTATCTTTAATAGTAACGTAAAAAAATCGAGTTTCGTTAGCTTTTTCTTTATACCAAATTTTTACTTCTTTCAAACCAGGCAGTAGCCTTACGAGTGCCATAAGCAATTATGTATTTTGTGTGCCGAAGGCCAACAAGTACGTGAGCGCTATGAACGACCCAGATGTTTGAAGAATTTTTCCATGGACATCGCACGTACTCGATACTATTCTGCGCTTTACCGTTTTCTCGGAAAAATGTCTGCATCAAGAACACAGAGGCGATATTGCGTACCCATTCGCCGATTGCCTGTGCGAGGCTCCGGTAACGAACCTTGAATATGATTGGCTACTGCGGGCTGCGGAATATCCCGTATTGTCTGGAGCGCCAAGTAGGATACCAGGCTCTGATTGGCGAACAGTGCTTACGACATGTTGCCGACTAGCGACGCCATTTTGCTGGCTAGTACATTACCCGTAAAATGTTTAAGACCGTGAGTAAATTTGTTAAAACACTTTCCTGATTTAAATTTTTGGTTCAATTTCTGTTGTATATTTTCCTTGCACTGGTACTAGTGAAACATATATTAGCAGGATTAAATTATTTAAATCAGTAAAATAATTTGCAAGTAATAATTTTGAATCGATTACAAAAATATAAAATTATATATCACATTTTTGTGAAAAAATTAATGTAGACACAAATTATTGTACTGATATTGTAGTGCAATATTTCTTTCAAGTTGCCTTTAAAAATACATTTAAAAGATTTTTTTTCCAGTGGAATTGGAAATTTTTCTATGAATTCGTCAAAAATGAAAACTATATACTCGTATCTTTCTTTCCAGNTTTTTCCAGTGGAATTGGAAATTTTTCTATGAATTCGTCAAAAATGAAAACTATATACTCGTATCTTTCTTTCCAGTTGATCTGGTGAGAGGCGTGTTGCAGAAGTAGTAAATTATTTTTCTACTCAATAGGTAACAGTATAGGTTTGACACAGAAAAATTATAAATTCACCGATTATTGCCATTCATGTTGAGACATACAGTTACAGTAGACGTTTAGTGCCCTTGTTGTGTATAAAATGAGGAAGGGGTGTATTACATATCATAAAGTGGCAAATTGTTATAATGAGTAAGTTCAATAGGCCACGAGTATTTGCAGCCTAATTGTGTATTTCTAAGGCGTGAGTATCAAACACAATAATATATTTTTTGAAGTCATGTTCATAATACATGTGTAAAAACAATCGATCTAAAAAACCAACAAATGTTCGTATGTTACATAATTTTCAGTAAATTTTTTATAAATAAGTATCAACATGATTCTGCATTTTTTATTTTTTTACTATTGATTTATGTCTTATAATCACGTATAGTTCAAGTTTTCATTTTCATCTGGCATGGTCCTTAACTTTTGATGTGTACTGAACGCCTAGAGTTCGCGGAATAAGGGGCTGTTCCACCTCTGTATTCGTATCTACTCTGTTGGTCTGCGTCGTCGCTGTGCGGTGGCGGTGTTTAAGCAGTTGCCCCTGGTGTATATGTGATGTGGTGCACAGACGTGTCTCGGGTTAGCAGCGCGAGCGACAGGCAGGGGTGGGTATGTGATGTTCCAGGAATGAAACATCACCATTACACCCGCTAACCACCCTCCGAGAACCACCCGCTACACTCTACGCTATACATGTGTTTCCATGCGCGTCAGAACTTGGCGCGACTCTGCTAAACAACTTCCTGCGCTGGAGGAACAAATGTTATGAGAGATTTCATTCCGAGTGAGTGAGTAAAGGGATTTAGGCGGCTCTTAACAGCGAGGCCTTGAAAGTGTTGATATGGGTGAAGCGAGGTGAGTATGTATAAATGCTGCAATGCGAGGGCAGGGGAAACGGGAGATACCCGGGAAACCCCGCCGACCAGCAGAATCATCTTGCACGATTCCCAATGCGAAAGTCCTTGAAGGGGGGGAGGGGGACTCCGCTTTTCCCTGATGGAAAACGAGCAGTCTAACCACTTTCATTCCGAAAAAAATAATTAAATTTGTTGACTACTTATAGCATATTTTTAAGTATCTGATATAATATTTGCGCTTACATAAAAATTGTATAATGGCGATAAAAAAAATTTAATTAATTCTGAAATACGATAATAAATATTTTTTTGAGAACATTTTATATAAAATTAATTAATACAAATGTTATAAAAAATATGTAAATATTAATTTTAATTAAATTTTCTTACGTAATATATGCGTTTCAATAAATTACAATTATGTTTGATTTTGTACTAAAAACGTGAGCTGGGACATCTATAATGGCGCTTTTTCTCACCCTATGCCCACCTATATTGGCCTTAAGTGCAGTCTTGGTAAACTGTATAATGATTTTTTTTTANCGCTTTTTCTCACCCTATGCCCACCTATATTGGCCTTAAGTGCAGTCTTGGTAAACTGTATAATGATTTTTTTTTTAGTAAAGTCACGATAAGACACCAGGCACGTGAACTAGATAGACACACAGCCGTATGAAGTGCGTTAGTATAAAGCGTAGACATCTGCCAGCAAGCTCATGAAATATTTACCCAGGTACGTTATATATCTTATTGAGAGCTGATGAGCTCTGAGTGCATTTCATCATGTGACGACTAAATAGTTTATTTTCTGCACGTTTACTCATGTATTTTGTGCATTTAAGACACAAAAATATTCAACGCANCGCTTTTTCTCACCCTATGCCCACCTATATTGGCCTTAAGTGCAGTCTTGGTAAACTGTATAATGATTTTTTTTTAGTAAAGTCACGATAAGACACGAGGCACGTGAACTAGATAGATACACAGCCGTATGAAGTGCGTTAGTATAAAGCGTAGACATCTGCCAGCAAGCTCATGAAATATTTACCCAGGTACGTTATATATCTTATTGAGAGCTGATGAGCTCTGAGTGCATTTCATCGTATGACGACTAAATAGTTTATTTTCTGCACGTTTACTCATGTATTTTGTGCATTTAAGACACAAAAATATTCAACGCAAGGTTGAGTGTCTGCTGTAACTATATATATTTCCGTTAACAGCGTTTGGTTATTTCCAGGACCGCTGCCCGATGTAAGAGAAGTGCGTTGGCACCCGTGGATTTTGTTCAGTACACACAATGATCTGTACTGGAACCGCGATCGTTGCGAATTGTAAGTTTTTGATGACTGTGGTAAAAGCACGCAAGTTCAATTACCTGTAGGCTATACTACATTGTCGTATGTAAAATAATGCAAATGTCACTGTTAATTGGTTGCTTGTTGTATTAGGGGAAGACCGTGATTCGGTCTGCATTTTACTGTGTATTTATTATTGGCACAGAGTGGTCCAGGAGGTGTAAACTAACGGGTGGACCAATAGCATTAGCCATACGAACATACGAGGTTTCGAATTCTAGCTTGTCCCGAAATTAAAACGCGAATTTTTCAGGTCTCTAGGTCGTGCATCCATAGCGCGAGTTATTGTCGAAATTAGTGGTACATTTAAAATTTAGTGAATGCGCCTAAAGATTTCAGCGAAGTTTGGTAATCAGCCCAAGGGAATGGACAAACGCCAGAATACTCGCATGACAAACTGGGACCTATGCTTTTCAGTGTAAAAACATAGTAACTGTATTTCTGCCATGGGACACATTTTGTATACCTGTATACTCCTAACCTTCAATGCCACATTCGTCCCAAATCATTTAAATAACGTAAAACCAAGTCAATAGAAATTAGAGGTACGGTAGCTGAATTTCTTCGATATAGTTGAGATTTTCTCTGTGTTCTGGCGAATGCCATAGTTCCAAGCTCTGATTCACAGCTGTGATTGTCCAGTCGTCAGCATCTTATTGACACTCAATGACTTGTATATTCACTGATAGACGTAACTGTTGGTGTTTGAGTGTGTAGTAAAATTAATTAGGTTACAAGTCATTTAAAGAGAAAATGTAGATTTTTCGACATATATGAAAAAAATAATAACCTAGCGAACTTGGTATTTTTTTAAATTCTACATGCAAGTGTTATTATGGAACTAGCACCCGAATTTATTCCATGACAAGCTACGACAATAAAACCTACATATACTGCAAACTTAGTATTTTGTTGAGATTTAATTTCCATTCTCAAGGACTTATCCACTGAACAGTTATTATCTAAACTATTTAAATCGTTCATGCCGTACTTCCTGCATATTATTTCAGGGCATATATTGTATACTGTGAACAGCAGCGGCACTTTTCATACGCGTATACTGTAAACCAAACGTTGTCCCTTTTCAAGGCAAACGTAATCAGTCTCTTGGAATGGGTTTAATGACGAGAAATGAAGAGTGATAAAATACGGTCAACTATTTAATAAATTTTGTCATTGCTCACATCAGATTTAATTTACTGAGAGAACAAATTCCGTTTATTAAGAAATTTTTTTATTTGAATCTACGAAAGGCTGAAACTAGTAAGAGTCAGTCAGTTCCATGTAGAGAAAAGAAAATGTGCACTCTATTATCTTCCGTATGCGAAAAAGTGTATTTATGTCCCAATAATGAACTTGCCTACGCTCGAAACCTTGATGCCCGAACATTTACTATTATAAATATACGTTTTTCTACGTATATTAACTTCTCGCATTTATGCCAGTACAACTTTCTGGAGTCATTCATTCCTAAAACTAAACGTAAAAAATAGAAACCTGCGTTTCTGCTGAATAGAAATTTACGAATCACAAAACAAACTAAAAAAATTAACATTTTTACAAGCGAGATATTTAAACGCGCTTATATAGCGATTAAAAATAGACTAAATTATAACGTGCTGAAGTAGACGTCGGTTGCGTTAATTTTTAGATATAGTACCATTATTATCTTCCAAGGAATACTTACTGTACGCACTTACTGTCACGTATCTTTGTTCAAGAAACATGGTCTACTGATCAGTATGTTATACACGCGGTGAATAAGAAATGCATTTTTAAAAAAAGCATTTTCACTTTCACTAGTGGCAAGGTGAGTAATAGCAAATTCTTCGTGTTTCCCAGAAGCTTCGAGGCATAGGCATTATTTGCATAGTTTATTATGTACGATACAGTTCTTGGGTGTTTAATTAACTGACCTTATAATTAAAATACCTAAATGCATATTTAACACCAATTTTTAATTTCATATTAAGACACATTAAATCAGTGGCTGAAATTAATACATATGTGTACATACTCTTACGTGTTATCTTATAAACACTGTAGTTTATCCTGGGACTGGAAGAGTACAAGTTAATTTAGTTTATTAAACTGGTGAGAAGTAATTACACTAATGACACCGTATTTACACTTTTTCGTAAAAGATTTCTGCAGCATTTTGTGCGACAATGTGTTATATAACATAATCTCATAAACTTTACGGATTAATTAAGATGGATGAAGTTATTAGCCAAGATAAGGATAAAAATATCAGCTTCGGAATTTCCTAAATGTTCTAAGTATTATTAAAGAAATAACCAGGAAATACAATGAACTATAAAACTATTTACGAGATGGGAAAGATGGTCTCTTTCAATTTTGTGACCTTGTATTTTGTACGTGTTTGTTACTATGAAGGAAACTGTACCTGTTTGAAAGATAAAGGAGTAATCCAGTAAACAAGATGTTCAACAGCATTAACACATTAAACATACGGAGGTTTTTGTTTTTAATCAAGCCACTTAAGTTTATTTTGATATTATCATATGTGGCCCTTGTATTATAGGTTGAGAATTACTCTAATGCGAGAATTTTGAATTTTGTGTAACTGTATGTTTAGGTTATTATTACCATTGAAATATAGATCAAACCAAAATGTTGTTTGTGTTAAACATATTTTGCAACGGAGAAAAAACATTTAATTAAAATTTTTTCTGGCAGAAAATCATGTGTTGCAGCAAAGAAAGAGTTTTTAGAATTTTTTAATTTAAATGTAAAGCATCAAATACTGCGTTAATAACACCCATCGAAGTTTTTCAGACTATTTTCAGAACATGAAAGAATTTTTTGCAAGGAAATATATTTTTATGTAAATTTTATGCCCCTAATTTTACCCTTATGCGTAAAACTGAAAGTTAATAACAATTGCCGGTTTTCACTAGATTTTTTCGAGTCCATTATGAAGTCCACGCATCTACGTAACCGTACGCTTGTAAATAAAAAAAAACTGCAAGCATAAACCTTGCGTCACTGAAGCTGTGATGTGACCTAAACCCCAGGTTTATGGGCTCCACCCAACATGAATATGTAACGTATCGTTAACTCTCTTTCCCCAGCATACTTCCTTTGTCTCCGCTTTTTTTTTTTACTATTTTCTCCACCCACTCTTCCGTCGTCTTGGAATTTCCAGATTCCAGAATCTGAAACCTCGTTTACTTTCCTTCGCTGTGTTTCTTAATGCCGCAAACAAGCTCATCTTTATGCATGTGCAAACTGGAGATGTAAAAAACACGTTCTACTCCGTTAACAGCTTAGAATGTGATTAAAACCTACAGCAATGTATTTTTTTAAAGTCAATTCTATACTACACAACATTTAAAGGGAGCGTTTTTTTTTTTTTGTTAGTTTTTAACCAATACGTATACACTTGAAGTGTAAGTTTATCATACGTTGTAGAGGTTTTCCAACAATTAAATAACGTCTACCGCACCAAACAGATACATTTTTTATAAGTTAGAACGTCTGTCAAGCAACTAAAATATAATTTTTATAAAAGCAGTTACTGAAACGCGACTTATAACAAAATATTGTATCTGAATCGTAGGTACCTATAATTTCTCCACATTACAGTTTCTTCGAGTCATTAAGGTTGCAGATGCGAAGGCCTGCATCACAATCCATTCACATACTTATTTTATTACCACTAACGGGCGAACAAGTTTGCTTTACGAAAGTCCTCGAATGTTTGACAGAGATTTGTCTAAATATTTATGAAGGTTACGTTGAAAGTAATCGGGAATAAAAAAACATTTTAACAATGGCATTTTAATAAAACATTTTTACTGAGACATTACAAACCACTGTTGTGACTTGGCAGCCACTACAAAGGAAAGTACACCCGTTTCTTTGTTGACTAATCAACTAAGCTTCTCCAACCCCGTTCATTCGCCTGACGTCATTTAAGAGATCCTGTTAATCAGAACTTTAAGATATCCGGAAGATGACAAAATTTTACAAAACGTAAATGAAACTTTGCCACACTCTATGATAAAAGTTATTATCGTGGGGCAAAGCGTGTTAGTAGCATTTTCCAAAATATTATAATTATTTGAATGCCGCACTGACAAGATGGTATCATCACGTTTGACCGACGAACAATGTAATGAGAGCTTATCAGATTAGGATGCTTAAGTTTTCGTAGGAAATTAAGTACGAGTGTATAAGCAAGTAACCCGTGATAATTAAATTCATGGTTGGACATATTAGTTATTTATGAATTTCTTATTAAAACTTAATTGTCACATAACATTTTTCTGTTCTCTTTATATGATTAACTCTTCTTGGCAAAGGACAACGACACCTATTTCACAGACTCTGTGAAATAGGTGTCGTTTCACAGACGTCATTAAAACACCGTCACAGTAAATTAAAAAAAAAAAAAAAAAACAAGCCAATTGTCAATGGTTTGAACAGAAATTTCCTTGATATTATTTCGTCTGTTTTATTTGTGTTATTCAATAAATCTCTTAATTGGCGCGTAACCGAAATTATAAATAACTATCTGTCCCCGCGGCTCCACTCGTGTNGAGCAATGTATTTTTAGAGTCAATTCTATACTACACAACATTCGAGGAGAGTGTTTTTTTTTTGTTAGTTTTTAACCAATACGTATACACTTGAAGTGTAAGCTTATTGTACGTCGTGGAGGGTTTCCAACAATCAAATAACGTCTACCGCACCAAACAGAGAAATTTTTAATAAGTTAGAACGTCTGTCAAGCAACTAAAATATAATTTTTATAAAAGCAGTTACTGAAACGCGACTTATAACAAAATACCGTATCTGAATCGTAGGTACTTATAATTTCTCCACATTACAGTTTCTTCGAGTCATTAATGTTGCAGATGTTATTCAATAAATCTCTTAATTGGCGCGTAACCGAAATTATAAATAACTATCTGTCCCCGCGGCTCCACTCGTGTGGACTACAAAAAATTGTTTAGGTTTTTTTTTAAATAAAGTTGAATTTGACAAATATTTTAAATTTTAACATATTTTAATTGTTTACATCTTAATATTTTGCATGAAGTCATTGGTTAATTTTTTTTCTTTTCTAATATAAAGACATGTATTTTATCGCAGGGCCTCTTTGTACACGAAGTTGTACGCTTATTAGTATTTCTCTGTTATAGATACATATATGCTACCGCAGAGTTCTTGAGGTCTTTTTATTCTACACAATTCCTTACTTCATGATATTCTTTCATCCTTAACGGTTTGGACAGCGTATTGCAAGAGAGCGCGCTGGCGGCAAACTTTTTTTCCGATTTGATTCACTATTATTGTCACTGCTTATTCCTTATGTTACTTTACGTAACAAACTATATACTTAAACCTGACCAGAGAACATAGCTATGAATAAAAAAAACCACGCAGATCGTGTAAATGGTTCTCGAGCGATAAGCTCACTAACAGACAGACAGATAGAGAGACGTTAAGTTTTATAATACGTATAGATTGTGTCGGAACTTATTTTAAATTAACAGAAAGTGGAACACAAATTTTTTAAGGTTGGTTAATTGCAATACAGTGTCTATTTCTTCGTTTAATTCATAAAATGTTCGAGACAGAATTGGGCGTTGAGAAGAGTTCTTTTCGAATTTTTCTGAAAGTAAGAGGATTAGGAGAAATGGATGGGGAGAGGGCGTGGAGTCAGTGTCTCGACATGATGTGGTACGTACCCCGGAGACAGATGACGCGAAACACCCTCCAACGTCCCGTGTCCCCCCCCCCTTTTTTTCCTCTATGCGCCGTCACTCCTCTTTCATTACCTCCCAGAGGGGACGGAAAGCGGGAGACACGTGTCAAGATGTTTCCGGGGACGTAGAATNGAAAAATTGTTTAGGTTTTTTTTTAAATAAAGTTGAATTTGACAAATATTTTAAATTTAAACATATTTTAATTGTTTACATCTTAATATTTTGCATGAAGTCATTGGTTAATTTTTTTTCTTTTCTAATATAAATACATGTATTTTATCGCAGGGCCTCTTTGTACACGAAGTTGTACGCTTATTAGTATTTCTCTGTTATAGATAAATATATGCTACCGCAGAGTTTTTGAGGTCTTTTTATTCTACACAATTCCTTACTACATGATATTCTTTCATCCTTAACGGTTTGGACAGCGTATTGCAAGAGAGCGCGCTGGAGGCAAACATTTTTCCGACTTGATTCACTATTATCGTTACTGCTTATTCTTTCTGTTACTTAAAGTAACAAAATATATACTAAAACCTGGCCAAAGAACATGGTGATGAATGTAAAAAAAAAACACGTAGATCGGATACGTGGTTCTCGAGCGATAAGCGCACTAACAGACAGACAGAGAGACGTTGAGTTTTATAATACGTATAGATTGTGTCAGAACTTATTTTAAATTAACAGAAAGTGGAACACAAATTTTTTAAGGTTGGTTAATTGCAATACAGTGTCTATTTCTTCGTTTAATTCATAAAATGTTCGAGACAGAATTGGGCGTTGAGAAGAGTTCTTTTCGAATTTTTCTGAAAGTAAGAGGATTAGGAGAAATGGATGGGGAGAGGGCGTGGAGTCAGTGTCTCGACATGATGTGGTACGTACCCCGGAGACAGATGACGCGAAACACCCTCCAACGTCCCGTGTCCCCCCCCCCTTTTTTTCCTCTATGCGCCGTCACTCCTCTTTCATTACCTCCCAGAGGGGACGGAAAGCGGGAGACACGTGTCAAGATGTTTCCGGGGACGTAGAATTCTTCAGCGCGTCTCGTCTCGTTTCTCTGGCCTCCAGGCATCTCCCCCCTCCCCTCGACCCACGGGGCCGCACACATGCGCCCATAGTCTCCAAGCCCCTCTGCTAATTACGATTCAGGGGCCCCCTCGACAACGAGCCTGCTCAATAATTAACAAACCCTCTTGTTGCTCTCGACAACGCATGACACGTTCAGCAGCAACGCAGTTCTCGGAATTACGCTCTCATATTTACACAGTACGTATTCTCGTAATACTTGTTACACGTTATTGTCGTATTGTTACGGTTCAGTGAATGCGGGCAAGCCCAGCGAACTGCAGCATCTCGTCGGTGACCGGCGCAGGCAAATAATCCAAAACACGTTCCAAAAGTGAGTCTATAGTATACTCGCAGTTGAAGCCTTGGAAATATCAGCTCATGTTAGACGTATTTGGTTATTTCCTTAATATAGCTTGTAACACAAGCGATTCATAAAAAAAACGTAAAATTTCCTTAATTTTTGTTAAATTACACTTTTATGTACATATTATTTTTCTATTATATTTCATTTATAATTTATATGAACAAGAACGGTGAGGAAAAAAAAAGGTGTATTGGTGTTGCCTCGTAATAAATAGCTCCTGGGCAAAAACATTATCACCCTGCGTTTGCATGAGGCGGAGAAATATCCTGAAAGTAGAACTTCAGCGCCAGTAACCGTGAATTGATTATAGCAACACGACACACGTGCAAACTTTCATGGCTTGTAAGGCAAGCTGCCACAAGCACGTGTTCCATATTGTAGGTTCTCAGTACGACGTAACGACAAACTGCAGTTCACTTTCGCCACGCGGAAATACGTTATGCTGTATAAATACATGCACAATTGGCACACGTTAACTGCTTTGCAAGGCTTGAGAGCTGGCCTAAGCTGTATTACGTTATCATACTAAACTCAAAAACTTAACTGAAGTGGTTTCGTTGTACCAGGTAATTACTCGTAGTCTTAACCACCGTACGCCATGTTACAAGCCAAGTCAATGCCGACTTGTGTTCGTTGGACATTTCTTTAATGTCGCAGTAGCGAAAAATATTTAGTTGTACGTGTTATTTTTTTAGCGTAATGCCCACTTTTGGTTTGCGGCAACATAACTCAGAGGCTTTCTAAATGTATTAACACTTCGTCAGTATATTTGCATGCTAGTCACATAAGACTTTGTAAACAGTTAATATTATTAACTTCGTCACAACATTATTAATTTTACTATGACATATACGTTTAAAGAAATGCCTCGTTAGTAAGAACAGTAGGTTTTTATTACTGTGTGGTACTAACAAAACCACGCAATACGACCGAGTATGCTTCATTGTAAACTTAAGTACCCCACCTACCTGGTGCTTGAAGTGCGTTGCAGTGGGTTTTAAATCAGCGTTTTTTTTTCACGAAACCTCTAAACGCTCCCCCATTATGCTCACATGCGAAAATAAAACACACGTCAGACACGGTACAAATCATGTTCTCAATACATAGAGACATGAACAATTCGCGTATTAATTTTGGGACAAGCTAGAATTCAAAACACGTGTGTTTATATAACTTGAGCCATTGGACGACACGGTGTTTGACATTTCCTGGAGAACGCTGGCCTCATCATCACCATCCACTTCGACAGCAGACAACCAATGTGCAGTTGACATCGGCACATTTGTACATAAGGCTGTAGAGTTCAGCCCGCAGGTCGTTGAACTCCGGAATTTTTCAGGTTTCTATCAATACATCATTAACATTATTAGTAATATTTCCGAGCCCTCCAACATAGCGAGAAACGGCTTTTTCACGCTGCTATATCTCATAATTTACTGGTCGGAAACATACGATACTATTATAGAGACCTGCATTGAAATTTGCTTCTGATTTTCCAGAAATAAAATTATAGGGGTTACTGTTCTAAGTCCCATTAAGTCACGCAGCACGACGGAAACACTGCACGCCAGTTCCGCGCGTTGCGTGTAGGGGCGATGGAGCACTAGGCGCGCGTGTCAGTGTCGCCCTTATAGCTCGCTCGCTTCTCAGCCCCAAGCGCGCTAAAATAACTGTAAGTAGGCGGCGCAAGATCTTGTCAAAGTAAACACCGTTCTTATTTTATTCAGTTTTTGTATTCAAAACAGAGCTTATTAAAATAACATTTTAAATCGATTTGATGCAGATACCTGGAAAAAAGATATGGATATCGATATAAGATCGTTAAAAAAAAAATATGGACTACTTATATTGAAATATTGTTGATGGAATATCNATGGACTACTTATATTGGAATATTGTTGATGGAATATCGTCATTTCGACATAATCGATATTTTTTCAAGATCCCTAAGGCGGGGCGATGCTGCACTCCATTAGTTACTCAGTTATTCGATGCTCCGGGAATGTTGCGTGCGCCTGCCAATATTCTCTGCTGTTTTGTTCTTACGATCAGGTCTTGCTAGCCTGATGGCATTCTCAAACATATCGCGTGTAATTGGGACACGAGCCGTGAGTGGCTAAACTATAACACAAAAGATACCCTCCTCCTCCCCCTCCACCAACGGTTGGAAGTCGGGCCGTTTGTTTGTTAACACACGCAGCGGTGTACGGGACCTTTGTAGCCGAGACACTGCTCCATGAAGACGTCAGTATATGGGGTGTTCCCATCGCCGTAGAACGTCTACAAACACTAGCCTTCGGAGCCATGATTAAGTTAAATAAGTTCCATTTAAATAGCTTCAACATTTAACAACGTGCCGCGGCTCATTAACGTACGATAATAACAATTATAGTAAAATTTTAACCTTTTCAACATATCTTCAAGCTCCGCCGATTATAACTAATATGTATTGTAACGAGTTGTAACTGCTTTTTAGATAATACAAAGCCAGGCAAACCTACCTACTTNATAATACAAAGCCAGGCAAACCTACCTACTTCATCCTATCTCTAAGTACGCTTCCCTTAAAGTTTTTAAATATGTAATTTTAAAAACCTACAAATTACAACATCACGCATTTATTGTAGTCCAGGTAGGTTAACAAAAATAACAGGTTTCAGATTACATTTAAGTACTTTTACGCACTCGCTGCTTTGTTCCGCATGAGTGAGTTAAAGTGAAGGACAGAGCAGCAATATGACACGATTAGTATTTTTGCGGTGTGTGCTGCCGACCTTTGTATTGAGTTCCTGTATTTATCTGAAGAAATTTCTAGTGTTCTGCTGACCTAGTTTCTCTAAGTGCGACTGGGAGTGCGTCGAACTTTCCAGGTCTAGGTAGACAGAGTGTAATAAGTGCGATGGGCCTCTGGGCCGAGAGTTGTTGTTGGAGTTGGCGAGTGGATGGGTGGCTGGAGTTTTTGCGATAGACGACGAGCGAGAAGAGAGACGAGTGGCGAGAGAAGTGACCAGCGGGAGGAAAATTTGTGACTGCGAGCCTCAGTGCAGCAAATAGTGCGACTGGCAGGCTGAACTATTGGACTCGGTGAGTGAGTGGAAAACATTACAAATTATGGCAACAGACAGACTGAAAGCGGTTAATTATAAGTATGAGTTATTGAACTATAATAAAACAGATACGTTAAGACGGACGTTAATTTGAGTTATAATGGACATTAAACGTTTGGTTCAGTGAGAAATAAAAAGAGCAATAATGGAGATAGATAGTTTAATTTATTCACACAGCCATTATTTACAGCATTAAAGTCATGTTTAATTATTTTATTTTTATGAAAACCTCCGTCTCTCACGAACTTGGATACGCCCCTCAATCGTCTTGTAATAGTACCGTTTACACTTATATTTTTCCTTGGTTCTGATGTGTAAAACCATTTCCTCCCTTAACGGTAGATGGCCGAGAGATTGAGAAGTGGCTAGAACGGCGAGAGCCTCCCTCGCTCTACGGACCACACCTATGCAGCCGGAAATTGCCGGCCGCAACCTCAGTAATTTGACCTGTTGTTTGTCACACGACAGAATATTATTGTGACCACACCTTACACAACACGAAAAGCAATTCTACAATCTGACAGACGACGAGATGACGATAGAAGTTATATCAAACAACAAGCACTTAACATAAACAATATTAATTAAAGTTCCTGCCGTACGTTGAACGTACATAATACCAGGTAGTCACCACTAGGTAATACAAAAAAAATAAATATATCAGGTTGAATTC
This sequence comes from Clitarchus hookeri, assembly GCA_002778355.1. Taxonomy (NCBI): domain Eukaryota; kingdom Metazoa; phylum Arthropoda; class Insecta; order Phasmatodea; family Phasmatidae; genus Clitarchus; species Clitarchus hookeri. The sequence goes on from NQII01003532.1 coordinate 96,387, forward strand.
ACGGAGTAGCCTTAACTTTACGAACAATTCGGGATACATTTTTACCAGTACTTTTGTAACGTTGTAATCTGTGTTTGCGGTATAAGCAACTGTTATATCTCTTCATACCCACCCCACTATGCCACGTGTTAGTACATATTAATTTATATATATAAGGGACACTCGATTGTGTAGAACACTGTGAATATTACCTCCATACCTAATACATTCACAACGTGTACGGGTCTCTAATCATGCACCGACTACCGACACACTCGCACCACAACTGCTTTAAGCCATCAGTGTTTCGGCCTGATGAAGGTGGTTCAGAAGTCGCCTGAAGTGGACCGAGACAGGCAAAAATGTATTCAGCTACTCACGGGGGGGAATTGATTTACGTTCGAATGGAACGGATTGGCTCGGTTCGATATAATCCTTCCGTGATGGGAATGCGCGCTTTCCATTTGTAGCTTTGTTATTCACTGGCATTTTTTTTTTCTAAACGCGCAACAGATATTCGCAATGAAAAAGCCTCGATCGGAGAAGTGCACGCAGATATAGTAAAAGGTCGTCTATTCAAGTTGATGCCATTTTTTTTTCGCGGCTATTTATCCGTCATTTTACTCTCGTTGAAGCTCGCCAGTATATTTTCTAGTAATATAGTGTGTATTGAGTCGAACATTGGCAACCATATCCTGTTTCCCCTTCACATTTTTCGGAATTTTTAACGTTCATAAACCATTAAAAAAAAAAACATATTTTACTGATACTAAAATTATTATATCTAGTATTATTTCCCAAATGTTTCTGGTATATTTCTACCATAGATGTTTCTCAAACATTACATTTATTATTTAAAGAATCCCTGAAACAAATGGAATTTAGTGCGTTTTCCTTTTGCATATGTCCTTAACATGAACTTTTGAATTTGCAGACGTAATGTCAATCCCACACTTGCTCGTTCAAATTACCCAAAATAGCGGTGCTTTTAAAAAAAAATTTCTTATGATTTCAGTAAATTTTATTTCTATTTAAACTAGGTCGTAAGAAAACTGGTTTAGTTTTTAATATATGTGCTTTTGTTAATAAGGAGCTAACAGTGTCGCCAAATAACTTAGCTTTAGCGGTACAAGTGACACTTAAGCCGATAAAATTTCGGGAACTCGGGAACTGATTAGCTCGCAGCGGCACTGTTTGAATTCGGTTCACTCTCATGGGAAATCTTTACGATAATATGCAGTTGATGTACGATCGCGTGGGCTGCAACGACCGTAACGAGAGAAGCAAATAGTCGGCACGATGTGTTCTCCAGCAGGGTAGCTAGGTAACTACCGTTACTGAGTGAATTACACAACTCGCACCTCTTACAATTATACCTTCAAGTATGAAAGTAACGCAGGCCACGTTAAAGTAAGGAAACAATTCCGTAATCTTCGACATGACCCAAAAACTGAGGCGTCGTGAGCGTCTCTAACAGGTAAACAATGCCTTTAAGGGAAACCAACACCCGCCATATTGGATTGCTGGTTATTTTCATCTTGTTTATAATCGCCGGTAGTTCAGACTAATTTACGAAGCATCCTAATTTAGTCACCCCACTCCACTTTCAATTTATTACGAGAAAATGATACAGGAGCTTGAGCTACATAAACAATAGCAGTTTANAGTCACCCCACTCCACTTTCAATTTATTACGAGAAAATGATACAGGAGCTTGAGCTACATAAACAATAGCAGTTTGATTTATAACACTTTCATTTAAAGCAAACGTTTTTCAACATATTATATCCCTTACATCAATTAAGTTAATATAACTAACAGCAACACCAGGATTGTTATGCAAAAGACGATAAAAACACATCACAAGGGCCAGTGACTTTTCGCGTAAAAATCGAAACACACAGCAGACTTCAATACGATATACACACCTCAGCTCTTGTTATACCTCCATTGGCTGCTGGTGCCGTGTCCGNACACACAGCAGACTTCAATACGATATACACACCTCAGCTCTTGTTATACCTCCATTGGCTGCTGGTGCCGTGTCCGTCTTCGACTAAGCCACTCAGGACCAAGTCACTCAGACACTGAACCTTCGCGATTCGTGCGCAAACGGTTAACGCAGACCAGAATATTTTTTTAGCCAATCAAAGAAGCTGGACGACCCTACAGTGTTTTGGACTGTATCTTGTCTCGAAATCTTTTCGCGAAATATCACTGCCCCTATACATCACTTACAGCTACCAGTATTAGCAGTAATACCTTGAATATACCAAATCTATATAAAAAAAAGAAATCATTTCGTAAATCAAACCGCATTTCTTTTGTGGCTCAAGCTCCTGTACCGTTTCTCGAGTAAAAAATTTAAAGTGGAGTTTGGTGGCGAAATTTGGATGTTTCGTAAATTAGTTGGTACTACTGGTGATATTCGTATATTAGGACATGTACAATTTGTTTATAGTACATAATTAAAATGTTAAANTTAGTTGGTACTACTGGTGATATTCGTATATTAGGACATGTACAATTTGTTTATAGTACATAATTAAAATGTTAAATATATTTTATGTTGTTATTATTTCATCGCCTGTGATCCCTTTAACATGTACGAATACCTTGAACGAAGTTGCAACACTTATCTGTGCGACACAGAATTACAGAGAATACTTGACTGTGGACTCGTGTTTATGTCACAATATTGACTTTGCACAATTACGGCTGAATTATTAATGTGACGTANATACTTGACTGTGGACTCGTGTTTATGTCACAATATTGACTTTGCACAATTACGGCTGAATTATTAATGTGACGTAATTATGAGTTCGTAGTTATGTCTGTAATGATGAGTAAGGTCAATAGCTAGTTAAGTATATGGGTAATTTCGGTATTTTCTTTTTTAAACTCATGAACAAGCAACAAATAAACAATTATCCAGTACGGCAACGAAAGGTTCCCCTTAATCCAATAATTGACGCGTAAACATAATGAGTGCGTGGTTAGATCTACGAGCTTCTGCGACTTTTGGTAAGTTTTCAAGATCTGCTTCGTTAAAAAAAAAGGTCTTATTCGTTTTCAGACACTTAAATACCCCACGGAACGAAATAAATTTTTCCCCTTAATCTCACGCCATTAAACACACTTTGAAAATTTACGGAAAGTCGCGTGATATTTATGAAATGTCCGGTAATTAAAAAAATGTGCTCTTTATTTTAACCATTTAGACCTAGCGTGCACAAATGTATACACAAAGCACAGTAAGGCGAATGTTGGCTGCTACTCTATACACTGCGATGCTTATTGGCCATTGAACTCCCTTATGGACAGCTGATTCGAAAACCACGCCACTGTTTGGCGATATAAAAGATTTATTTTACTACCGAAGTGATATGTAGGCTCAAGTACAGCACGCATCAAACATTTCTTATTTGCAACACATGAAAACAGACACAAAAATTTTTCTGAAAGCAGTTCACCTCGAACAGCCTTACGAAAACATTTTTAGAGTACCGAAATGATTTGTTTTACTTTCTGTAACTTTTAATGTATATGAGAGTATGAACTAACAAGATTGTGAAATATGATTTAATTTTTTTTTTTATAATAACTGAACATTTTTACTTGACCGACGCAGGAATGATGTGACCAGGCCCATGGCATTATCAATTTGTCAAATGACGGAATTATACGGAACGTGCATCCAAGCAGATCGTTAACACTGCTTTCCGAAGTGCTCACATTACCGTGTACAGCCTTTATTTGGATATCAGCACAAACATTAATTTTTTGTTGGTTATATGTAGGGCCAGTGACTTTTCGCGTAAAAATCTGAGCACACAGTAGACTTCAATACTATATACACACCTCAGCTGTTGTTATACGTCCATTGGCTGCTGGTGCCGTGTCCGTCTTTGACCAAGCCACTCGGGACTAAGTGACTCCGACACTGAACCTTCGTGATTCGTGCGCAAACGGTTAACACGGGCCAGAACATTTGTTAGCCAATCAAAGAAGTTGGACTACCCTACAGTGCTTTGGACTGTATCTTGTCTCGAAATCTTTTCGCGAAATATCACTGCCCGTAGTTATATGATATGCTTTAAGTACAGAATACTAGCAGGTGGCTTTTTGGTGTTAGGTCAAGTTACCAATTGCACACGTTTGTGTGCATCAGCAGCGAAACTCTAAAGATGACTCACCACGTTGCGAATCCGGGAGGTACAACACGGTAGAGATAACCATCAAAAAAATACCACCGGTCCGAAAAAAAAAACCCAGGGGTGCGGGCAGCCCGAAATTGAATTTTCCTTGCGAGGGGGCGGGTCATCGCCGTTGTTATCGCCCGTGCACTCTCTTGTTATTTTCTTCCCTCGCGGCTATTGGCCTCGCAAGAGGGGGGTTGGTGACGTCTGCCACCCCTAGGGCTCGACCTCGCCTCGCAACCCCCGTTCGCCGAGTGGGTTTTATCGACAGGTCTGAGCCACCGAATTCCCCACATCCCCCCGCTTCACCCCTTCGCAGCGATGGCGGTCGTCACGCGCAGATGCGCAGACCCCTAACCCAACCCTCTCCGGAGGGTAGAACATCCACGAACCTGGCAGCTCACTGATCCCAGGCGATACCTTAGGCACATCGTCCATAACTCCGCACACCCCCGGANTATATATATATATATATATATATATATATATATTGTAAGTCAAATTATTGGCTTTATTTTATTTTATTTTTACAGACCCGGAAATTTTAGGGATTCGTCTGAGGACAAGTTAAACTGCGTTCATATGTACGTAAGTGTTTGCGCTTCCATTCGACAACGGTTTGTTAGACACGCCCCCGAACGACTTTCAGCCAATAACGAACTTGCAAGGAAAATAAGAAACGAATCCCGTGCTACCTGGTCCTGGGGGTTAAACTGGAACGACTGCCAAATGAACTGCTAACTGATGCTCGAATGCACGAAGGATTGTGGAGTCTAAGCTTGTTGCCGAATATATCCGCGATATTTCCGTGTCTCTATACATTGCCTACGCTAGTGGATGTGTGGTGATCTGTTGCAAGGTAACCTGGCACTAGCTCTGTACTGTACCCTGTTACTTGCAAGTTCGAACTTCCACCACTAGAGCGTAGCTCGGCAGATGACGCCACAAGACGTGTGTCATGGGTCCCTAGCTGCTCTCTTGTGAGTGGTAGAAGTGCACCCAGTTTCCCGTAGGCTGCATGGTGTTTACTCGCCCCTGCTGCCTGCACCTAGAATGTACAGCAGAGGCCAAGCAGCAGCTTACCTTGCAACACAGTTCACCACACGCTACTGATCTACACCAATGTTTCCCAACGTGTGGGTCGCGTCCCACTGGTGGATAGCGGACATAAAATTTGGTGGGCCCCGAAAAATATATAGTTTCATACTTAAACATATGCACGAGTTATAAATGTAATAATTGAGAACCTACACATATGCAATGCAACTGTCAATCAGACGTAAAATACTACGCAGAGTACGCAGTGATTGCTGGACTGTATATTGGTTTGAAATATTTTCGCGAAATATCACTGTTCCTAGTTATAACGAATATGTTTTGCACCAGTTTGCATAAATAAAAAAGGTTGCGTAAATTTTTTTTTTCAGGTTCCATTCAAAACTATTATAATATTAAATCCACGTGTGGTTATTTTTATCACTTTTATCACCATTGTTTAGGTGAATCGATGATAATTAATAGGAGGGGACAGTGAAAGCCTGTTATCTATTTTAGGCAATCAGTTTCACTGGTTTACAGATAAATTATTGTTCATATAATTAAGTCCCTTTATTGTCAGTACTTGTAACTTATTCGGGTGAAACGTTTAGTTTCATTTTTGTTGGTTGAAAATATTATTTGTTATTGCTGTATTTGGAAGTCAAGTAAAAAAAAAACCAGTTAAATAAATAAACATCGTCGAGTATTTTATGTAAAAAGTAAAAAAGATAATCCAACAAAATTTTTTTTTTAATTTTCAACTTTTACGTTGAAGCAGAACCAGTTGGGAATAAGGATGTATTTTTTTAACAGTTGTAATTCGCCAGTCCGTTTAGTTCCCAGGGTATTTTGAAAAACACAAACCAATTTATTTAATTGCACGTGTATAATAGTTGTAAGCACTTATCTAAAACAAATATTTCCTTTCCGTCGCAAAAGAGTGAGCGAGAGATAAATTGCCCTCTACGCACGAGATTACTACCGCGATCAAACCCTGCAACTAGTGAAAGCATCTGTAATGTTTCCCACATACTAGAGTCACTGTTTTTCTTCGCCAGGAATCAAACCCTATTCGCTGTGGTGGCAGGCGAGAAGTGTGGCCATTAAAATACCGTGACAACTCGCTACCGAAGACAGGTGGGTCTAGCTTCGATATTTTTAGAGCACTCTGGCTTGTTGTCAGTTATTTATTAAGGGCTTTCACGTCATGTTAAGCCTTTCAAGAGGTTACAGCAGCTATATTTAGTCCTTTTGTACAAAAGTTCGACCAGTTAATACGCCGTTGTCTGCCCGAGTCATGTTTCATTCCCCTACCGCTCTGCTTGCCATGAAGGCCCGCGGTGCTATAGTGGTTAGACTGCGTGCCTCCCGCCATGGCGAACCGGGTTCGATTCCCGGCGGGATCGTCCCCAAGTTTTCGTATGTAGATACCATACCGGACAATTCCGCTGGTCGGTGGGTTTTCTCGGGGGTCTCCCGTTTCCCCCGCCTTTGCATTCCGGTGCTGCTCCATACTCAGCTCACTTCACCCTCATCGGATCTCAAGACCTCGATGTTAGGAGCTCCACCTCACAGCTTATGTACCCTGTGCTATTGATAAATCTTGTCGCGAATCTAACAAACAAGCGATATATTCGCATATTACTAATGGTTGGCACATAATATCCTTTACGCTCATGTCGAAAGCAGATAATGGAATTTTGCCATGTAGTATGGAGGATGTTTGGTGTCTGGTAATGTAATGGGAAAAACAGAGGAAGTATTGGTTTTTTTTTCAGATCATAAATATTTTACTGCAAGGTCGTACTTTCGAAATGACATACCACTTCTTAATATGAACGAACGGTTTCAATCAGCGAAACGCGCTGCATGGAAATCTAGTTATCCTGTTGATGTGTTGACTGATGTTCCAGTGTAAAACCACAGGAAATCAGCGCGTGCCTTCACTGAAAATCGGCAAGATCTGCTTTTAAATCTCTGAAATCCAGCCGCCTGAGTTAACTGCTATACCAGCGCCCTTTTTTTAATTCGGTGGCGCCAGTTCTGCTCATATAGAAAAAATTAAGCTCTTATTTAGTAATGGCCACTTATCACTAGGGCCAGTGACTTTTTGCGTAAAAATCGGAGCACACAGTAGACTTCAATATTATATACACACCTCGGCTGTTGTTATACATCCATTGGCTGCTGGTGCCATGTCCGTCTTTGACCAAGCCACTCAGGACTAAGTAACTCCGACACTGAACCTTCGTGATTTTTTTGCGCAAACGGTTAACGCAGGCCACAACATTTTTTAGCCAATCAAAGAAGGTGGACGACCCTACAGTGATTTGGACTGTATCTTGTCTTGTAATCTTTTCGCGAAATATCACTGCCCCTACTTATCACTAATGACCTTCAGTTACTTTGTTCATTTTACATACCTTCAATCATTTTCTCTTGTTAATTTTTTTTGGAGAGTAAACTTAATGAACTCATCTTCCTAAATTTGTGTATTTTTGCGGCATCCTCTAACTACCCCTTCCTCGATTTTCGGTCCCAACACATTTTCTGATGTCCATCATAAGCAAATTAATATTAATTATATGTGAGGAATTGAATGGTTTGAGATATAATTACTGGTTATGTTACAAATTGTCTTCTTAAATGGCAAAGCATAATTTTTTCTCTGAATCACATAGTCTTTACTACCCCCGTAAATTGTATATAATTAAATAATTATGCCAAAGAAACTTCAGTGTCTTTATTTGCTACGATAGAAGAAGCATATTTTTTTTTTTTTTAATTTTCAACGGTGAACCTGACTGTAACTAAATTTGTCATTTGAGACAGTCTCCCATAAATATTTATTAAGAAATTTGGCATTTAATATTTTAGTGCGTTTTTTTAGATAAAAATATTTTTGGTGTGTAACAGGCAACAAAAACAAATTATTAAACTCGTAAACCGTGCCACTACTTTGCGTAATAAAGGTTTTTTCTTACTATTGAAAAACACAGAATAATTTAATTATAAACGCATATTATATAATTGTTATGTGGATTTTAAAACAATAATGAAGTAATTTGTAATATAGATTGTCACACATAAGATACGCTTAGGTTGCCACAATATGTTATTGATACAATTTAAACCCATTTCCGTTAGCCTATTAACGATTAACAATATTACTGACATTAGTTATTAAATACTTCCATTCTCTTGTAAGATCTCGTATAGACTTAGACTTAACCAATACACAAACCTTTATTAATTTACCTGAGAGGCTTGTAATAAGCGGTGACCCTATTAATTACAGTTGCGTGTTACTTTCCGTTCCTATTTCGTTTCCGTAGATTTATTATTAATTTAACTTGTATTTATTATGTGTTAAACCCTACATTTACTTACAAAATACAGATAAATACCAAAACGGATTGATGGTGTCCTAATCCTTTTTTTCACACATACACGGAAAATTTTGGTAAACATTTTTAACTCTGAGTTCTTAAAATTGTACTAAGCCAGGAAGCTTCAAAATTGATGGCAAATATAATTCTCAGGTAATACATTAAAACNGAGTTCTTAAAATTGTACTAAGCCAGGAAGCTTCAAAATTGATGGCAAATATAATTCTCAGGTAATACATTAAAACCAGTTAAAATGAGCAGCTTTGATTGTAATAACTCCTGGTAAAGTACGTACACTGAATTATCAATGGGAATAAATTACCCCTTCAATGTTCTCGTCAGACCGTAAAAAAGCAAAATTGCTCTTTACATATTCATACTTCATAGCTGTGCCAAATCACAATCTGTAGCACAGTGGCCTTTTAATTTTTCGAGATAATAGATGAATGAATTCAAGCAACGATTAAATATTTAATTTATTGCGGAAAATATCGGACTGCTGTGCGGGAGCATGAGGTAGTTTACATACGGCGAACGTTGCGCATATAATTAAACTGGGTTAGACAGATAAATCAACGAAGCGACTAATACTCCAGTTAATTTAATAGCCCCCTTTTGCCTAGNGAGTTCTTAAAATTGTACTAAGCCAGGAAGCTTCAAAATTGATGGCAAATATAATTCTCAGGTAATACATTAAAAGCAGTTAAAATGAGCAGCTTTGATTGTAATAACTCCTGGTAAAGTACGTACACTGAATTATCAATGGGAATAAATTACCCCTTCAATGTTCTCGTCAGACCGTAAAAAAGCAAAATTGCTCTTTACATATTTATACTTCATAGGTGTACCAAATCACAATCTGTAGCCCAGTGGCCTTTTAATTTTTCGAGATAATAGATGAATGAATTCAAGCAACGATTAAATATTTAATTTATTGCGGAAAATATCGGACTGCTGTGCGGGAGCATGAGGTAGTTTACATACGGCGAACGTTGCGCATAGAATTAAACTGGGTTAGACAGATAAATCAACGAAGCGACTAATACTCCAGTTAATTTAATAGCCCCCTTTTGCCTAGNAATTAAACTGGGTTAGACAGATAAATCAACGAAGCGACTAATACTCCAGTTAATTTAATAGCCCCCTTTTGCCTAGCAGTCGGGCTGCTGTTAATCATACGACACCAGTTCACTGGCGACGGGACAGAATGTTTATTGCGCTTTTCCGAGTAACATTTTTAGCCAATCCTCTATACGCAATTGAACGTGGAACTGAAAAGGAACCATCGTTTTGGAAGGGCGGAGGGGGGGGGGGATTAAGCGTGCGAAAACAGCGAAACTAAAAAATGTACCGGCACTAGACATTTCTGCAAGCTCTCTATATTTTTTTCCCCCCTTTACCACCCATCAGTTCATTTTGATAACGTCGTTCGCACAAAAGCCTTCAAAGTCGTGGTTCCTGTTCCCCCCCCCCCTCAATAGCCCCTTTCCGGATACACCGGGCCTGCGTCCCTTCCGCGCTGCAATTCATCATCTTCAAACCCAATATTTTGTTCCGCCATCCATAATTTCCATCGAGCCGAGGCCTTCGTATCTTCTCTCCCTCGTCCTGTTCACTTTTATAGATATTCAATTTCTTTCAGATTTTTATTTTCCGAGTGACGCAAAGCTGTCTGTCAGAAATAACGCTCTCCCGGAATCGCGCTCTTGCACGCGATCCATCTTCCGAAGCGGAATTTCGTATAATGCCGCCTACAGGCACGATTAAACTTCTGGGGAGGGAATCTTAACACAGAGCTTAAAAAATTTGTTATTTTCACACGGGAAATAATTATGTTTATAATTGGTCTTTCGGTGACATTCAGTTCAAACTGATTTGTTATTAGAAACGGTTTATAGGCTCCCCCTGCTAAGCTCCAACATAGCAAAATGGGAAATTAAATAAATGTTATATAAATATTACTCCAGACTGCTAATGCAATGGCCTTAACTTTATTTTGGAATTAGATACGATGAAGCGAAATATAATGCCAATATTTAACCTCGGCTACCTTCTGAAATATTTATTTTCTCGTGTTTCGTAAAATAGCAGATTGTTCCTGGAGAAAATCTACATGAGACACTTTCTGAATGCGTGTATTTTGAAAAGTGTGCGTGTGCTGTCTTACATATATATAGATAGAGCTTCCTCAACCGGCATACGTCCGTCTCATCAGTCGGTAAAATGCTTCCACAATTTTCCTTAAGTTTTTTTCGAATTGTTAATTACTCGTGTTTTTCTTCACATTTTTTTTTAATCAAGCCTTCTGAAAATGAACCTTTGTATGATGTGATTGGTTGTTTTCTGAATATGTCAAATATGCCATGTATCAAGTAACTTTTATACGCCTGCTACCGTAAAAGTGTCTTATTTTCGTTGAAATATAACTTTTATTATATTTCATCTATAAACTTAATTATCAAATTTTTTATTTACATAAAATTGTTGTGTTGGTAATGCTTAGTCAGGAATAGTTCTTACGTAAAATATTATTAAAGTTAGTCGACACGAATGCGGTGTATTGTCCCTTTGTGTAATTTTCTAGACAAAGTTATGCTTTATTTGCACGAAGTGGAGGAATATCCTAGCAGTATAACTTAAGCAGGGCTTCAGAAAATTTGGAAGTAACCGCAAATGGACTATAGTTGCCTACGTATTAGGCAATTTACTGTCATTAGGTGTCAGCTGCCGAAACGTCTTGAGAAATGTGAAGGGGGTTTTTTTTTGACGAATATCAAGCTATTTTGGTATTAGCGTCATCTTTGTGTCGTGTTTGTTTCCGAATCCATTTTTCTTGATCCTCACAGGCCGTGCTGTTTGTGAATTGTCTTTTATTGAGTTTATTCAAGCCTGTCAGTTTTTCATGTATTCCTTGTTTGTTTCATGTTTTTCGACTGGATTGTTTACCTCTATCCTCACTTCGTTGCTTCTTGATTTATTATCTCTGTCTTTTGTGAAGCAATTTTTTATTTTTTTTTGTAATTTTATTTCTTGTATATTTAAGTTGATAAACTGACGAAAGGAATTAACTTATCCTAATAATAATGGTGTGTATTCTGCCTGTTGTAGAGGTCTTAAGTCGTAATTTATTTGTGTAGTTTTTCTTTGTGATTGTTTTTTATAGTATTTTGAAGCATTTTTTGCAGGAATAATTTTCATTTCCGCAAAAATTATTTTACACAATTATTTCTTGGTTGAAATTTTTTACCCGTGTTTTTTGTATATTTTTTAGTAGAAAATCGTTTTATGCGTAAATTATTTTAATTTGTTCAGTCCCGAAATTGTTTTGGTTTCAACAACAAAACATTCAATTGCCTCTATACAAAAAAATAATTTGGTTGCACTAAACAATTATTTGTTTGGGGCAACCAAGTAAGAACCAAATATATTGGTCTCAACAACAAAACATTTCATTGTCCCTATACAAAAAATAATAATTTGGTTGCGCCAAACAAACATTGTTTGATTCAACAAAACCTTTTTCTCATAGTGGTTATCATCGACGTAGACGTTAGTCGCAATCTTTGTCAGGACGTGAGATGGGGTACAGCGACATCCCTCGCCATAATTAAAATGTCAACCGGAAATGGAGGAACCCATCGCGATGAGTTTTCAAATGAGTTCTTAGCAAATGCATCCGTTAGGGGAGTGGAAACAGGGTTTCACTTACAATTTTTACGAGAGCTCTCCTTTATATTTCACAATACCCTCTGTTTTTCCTAGTCTGTTTGACTGCTTTCAGTTTTTTTTTTTTTTTACTATCTCCAAATAATACCACTTAATAAGGATAAATTTTTGTCAATGAGAATAACGGTATCAATATGATTCAAGTGCTCTTTTGTTTTCATGTTTTGATGCCAGTGCTAATTTGTGAATTAAATCTGCTGCATTGCGGTCGCGAAGTCCGAAAATCTTGAGAGAGCATCGAATGTTTTAAACTGTAAAACTTTTTATTCATTTTTGCAAATGACAGTGCCTTTTCCAGTCTTGCACTTATGGATTTCCGTAAATCGCAAAAGCAAATGATGTGTTTTTGTTTTCCGATTTCATAGGTGAAGTCACTTTTAAAAAACGTCATATAAGCAATATTATGTTTATGTTATATATTCCGATGTCACAAATGTGCATGTAAAATTTCAAACAAGAACATAAAAAAATGAACAATGAGACAACTGGTTACATTCGTCATAACAGTTGGTATAACAGAAATATAAAAAAATATGAATACGAAGAGAAGGAAAAGTTATTAAATAAACGCTTTCATTCGGACGCTCGGTTCTTTGTGTTTCTCTGTTTTTTTTTTTTTTGTGTCGTTGCTTTGATATTTCTGCTTGTGATTGTTTTCCTCGGATCAATACAACACTGCAGTAACTACTCGTTTGATCCTTTTGTTTTTCTATAATGCTTTATAACTCATTTTGCAGTTTTTTTCGTTTAGCCAATAAAATTTAATGGAAATAAGGAACTTAAATTTACTTCTTCATTAAAAGTATTCATACCTAAGATCTTCTTACTTAACAATCGTTAAGTAATCTCTACTGAAGAGGGAATTAACAAATTTCAATAATTTGTTCTCAAATAATATATTTAATTTAAAATTATTCATATAATTTTACTTTTGGGATTTTTCCTCCTACAAATAGTTTGTGGCAACATTCTAAAATTACACTACAACTGTGGTCACAATTTGCATTAACTTTCAATGAATTTCATTTTATAGAAATTACAGAAAAAGTAATTTTCTTATATTTAATTTACCTATGTAGCATAGCAAAGAAGATGGAATAAAGATTATGAAATAATGTGAACCGTTTCTATATTCTAGGAATCCAGGTAAATCTTAATATGCCCAAGTANTTCCTGGAGAAAATCTACATGAGACACTTTCTGAATGCGTGTATTTTGAAAAGTGTGCGTGTGCTGTCTTACATAGATATATATAGAGCTTCCTCAACCGGCATACGTCCGTCTCATCAGTCGGTAAAATGCTTCCACAATTTTCCTTAAGTTTGTTCAAATTGCAAATTATTCGCGTTTTTCTTCACATTTTTATTTAATCAAGCCTTTTGAAAATGAGCATATGTATGATGTGATTGGTTGTTTTCTGAATATGTCAAATATGCCATGCATCAAATACGTTTTATACGCCTGCTACCATAAAAGAGTCTTATTTTTTGTTGAAATATAACATTTGCTTATATTTCATCTATGAACTAATTTTATTTAATTGTTTATTAAGAAAAAATTGGAGTGTTGGTAATGCTTAGTAAGAAATAGTTCATCTGCACAATATTATGAAAGTTATTGCACTCGAATGTGGAGCATTATCCCTTTGGAGTAATTTTCTAGACAAAATTATGCTTTATTTGCTTGACACGGAGGAATATCCTAGCAGTATAACTTAAACAGGGCTTCAGAGAATTTGAAAGCAACCGCAAATGGACTATAGTTGCCTACGTATTACGTCATTTAGGTGTCAGCTCCCGAAACGTCATTAGAAATGGTAAGTTTTTTTCTTGACGAATATCAAGCTATGTTGGTATTCGCGTCTTCTTTGTGTCGTATTTGTTTCCGAATCCATTTTTCTTGATCCTCACAGGCCGTGCTGTTTGGAAGTGTGTTTTATTGAGTTTATTCAAGCCTGTCAGTTTTTCATGTCTTCCTTGTTTGTTTCATGTTTTTTCGACTGGATTGTTTACCTCGATCCTCACTTCGTTGCTTCTATATTTATTATTTTTGTCTTTTGTAAAGCAATTCTTTTTTTTTTTTATGTAATTTCTGTTCTTGTATATTTAAGTTGATAAACTGACGAAAGGAATAAACTTATCCCAATAGCAATGGTGAGTATTCTGCCTGTTGTCGTCGTCTTAAGTCGTAATTTTGTTGTGTAGTTGTTTCTTTGTGGTTGTTTTTTATAGTATTTTGATGCAATTTTTGCAGGAATAATTTTCATTTCCGCAAAAAAAAATTGTATACTATTATTTCTTTGTTCAAATTTTTTACCCGTTTTTTTGTATATTTTTTAGTGGAAAATTGTTTTATGCGTAAATCATTTTAACCTGTTCAGCCCCGAAAATCGTTTTGGTTTCAACAACAAAACATTCCATTGCCCCTATACAAAAAAATAATTTGGTTGCGCCAAACAAACATTGTTTGATTCAACAGAACCTTTGTCTCAGAGTGGTTATCATCGACGTAGACGAGAGTTGCAATCTTTGTCAGGACGTGAGACGAGGCACATCGACATCCCTCGCGATAGTTAAAATGTCAACCGGAAATGCAGGAACCCATCGCGATGAGTTTTCAAATGAGTTCTTAGCAAATGCATCCGTTAGGGGAGTGGAAACAGGGTTTCACTTACAATTTTTACGAGAGCTCTCCTTTATATTTCACAATACCCTCTGTTTTTCCTAGTCTGTTTGACTGCTTTCAGTATTTTTTTTTTTTACTATCACCAAATAATACCACTTAATAATGAAACATATTGATACCGTTATTCTCGTAGACAAAAATTTATCAAGTGCTCTTTTGTTTTCATCTTTTGATGCCAGTGCTAATTTGTGAATTAAATCTGCTACATTGCGGTCACGATATCCGAAATTCTTGAGAGAGCATCGAATGTTTTAAACTGTAAAACTTTTTATTCATTTTTGCAAATGACAGTGCTTTTTCTAGTCTTGCACTTATGGATTTCCGTAGATCGCAATAGCAAATTATGAGTTTTTGTTCTTCGATTTCATAGATGAAGCGACTTTTAAAAAACGTCATATAAGAAATATTACGTTTATGTTATATATCTCGATGTCACTAATATGCATGTAACATTTCAAACAAGAACATAAAAAACTGAACAATGAGACAACTGGTTACATTCCACCTGCCATAACAGTTGGTGTAACAGAAATAAAAAATAATATGAATACGAAGAGAAGGAAAAGTTATTAAATAAACGCTTTCATTCGGACGTTCGGTTCTTTGTGTTTCTCTGTTTTTTTTTTTGTGTCGTTGCTTTGATATTTCTGCTTGTGATTGTTTTCCTCGGATCAATACAACACTGCAGTAACTACTCGTTTGTGCATTTTGTTTTTCTACAATGCTTTATAACTCATTTTGCAGTTTTTTTCGTTTAGCCAATAAAATTTAATGGGAATAAGGAACTTAAATTTACTTCTTCATTAAAAGTATTCATACCTAAGATCTTCTTACTTAACAATCGTTAAGTAATCTCTACTGAAGAGGGAATTAACAAATTTCAATAATTTGTTCTCAAATAATATATTTAATTTAAAATTTTTCATATAATTTTACTTTTGGGATTTTTCCTCCTACAAATAGTTTGTGGCAACATTCTAAAATTACACTACAACTGTGGTCACAATTTGCATTAACTTTCAATGAATTTCATTTTCTAGAAATTACAGAAAAAGTAATTTTCTTATATTTAATTTACCTATGTAGCATAGCAAAGAAGTTGGAATAAAGATTATGAAATAATGTGAACCGTTTCTATATTCTAGGAATCCAGGTAAATCTTAATATGCCCAAGTANTGGAATAAAGATTATGAAATAATGTGAACCGTTTCTATATTCTAGGAATCCAGGTAAATCTTAATATGCCCAAGTAAAAATAACAAAGAGAAACCAGGAACAATTAAATATATAAGTTTAATTTATACTGTAACCTACGAAGCAGTAAAGTTGCTTAACTTTCACGACTTTCTTCAATCAATTAATATTGTTTTATAAGACTTACTATAATTATTTGCAAATTGCCTGCTCGATAAAAACAGCTGTTTTGGTTATTGAAGTGCCCCCAAAAAATATTTCTCCACTGCCAAGTGACAAATTTAAAAACATAATCAACAAACTAAAAAATGGCATTCTAGGTTCAACCAAGCCAAACCTCGCGTGCACCGGAAATATCAAGGTTTTTTTTTTTGCCTGGAGAGCAGTGGATAAATTAATAAAAGCACGCGAGTAGCAATAAAACAATAAAAGAAGAGACGTTTTATGGTGGGCGCATTCCATTAGAGAATTACGTTTATTAATCATAGTTATGCACTGTCCTCTAGCGCTAGGTCTTATTCGAAATATTGCTTCATAGACTCCCTGCTGCTCACAGACGCGAGTTATTGTTTATTTGCCACTTCCCCCGGCTCGAAAACCCGCCCATATTGCGAAAGGAAAAGGGAAATAATTGGAAGAGAGACGGAGAAATAGGAGGATTTACATACCATGCGGGACGGAGGGAATATGTACACGGAAAAAAAAAATATTACGCGTCTGGCACCGACGCATACGTTTCGATTGCGAAGCGTGTAGTGTTCGCTGCGCCGGCAGTGTGACATTTCTCTCTCGCCGATGCGCGGTTGCCACGTCGCCTCTATCCTTTCTCGAATCCATTTCCTCCCTTCTCCTAGTTCGTTCCACCCCCCGGCCCCTCTTCGTTCCTTGGAGACCTGCCGTTGTGACGTCACGCAGACAAATAACGCCGGCGGGCGCGCGGCGGGATGACGTATGTCC
>NQII01003532.1:113590-149081 GCA_002778355.1 Clitarchus hookeri
GTTTCCCGAAATTAGTTCTGCACGCCGCGGAAGACTACATTATTCCCGCACGTCGGGAAAATGCGGGTAGAAGGGAGGGTTGGGCTGTGTGGCTCTCACCCGGGCGTGTACATATTTAATTATCACTTATTAACGACTCGGAAGGGCGACAGCAATCCGATGTCGCCATCCGAAAGGCAACAGGTAAAAAAAATTAAGCAACACTCAAAACCCGAAGCATTGGCGTACTACGATTAATATCATAGCGAAATTAATAATAATCACTATTATTAATGTTAAAACTAATAACTTAATTTTAAATAACGTACTTACTCGCTGTTAACTAGACAATTCAAAGAAGCAAAATATTTATTGTAACAAACATTGCCAACACATCGTATTGGCATAGTGTGAGAACCTTCTTCCTGAGAAATATTCAGATTGATGGCATCTTAAGCTGAATGTCCGAAGAGTTAGTAGTATCTTTTTTTGGGGGAAAAAAAAAAAAAAAAAAGTAAATGTAATATACGAGTCTCTAGATCTCATTTCAATTTGGTTACAATTTGTCGTTCAGCTTAACGCATTCTGCTACATTCAATGTGACCTAAACGTAGGCTAAATCTAGTCGATTTCAGTTTGTGGTACAGTCTAAATTAGAATCTGTAGAAAACCGTTGATTCACAGTGAAATTCGACTACTGAAATCAGCGAAATAACTCAACTTAGAATCGGCGGATAACAACTGTTTGTTTCGGTGAAACAATTTCACTGATGGAATAAGTGACAACCAACTGCGTGTGGCAAATTAAATTTTGCTTTTCTTGAATTTAGACTAATCATTTCGAGAAATAAACATACTTTCGATATTCACTGTTTTTAGTATGCAATTGAACGTAATTAAAAAAACTGAAAATAAATTCGCGGTGCCTAGGCATTGAAACCTCAGTAACCCGCTACAATACTTTTACCTTACGAACTGAGTTACTAAGCTAATGTTGGATATTAAAGTAGAAATGTATGTATAATATTTTTTTTCCGAGATATGTACCATTAACTTGCATGTCTTCGTTTTAGTTTTTATTTTAATTGGTAAACCTTAGGACTGTTTAAACCCATAGCTAGGGCCAGTGGCATTTCGCGTAAAAATCGGAGCACACAGTAGACTTCAATACTATATACACACCTCAGCTGTTATTGTACCTCCATTGGCAGCTGGCGCCGTGTCCGTCTTTGACCAGGCCACTCAGGACTAAGTAACTCCGACACTGAACCTTCATGATTCGTGCGCAAACGGTTAACATTGGCCAGAAAATGGTTTAGCCAATCAAAGAAGCTGGACGACCCTACAGTGCTTTGGACTGTATCTTGTCTGGAAATCTTTTCGCGAAATATCACTGCCCCTACAAATAGCACATATGAATGCATTCACTTTAATATATTTTATGCAGTTTAAACCTTCAAACCAACCACCATTATGATCACGCGTAAACGAAATATTTCGTTGTAAAATGGCTTTATAAAATAAGAAACTTATATTCTTTAAAAAGTACTTGTTATGTGTTTTATTTGTTCATGCACACTAGTAATTCATTTTTATTTAATTGTGAAACAATAAGTAAAAATTTGTTACGTAGTTAGAATAATGAAATATCATGGCATATTTGTGCACATTCTTGAAAGAAAAGTATACACTGAAGAAGAAAAAATTGTTGTGGCCACAAAATGTTTTGTCGGTATTCACTCTGACAACGTTTTCCCTGGTGAACCCAATATTTTTTAGACCCTACAAAGCATATCTTTTTTTAGTTTAAAACTTAAACGTGTCATAAATCTTCACTTTATTGACGAACCGATAGATTGTACTGGTGAGATTTGGAGGAACTGAAAATGAATGTTTAGCACATGTAGAGATGATATGAGATGCAAATGGAGTAGGGAAGGTAATCAGGTCGCTAAAAAAGAGGAATACCTCGAAAAAACCCGTCGGCTATCACTTTTAAGATATAGCAAAATTTGATGCGATTCCTCGCAGAATCAAACACGTATTGTCTTAGTGGAAAATCTGTTTCGTTGGCTATATGTTCACCAGTATAATGAAAGAAAAATATTTTGCATACTTAAAAAAACTATTGGGTGGCTGATGTTTCAAATTTTATGCGTCGTTTTGAAGGAGGATCTAAATCAATCAGTGAATTTCATCAGGGTAGTCATTTATGAAATTCAAGTAGTTTCGTTCAATTTGACTGATATGATAGACGTAAAAAAGGACAGCTACATGTAGGTTATGACAATTGGAAAAATATGGCAGCATTATCAAACTTTTCTCTTGCAACTGAACTTTATCTTACTGAAAGTATTGCCCGTTGGAAAATATAAAAACGACCAGTAAATAAATACAGTAATGTAACCGACTAACGAAATCGATAGAAGCCTAGTAATTAAACAGCTCTAGCAAAGCGTAGATGTCACTGTATTACCCATCAGCGAACGTATCTTCATTAAATAGTCTCCATTAAATTATCATAAATATATGGCGCTATGCGAGTCAACTTTGCGACTCTCGTAGCAGCGAACAGCGAATCGTGTTGTGCCAGTCTTTCTGGTAACGACAAATCATGAATTATTTAACTTCTACAAAACGCTGTATCGCTTGTGACAGCTATTATTTTCGTGCGTGTTTAACAGCACGCAGTGTGTTTGCTTTCGTGGTCAAAACAAAAGCTCGACACGTGTTGCAAACTGTTGGAGGCGGACGTGAACCAAAATTTATGATCATCGATCACGGATCCGTCCAGGTAACAAGAAAAACAAGCAGTTACCACCGGAAAACCAACCATTTTTTCCACACAAATCTCCACCAAGTTTAACATTTCTAGCCGTCGTTGTGAATTGTTGTAGTATGTTTACATAAAATAGGAAAGTGGATAACGAGAAATGTTTTACAACAAAATTACAAGGAAAGTGCTAAAATTGTACAAAAAAAAATTACAGGTTTATGATATGTATCACAAAAATAAGTTGCGGTGCTCTGAAAGAGATATCGGAAACATTTGCACTAATTAAACTTCATCTACGTAAAAATATTATTGAAAATTTTAAATGTAAAACAGCATATTTTATCCATGCAGTCCTTGTGTTATAAACGCACAGTAGGTGAGTAAAGATATTTGGGCGGCTCTTAACATCGAGATATTGAAAGCCGATGATGGGTGAAGAGAGGTGAGTATGGATCAGTGCCGGAATGCAAGGGCGGGGGGAAGCGGGAGATCCCTGAGAAAACTCACTGCCCGGCGGCGTCGTCCGGCACGATTCCCACGTGCGAAAATCCGGGAGTGAACCCGCCGGGGATCAAACCCAGTTCGCCTTGGCTGGAGGCGAGTAGTCTAACCACTACACCACCGCGGCCCCTATGACGTAGAGGCAGGTTATTTTTGGCCAGCACTGGAAACTGTGAGGCGGAATGGCCAGCGATTTCCGTGGGTTGCTACTTCGTAAACTGTGATTCCGTTTTAGGTTCAGAGTGCTTCACATTACTATAGCTGTACACATTACTGGTCCTTAATAAATCAAGTTCATTACATACAAGTTTGAGATTGAAGGAAAATGTTTTTAAATATTCCCGGATATATGAAACAACACTGGGAAAGTGTTACGTATCGAAAGTCATTCAAATTGTATGAAAGTAATTTACTTTCGTTTTGGAAACTAAATCTTTGTTTACGCATACATTAGGAAAATTGTTTTTTTTTTTCATTTGTGGGTGTGAGTGGTGTTAAACTCACGCGAGGTCAGACCAGCGTAGTAAAATACGGTGAGCGGAGTGTGAATAGCACGACCAAATGAACGGGTTTCATTTTCACCACCGTGGGACGATGTTCTGTCCACTGCACGAGCGCACGTATAGTTCTTAGCAGCAGTGGCTGCTGTTGGAGTGCCAGAATGAGCGGACCGAACCTCTCCGCCCCCTGTACAGCGCGGACCCTACTATTGATTATTCGCAAAGCCGGATAACACAGATTCGAAGAGGGTTCTGAATTGCTTACTTCGATAGATTCGGAACACTTGTGAGTGGTAGTCATTAAAATTAACAAACTAGTATATAATAATAATAATGGCATGTGGGGAGTGCACCCAGGGCAAGGCAACACCCTCCGAGTGACGGTCTTTCCAGCTGGGACCCGTAGGTGACCGTCATCCCCGGGCATGACAGAAGTGAGGCCCTAGAATGGAGCGGCGCTGGAATGCAAGCGCGGGGTAAAATGGAGTACCCCGAGAAAACCCGCCGGCAAGCGGCATCGTCCAGCACGATTCCCACATGCGAAAATCCAGGAGTGAACCCACCGGGGATCGAGCCCGGATCACCGTGGTAGGAGGCGAGCGCCCTGGACCCTACGCCACCGCTGCCCCTACAAACTAGTAATTATAGCCACAGACTGCATTTTGTAACAGATTCAAAAGTCGACTTACGCATAAAAAGATGCTGACACTTCCAGGACAGAATAAAATTAAATTATTATTCTTGTTTTGCTAGGTTTTTTTTTTGTTGCTGAATTTCCGTTTTGACAGTTTTTTATTTAACCGCACCGCTCTCAGCATATCTGAACGTACCTTCAGTGAACGTATGCCACTTGAATCGTCCCCGGATATCACGCTTAACTGGCGCTGCTCTGTATCTGCGAGTTCTAGTAAACTGTATTTATCTCGGTAATCAGTCTTGGTCTCAGCATGACGTCACTCAGCGACGCCTGAGAACAAGTGCCAGTGGCCCGTCTGTGTCGGCAGAAGCGTTGGAACAACGACTGGCGCGTTTGGAATGTCTGCAAGCGTCAAACGTGGCAAAGGTCCCTACTTTAGGTGTTTAGATAGCGGCAAAAAAAAAATACCCACATACGCGATCGCTGCAACAGTCCATTCGCGGATACTTCTAACTTTCCTGAAGCCGTGCTGAATTTCTANCATCGAGATATTGAAAGCCGATGATGGGTGAAGAGAGGTGAGTATGGATCAGTGCCGGAATGCAAGGGCGGGGGGAAGCGGGAGATCCCTGAGAAAACTCACTGCCCGGCGGCGTCGTCCGGCACGATTCCCACGTGCGAAAATCCGGGAGTGAACCCGCCGGGGATCAAACCCAGTTCGCCTTGGCTGGAGGCGAGTAGTCTAACCACTACACCACCGCGGCCCCTATAACGTAGAGGCAGGTTATTTTTGGCCAGCACTGGAAACTGTGAGGCGGAATGGCCAGCGATTTCCGTGGGTTACTACTTCGTAAACTGTGATTCCGTTTTAGGTTCAGAGTGCTTCACATTACTATAGCTGTACACATTACTGGTCCTTAATAAATCAAGTTCATTACATACAAGTTTGAGATTGAAGGAAAATGTTTTTAAATATTCCCGGATATATGAAACAACACTGGGAAAGTGTTACGTATCGAAAGTCATTCAAATTGTATGAAAGTAATTTACTTTCGTTTTGGAAACTAAATCTTTGTTTACGCATACATTAGGAAAATTGTTTTTTTTTTTCATTTGTGGGTGTGAGTGGTGTTAAACTCACGCGAGGTCAGACCAGCGTAGTAAAATACGGTGAGCGGAGTGTGAATAGCACGAACAAATGAACGGGTTTCATTTTCACCACCGTGGGACGATGTTCTGTCCACTGCACGAGCGCACGTATAGTTCTTAGCAGCAGTGGCTGCTGTTGGAGTGCCAGAATGAGCGGACCGAACCTCTCCGCCCCCTGTACAGCGCGGACCCTACTATTGATTATTCGCAAAGCCGGATAACACAAATTTGAAGAGGGTTCTGAAATGCTTACTTCGATAGTTCTGAAACACACTCGACAGTGGTAGTCATTAAAATTAACAAACTAGTATATAATAATAATAATGGCGTGAGGGGAGTGCTGCCAGGGCAAGGCAACACCCTCCGAGTGACGGCCTTTCCAGCTGGGACCCGTAGGTGACCGTCATCCACAGGCATGACAGAAATGAAACCCTAGAATGGAGCGGCGCTGGAATGCAAGGGCGGGGTAAAAGGGAGTACCCCGAGAAAACCCGCTGGCAAGCGACATCGTCCAGCACGATTCCCACATGCGAAAATCCGGGAGTGAACCCACCGGGGATCGAGCCCGGATCACCGTGGTAGGAGGCGAGCGCCCTGGACCCTACGCCACCGCTGCCCCTACAAACTAGTAATTATAGCCACAGACTGCATTTTCTAACAGATTCAAAAGTCGACTTACGCATAAAAAGATGCTGACACTTCCAGGACAGAATAAAAATAAATTATTATTCTTGTTTTGTTAGGTTTTTTTTGTTGCTGAATTTCCGTTTTGAAAGTTTTTTGTTTAACGGCACCGCTCTCAGCATATCTGTAAGTACCTTCAGTGAGCGTATGCCACTTGAATCTTCCCCAGATATCTCGCTTCACTGGCGCTGCTCTATATCTGCGAGTTCTAGTAAAATGTATTTTTCTCAGTGATCAGTATTGGTCTCAGCATGACGTCACTCAGCTACGCCTGAGAACAAGTGCCAGAGGCTTATCTGTGTTGGCGGGAGCGTTGGAACAATAACTGGCGCTCGGAATGTCTGCAAGCGTCAAACGCAGCGCAATTCTCCACTTTAGGTGTTTAGGTAGCGGCAAAAAAAAAAAATATACCCACATACGCGATCGCTGCAACAGTCCATTCGCGGATACTTCTAACTTTCCTGAAGCCGTGCTGAATTTCTACTTTCATGCTTTTCCACCGCCTCGCGCGAACATAACTTAACCAAGTCTAAAATATTACACCGAAAAGGACAACGCACCGCATTCGCTTGCACTCAGTTTAATAGTAATTTACAAGCGATCTGATTATTAGGCATTAACCACACACCTATTTACTCTCCATTTTTATTCGCATTAATTTCAAAATAAATGTTACCATTTTTGGACAAAATGTAAGTTAAAGTTCAATTTAAACAAAAACAAAGTTAGTTTATGTTAATGCACGTATCAAAGGCTTGCGATATATGAAATATTAAGAAACAACCAAACACGTCATACATGAGGTGATTTTTTTTTTTACCAATTCCGCTGAAGAACACGTGGGATATAATTTACTGATACAGACGTTAATCACATTGTTTACGNCACACCTATTTACTCTCCATTTTTATTCGCATTAATTTCAAAATAAATGTTACCATTTTTGGACAAAATGTAAGTAAAAGTTCAATTTAAACAAAAACAAAGTTAGTTTATGTTAATGCACGTATCAAAGGCTTGCGATATATGACATATTAAGAAACAACCAAACACGTCATACATGAGGTGATTTTTTTTTTACCAATTCCGCTGAAGAACACGTGGGATATAATTTACTGATACAGACGTTAATCACATTGTTTACGTTCGTGTAATATAATATTAATAAAACAAGATTGGTCATAAATACTTAAATGTGTATACTAACTTTGTAAGCAAATATATTATCTGAGAGTTGTATTTTATTGTATCCTGTGTGTGAGGGGTTGAGGAGGGAGGAATCTCAAACTTTATGTGACACATTCATATTCATTTAAATATTACACCTCTCTCTTCTCTATCTGATTCTCTCCAATACTGATGCCCTGTATGTGTATGTGGTTATGCACATATTAAACACTTATTCTAGGTGGGCTATAGTTTTAAATATACACTGAAGAGCCACAAAAAACTGGTACACCTGCCTAATATCGTGTAGGGCCTCCGCGAGCACGCAGAAGTGCCACCGCAAGACGACGTGGCATGGACTCGACTAATGTCTGAAGGTACGCAGGACGCATTGAAATCTGCGCCAATTTGAGAAAGGGTTGCACGTCTGTCACGTTTAATGATTCTCGACAGTCGTCGTTTGTCCCGTTCGTTCACGATCTTTTTCCGGCCCCTCAGCGATGTCGAAGATTTGATGTTTTACCGGATTCCCGGTAAACTCGTGAAATGGTCGTCCGCAAAAATCCCAATTTTATCACTACCTCGGAGATGCTATGTCCTATCTCTCGTGCGCCGACTATAACACCACGTTCAAACTCACATAAATCTTGATAACCTGCCATTGTAGCAGCAGTAACCGATCTAGCAACTATGCCAGACGCTTGTTGTCTTATATAGGCGCTGCCGACCGCATCGCGTTACTGTGATTGGTTCCATACCTGTTATTTGCATATGCACGCCTATACCAGTTTTTTTGGCTCTTGAGTGTATTTCAGTGCCTAGTGAAAAGCAGAAATTTTTCTATATATTTTTTTATATTGCATATGTTATTGTTGTGATATGAAATGACAGTCTTAAAAATGTGTGACAATAGAGAAAAAATTAATTTCAGAAGTATAAAATAAATTACATATTTTTTTTGCACATTATAAATTTAAAAAAATTTTATACGTAATGCTATAGGTTGAAATAATTTCTGAAGTTATTACAATGTCACAAAAATTATTTCTTCTTAATTTGTTACGCTTTTCGCCAGTATTTCAATTTTTACTTTTAAAATAACATGTAGAGAGAAAACCGCTAAAATTGTCGAATTTCAAAGAAATTGCAACGCGCCATTTATGCGACTTGAATAAACACTCTTGCGAAAACCGACTCTTTTGTTAAAATAATGTTTAGAAGTTTGTGCAACAAGTATTAAGTTAAAATTACCATAATTTTGCTAAAAATAACATGACACTATTGTCGATACCGTGCCACAAAACCGTAAATGTCCACAGTGTAAGAAAAGTTTTGGCTATTCAACAGCCATAAGGGCGCAGTCAACTAAGCCTGCAGGGGCCGCGGTGGTGTAGTGGTTAGACTATTCGCCTCCCACCAAGGCAAATAAGTTTAGGTTCGCGGCGGGTTCACTCACGGATTTGTGAATGTTGGAATCCTGCTTGACGGGTTTTCTCGGGGATCTCCCGTTTCCCCCCGCCCTTGCCGTCCGACGCTGCTCCATACTCACCTCGCTTCACCATCATCGGTTCTCATGATCTCGACGATTAAAGAGTAAGTGAAGTCAATGAAGAGATTTAGGCGGGTCTTAACAGCGAGGTCTTGAGAGCCGACAAGGGTGAAGCGAGGTGAGTATGGAGCAGCGCTGGAATGAAGCGGCGGGGGAAAATAGAGATCACCGAGAAAAACTCGCCAACCAGCGGAATCGTCCGGCAGGTTTCCCACTTGCGAAAATCCGGAGTGAACCGGCTGGGGATTGAGCACGGCTCGCCTTGGTCGGAGGCTGGTAGTCTGACCACTATGCCACCGCGGTCCCCTTAGATAATAAAAAAGAGCCGCCTTAATATCNTTGGTCGGAGGCTGGTAGTCTGACCACTATGCCACCGCGGTCCCCTTAGATAATAAAAAAGAGCCGCCTTAATATCTTTACTCATCCACCAAGCCTGCAACCACAGAATTATGTGCGAATCAATATTAAATAAATTCCATCTCTATGCATCAATTTTAAAGATAACTCTTTCAAACGAAATATATTCTACATGATATTTCTTAAGAAATAATGGCATGTTCTTGCAAATCTTTTTGTGTGATAATTTTTTCTAAAATATAACATTTAAATTTAGACTTTACAAAATAAATGCGATGAACGACGAATAATTTTTTTTTAAATTACTTAATGTATCCTATATTTCCTGAGAAAGTTGTATTGAAATTTCGTTTTCGTTTTAAACAGTTGTATTGANTTGGTCGGAGGCTGGTAGTCTGACCACTATGCCACCGCGGTCCCCTTAGATAATAAAAAAGAGCCGCCTTAATATATTTACTCATCCACCAAGCCTGCAACCACAGAATTATGTGGGAATCAATATTAAATAAATTCCATCTCTATGCATCAATTTTAAAGATAACTCTTTCAAACGAAATATATTCTACATGATATTTCTTAAGAAATAATGGCATGTTCTTGCATATCTTTTTGTGTGATAATTTTTTCTAAAATATAACATTTAAATTTAGACTTTACAAAATAAATGCGATGAACGAATAATTTTTTTTAAAATTACTTAATGTATCCTATATTTCCTGAGAAAGTTGTATTGAAATTTCGTTTTCGTTTTAAACAGTTGTATTGANAAATTACTTAATGTATCCTATATTTCCTGAGAAAGTTGTATTGAAATTTCGTTTTCGTTTTAAACAGTTGTATTGAAGATGTATGGCATTGAGAATGAATTATCATAAACATTGATTCCCCAGGCTTGGTGGGCAGAGTGAATCAGTTTAGGAATCCCGGCGGCATGCTCGCTGCTCTGCGGGCTCTGTCAGTGACGCCTGGGCAGGACTCGGCGCAGGACTCAGCGCAGGAGATCGAACCAAGGACCCCCATGTCTGCGGGACGTTGCTGACGTGCCTACCCCNGCAAGTGCGGCTAGAGAGCCCTGCGGGGATATATACATAGAGAGAGAGAGAGAGAGAGAGAGAGAGAGAGAGAGACCTGCTGAATTATAACGAGTCGTGTGGTTTGACTCCGCGGACACAATTACCGACCGCCGGAGGGGGCGAAGCAAGTGTGCTGCGAGTAATCCTCAGGGTGTGTTGACGTGCAACCACGGCGAGAGAAGAAAGATGGAGGAGACTGAAAATAAAGATAAAAAAAACAAGAGGAACTCCCGCAAGATAAACATTGAAGAGCATGCCCGGGAAGACGACTTCCCGCGAGGGAAATATTAAAGGGGGATGAACAATTTAATACACCCTTCGAAATTCATACGAGAAAATAAAGAGCTGTAAGGATATCGTCGCGTCTAGCGAAACTTCAATGATTCTTTCCTTAACAAGATTCGTCCTGAAAAATGATTCGGAGATGACTGCCGTGAAAGGAACAAACAAAATCATAGTTGAGAAATCTGGAAGAGAGCGTAAGATGCTTATAAATAATCTCAAACATTTTCAAGCAGCACTGATTTAATTCATTTCTTCTGTGTGAAATTAAAGACCTTTGTACCCCTCCGAGAGAAAATGTCGTTCAGAAAGTTAAGACTTGAAATTTACCAAAACTGAGTGTTTCAGGTCTTACAGAAATAAAAGTTACAGAAGTTTTTAAATTGTTTTGGGCATCATACACAAAAATATGCAATTAAATTACGTCGTATTAATTTAGTGTTTCGCAGAACATTCTGGTTATAATTAAAAGCCTTGATTTATGCTTACCTAAACATTTATTATAGAACTCCATGTTTATTTTCTTGAACAAGTGTTTCTCCGTGTTTTCGTAAATTTAAATCCTCCCAGGATTAGAAAGGAAGTGAACCAATAAGAGTAGAAGAAAGCGGAAGTTAAGTATTGTCATTCCGTACATAACCCATTATAGGAATTCGGTTTTATGAGTAAGAAATTTTTGCTCCTGTTCAACAAATTTCTTTAAGTCTGGTCTTTATGAGCATGTAGCACTTATGACAGATTGAAGCTTCGTGTCTGTAATATTCGATGCTTATTTATATTAATAATTTTTTTCGGAAATGTCCTCAGATCAAATTTTCGATGATGCCTTTTTCCAGATTTTTTTTGTGCGTTGAAATTTTTATTATTTTTCTATATTATTCGGCGACGTGTTTGCATGAAGAATAATATATGTGGCAGCCTACAGTAAGCATTAATCACACCTGCGTATGACACTGATAGTTCTGCGCAAGGTTCGGTCTCTATTTCCTTCACTCTGAGCTTAAAAACGCATCAGTCTAGGTTTTTCTGAAACATACGTGCAGACTTGGCTCAGTAAGATATCCGATTCAAAAGGAATTCTGGATTTGCGTTTTATTTCTGCAATTAATCTGAGTCCTAGCTTTACACGGGATGCCTGTGATTCGTCACGGAATCTATTAATATTTTGGACACCTGCACTGTAAAAAATATTTGTAAGTTTAACTGATAAATTATTTGTAATTTTTTTTAATGTCTGTAGCAGTACAAAAATGTTTTACTACAGAATTATTAGTTTGTAAAAACTACAATAGCCACGTTTGTAACAGATCTCAAGAAATGTTTGTACTTCAATGACTCCTATGAAAAAAGGCGGACACTCAAAAACGTCAAACTGTATATCGCTGCTTGTGCAAAACCTAGGGGTGATTTAAAGGGCATTTGCTTGCAAAAAGGAATTTATTGCAAGTTTGAATAACGTAGAATACTTTGAAAAACTCAAATAACCATCGTAAAACGACGACAAAATTAAAAGAACTTGGCGCTATTACACAGTAACTGTTAATGTTTAATATCTACACAGAACTCTTAAAATTAAATAAACGCATTATTCTTAACCTACTAACTTCACTAATATTGTGTAGGTACTTCCTACATATTTAGCCCAAAAGTGATTGGATAACTAGCAAGTCAAGTCGAGGTTGTGGTTAAGGGTTTTTTTGGATAACACAGTGTACGTATGTTTTAGCCCTTATGCTAGCAAAGTGTAATTATTTTTTAGTCAGTCGTATTTTGAAATATTTTTTCCCTAGTCTCTCTTATTAATACATTACATTGATTTCCTAGGAGAAAAGATGATAAATATGTCAATTTCTCAATACCATTAGTTTTAATATAAGCCTATACTTTTTTATATTACAAATAATCGTTTTGCAAATGTTACAAGAAATGTGCGTGTAGTTCTGCAAGGGATTATCGTAGGAACTTGGATTCCAAGAATTTTTCTTAAAATTTAAACAGTGTGTGATTAATTTCAATCCTTTGTTTACGCCGGACGCCTGCGGTTAACTCACGCAAACCTCCATGTTTGGATTTCGTCTGTGGGTGACGATGTGTACGTAGCTAACGGGAATTATGGCGAAATGCTGTTGTTTGACATTTGTGCGTAACAGATGCATCATCCAGTCGTAAGAGGATGACAACACTGTGTTGGCAGAAGTATTTTCAAGGTTATCCAAGGTCTCTTCTAATGAGTTCTGAGTGCACGAAGGAAATAAAAATACAACGAAAGCAACGCACAGCAGTAAGGGAAATGTTCAGTTATTCACAGGCATATCTCGACGTTCTTGCACGTAGCCTGTTTCAAGAAATGCTTTTTAATTTTGGCATGTTTTGGAAGGGTCAAACGTTTCCGTGAGCACGATATAGGAAATACGTACCTTGGCTCGGCTGTAGAAGACTTTTTTTTTTCAATGGAGCTTCAACGGAGAAAAGTTTTGGAGAGGGGAAAAATTGGAAAATCTGCATGATTCTCGGTTAAGACGCAAGGGAAATGATTGTTATCTCGTTAAGGGTAGAGAGCACCTCAGTCAACATTCGTGCAGGATAACGTTCATGTTAAAAGTTATTATTATTTAAAAATTTGGAGATACTGCGGAGGAGGTAGGGGTTATTCCTGAAGTGTGTTCGTAAAAGAAGCTCAAAAAGTTAATTTCGAACCTGTAGAACATATTT
Organism: Clitarchus hookeri; assembly: GCA_002778355.1. Taxonomy (NCBI): domain Eukaryota; kingdom Metazoa; phylum Arthropoda; class Insecta; order Phasmatodea; family Phasmatidae; genus Clitarchus; species Clitarchus hookeri. The sequence continues at coordinate 126,957 of NQII01003532.1, forward strand.
GTTTAAAATGTTGTTTTTGGATTTTAGTCGCAGTGAAGTGAATGAAGGCACACAGGACTTATATGTACTTTGGTAAATTATTAGTCATAAATAAAATAGCAACAGGGAAGAAAACTTATACAAAATGGCAAGAAAATACTATCAATCAAAATAATCATCCAAATAACAACAAACTGACTTACAAAAATTCTTCAATTTAATAATTATTTTCTCTAGCATTACTTTTTAACGAATTGCTGCATTATTATGCATATATGCTTGGAAATATTTGAGGAATTGGTTGCTTACGTCCCATATTTCCTTGTTCGATATGTGCTTACACCTATAAGGTTTTCTTCTACAATTGTATTGCTTTTTTGCGTATTTATTTTGATTGGTAACATTTTCACCTCATAGTCCTACATTATCATAACTTGGCCTTATTTTACATCGGTAAGTACACTAAAGTTGTGACTAAAATATATGCATCTTAGTAGCCAACTAATATCAATATGCACAATGTTGGGGAATTAAAAAAAAGCTCTCATTTTGAAATTCTCATTGAACTGCAGGATAAAATAATGAAAAAATAATATGTGAGCGTTGATGCGATTCCTTGACTTGGCTTGTCAACTGTTTGAAATTCATGTTTCAAACAAAAATCACTTGTACTGATCCTCATACACGAAATCACAAGTCACGCTAATTCACGATAAACATTTTAATCACACGTCGTACACTGCTAACATTGATATGAAATGCTTCAAAATGTCGAAAATGGAATTTCCTCAGTAGTATGCTTAAACAAATTTAACTGTTGACTCACCGTAAGAAACAAAATCATTAGCGAAAATTCAAACTTTTCTCTAAATCAAATTTAGAAAACATTTATGAAATATTTTATTTGTATGTGGTTAAGTTTAAGAGAGGGAGAAGGCGAAAATCTGAACTCTGCCACAAATAAACGCAGTAAATTAACATCGGAGATAGCTCCGCCGCGGTAGCAAACGCAGGAAAAGCCTAATAATCGAATAATGTAGGTACGTTGACATGGTACACTTGCGCCAAGCTGCAGACATCGCAGGGACTACGCCACGTCCGCTATCCGTTTGGAGACCAACAGGACATGAAGGCGACAGGTCTAAGATGCAGGTACAAGGAGTGTAACGTGTGGCGCGGAACAAAATAATACAGGAGAGTCGGTGACAGGACTCGACCAGAATCGGCCAACCGACCGGGCGATCTCGGGGTCGTGTGAGCCTGTAATGGCGTGAGAGCGAACCCGGCTCACTGCTCTTGATTCACACTTCCGGTTGCGTCCCTGGTGGTGAGTTATGCAGGGTTAAATCTTAGTCTGTTAGTGATTACGTCGATTGCTAACTATCTATTTAATTCAATATTAATCCAAGTAAAGAGCCTTGTGATATCGTCTTTAAGTCATGTAAATAGTCACTACATTACCACTGCACCTGATCTCTTTACATAATTATTGGCAGTTGCTAATTTAAGTCCATGAAATGAACATGTGTGATGCTCGAAAAATATAAAGTACATGATACAACACCGAGGGAAATTAAAACATGCTTTGAAACCATTTCAGGGATAAACTTGTTCGGTGTTACATAAATTACATACATTACAAACATTGAAATACTGTAAATCTTCCGTACGATTGTGCCCTGAACTTTGCTTCAGACTTCCAAAAAATAAAATGTCAGTTCCATAGTTACATGAGGAACAGAAGAATCACTGCTTGCCTGTGGAGATGACTCGCATGTTTTCGTCGTCCTTACTCACCCTTGCCGCTTTTTTAAGGTATGCAAAAGTTTCAGTGATCACTGGAAGAATTCGACGCATTAGTTTACCATAGCTGATACATTTCGGATGAACTAATATATTCATCTGGGCCTGCTGTTTTGTACGCGATTATTTCTGCCAGTAATGTCGCAGAGTAATGGTTTTGCGATCCGTGGCAAACAGGCGCGCGAGGCATCCTGCCAATTAGTTACGCCCCCCGCACAATTTCTGAGCGGGCGTTCCCTTTGCCAACTGCGAAAAGGGTTGATTTAACCCCCCTGGTGGCACTGTTCCCCTTCTGTATACGCTCCGTTCCAGCGCTGGTCTTGGAAAATGGACCAGAAAAATTCCTGAATTATGTGACGTTTAAACTACACTGCGAGATATTTTCCAGTACACTTCCTACACTGTAATGGAAGTTTTCGCCAGTAGACCCATACACAGTGGAGAGAATTTTTCTTATAACTGACTGCAAATATACAACAGTTACTACACAAATTTGGAACTTCACTATGCATTTTTCTCTTGTAGAAATGATACCACTAATGTACAACAAAAACCCACACCATTTGTGCTTTCTCAAGACGGTTTAATAATGATGTGGTGTATTTTGCAATACTTTCTTTTAAGTGTACAAAGTGTACACAGTCAAAGAATACAAAAGGAATACTTTTTGTATTCGTTTCTATACTCAAATTGATATCATCCGCTTATTAACTCTTTGCTGGCACCGTTGAAGCTCGTGATTGGGAGAGCTATTATATTTTTTTGCACGTTTATTTCTGTCTCAGAATTTCTTAGTAGGTGATAATTAAATATTCTACCAATAGAAAAATTATAAAAATGCACAAGTGTTTTTAAAATTAGCTTGTTTCTATACGGCTCAATGAATTTTTTGTGTCCCCACATAGAGAGTTTTGTTCCATGTTCTCTAAAGTTAGATACAAACTAATTAACGGTTTTGAATGATGCACTAAAGTTAGTAATGGGTGAAACAGGAGCTGTATCGATACAATGCTTGCTTATATCTAGCACCAAATAAAGAAAATAAGCCATGCTCGTATTATTAGTGTAACTAATTTTTAAGATTATTGACGACTTCAGCTACAAAATGGGACTCCCATACGGAATGGTGTGTTGGGTAAAGTTTAAACTATAGTATTACTTCATGTGCAAAATATCCTCTATATGCAAAATTATAACTAACACTGTTGAGAAGTGTTGGATAGCTGCAAGAAAATCGGTTGTTTCAGTTATTAATTATTAACATGTATTTTGTTGCACGAAATACAGAGAAATCAAATGAACTCTATAAGAAGACCTGTTGGAGGAAGCTAGATTTGTTGGGTTAGGAACTAGAATGTACGAGAAGAATGCATAACCACACAAATTAATGAGTAATTAAAAGCAAGAAGACAGCGATGAGATAAAGATCTTTCAAGAACTGGTAATGATGGAATTGTTTAAATAGCAACAGACGAAAAAGAAGCATAGTATGTCCATAAAACAAAATGAAGGGATCACAAAGCAATGACGAGTGTCATTATATAGCAAAAAAAGAGATATTGAAGTAAAATAATACATGTATACATCGCAACCAATAACAACATATATTCCAAGGTCTTTATAAGATAACTACAGTAGAGAATCACAAAGGTACTATTGTTATCACTTAAGAGTAAACGAAACCACACATAAATACTGACACGTGGGAAGCAGAAAGAAAATCTTAAAAATTAAAAGTGTAATGTTGTGTGTATATATATGTATTTATTAAAAACAAAGCTATCTATTCACATAAAATTAAATAATATTTTAAATAACTCAAGTTATTTAAGAAGTTTTCCAATAAAACATTTTTATTGTAATTTTTAGTTACTGTTATTTGGACATGGTAGGCAGCATTTTAAAGGAATGCAAGATATTCCTGTGCAACACTCAGCATCAAACTGTACACGAGCGAAGGAGATAATCCACATACACACTCCCATATACCTCTTCCTCACCTCCCTAGACTAAACGGGGCCGCGGTAGCGTAGTGGCTAGAGCGCTCGTCTCCCACCAAGGCGAACCAAGTTCGATCCCATGCGGGGTCGCTCCCGGAATTTCCGCACGCGTGGGAACCATTACCGGGCGATGCCGCTGACTGGTGGGTTTTCTCGGGGATCTCCCGTTTCCCCCCACCCTTGCATTCCGGCGCTACTCCAATTCGCCGGCCAGGTGTCTCCGCTAAACTTTGCTGATACATCATGTACGTCCTTCGCAGAACTCTCTGGTGTTCCCCCTACTCACTCGCTCGCGCCGGACCGGTTCTGGGAGCCTGGTTTCCCATCAGTCGGTCTGATGCACCGCACCCCCCCCCCTTNACTCGCTGTCGCTCCTGTCGAAGTGGAAAGCAGCTCTCGGCCTCCGTTCTTTTTTTTTTATTATAGCAACATTGTGTTTTACTGAACACAGGAAGTTTTCCTCGCGCCTACCTCTCACCCCCCTTCCCACCATGTTCCCACGGTCTCGAGTTGATTACTGAGTGTCAACTGCGTTTGACTGGAACTTAAAAATAATACGTGAGTACAAAAAACGAAAATATTCAGTTACGCACGCTCGATGGAACGGAAAATATTACACCTGTTCGAGAATTTCCGTTGGTATAATTTCTCTTATAAAAGACACAGTGTTACGTTCTTCGTTTCTGCCGGTACACAGTCAAAAAAACTGTGATCTCTGACCATTCTGTGTGTACACACTTCTTGCACAATTTCTTAATCAAACGTTAAAAAAAATCACCCCTTATATCAAGTGTTATTTTTATAAATATTTTATGTATCTCAATCGTCCTGTACTTCAGTTAACCTGAAAGTATCTGTTTGGGTTAAATCTGAATCTTACCTATACATTATATTTCAATTGTTATTAATGTGAATAAAAACAGAAGGAAAACGGGTGTGTTGGTAATGAGTAGTAAGAAATGGTTCCCGCGGGAAATAACATTGAAGTGTGCGCGCACAAATGCAGTGCGTTGTTCCTTTAGTGTAATTTTCTAGACTTGGTTAAGTTTTGTTTTCATGAAGCGGTGGAAAAGCCTGAAAGCTGAACTGAAGCATGGCTTCAGAAAAGACGGACGTAACCATGAATGGACTGTCGTAATTTCAGTCAGTGTACGATATATTCCACAAAGCACGGGTTTTCTTTCACNGGACGTAACCATGAATGGACTGTCGTAATTTCAGTCAGTGTACGATATATTCCACAAAGCACGGGTTTTCTTTCACGCTACGATATAGTGAATGATTAAAGTAAATCCCTTAAATTGTGTTGTTGCATTTTGTTGCTTGAATTGTCAGCTGTGTTTACAAATGCCGCCTGTTGAGAGCTGCATGCATTAACCGTTGGTTCCTGTGTATAAATCTGCAAAAGCACATTTATTTTTGGAAACATGCAGACTGAGAAGTGACCTTCCTTTTTTAAAGGTTATTAAACTAAATACTTTACTTTTACACGCATCTGTGGTTTTAAATATTGCGCAAGTAGAAATACAACAAAGAATATTTTCGGACGTGCTCTTTTCTGATTCCAAAATACAAGGTTCTTGAAAAATAAATTTTGAACACACAGTGTGCTTGGGTAAATAAATTGTTATATTTACATTTCCTCTGATCTATAAACACCCCACAATTTCTCGGTTTAATATGACATCACTCTTTAATTCACGTTCATGTAGGTCAATGTGTAATAAAAAATTATAATTTTGTAGTGGCTGATACCACAGTCAGAAATCATTCTCCTGTACCCAAGGATTAAAGCATTTGGATTGTAAACGTTCGCCATTTTCTCCGATTCCTACAAGGAGTATCGAATGAACGGTGGTTCAATAACAAAAATGAAGCTAGGAAATAATTTTTTTTCCCTTTAGTCTCTCAAAATTCTGTAACGAGAAATTATGATGATTCTTGCAGTCTACCATGTCAAACGTGGAATCAAACGTTGTAGAGGCTTTCTTACAATAGGTGTACACCCATAAGGTATGTCCCATGGAGCTAACTCTCTATATTGTCGTTCGTTCATTCCATTTCTTTTTTCCTAGTGCAAATTTATTGCTTTCGGGTAAAAGTTATTCCATGAATAAAAAACCTTCCTAGCGTTTGCTATAAAAAAAATGAGGCAAGTCTTCGACGACTTCTGCTTGCCGGGCACTATGGTTCACTAGCATCAGAATATTTTGTTGATTAAGCTATAGTTCAAGCTGTGGTGAGAACAATAGAAATATTACTTAAATTTTCCTGTTTTGCCAGTGTCAGGAACAAGCCGATTTACTGTAGAAAATGCAAACAGAACTGCGTACACAAACACAGACCGGGCCCTTAACGCATGTGTTGTTATTGTTAATTAGGTACTATATGGTGTATTAAGATGGTACCAACAAAATATGTGATTTATACCTGTATTAAAAGTGTTGGAGAGTTATGGACAACGAAATTTGGTTACATCAATAATCTTTATTATTCAGTGAGCTTAAAAAATTTACAATGCATTAAATACGGGAATGCCTGAAAAATAGGTAAAGTATGGATCTTCATTAAAGTACCATAGTGAACAACGAGCACATTAGTATATAAAATAATAACTTAGATTACAGAACACTTTAAATATTTTCTCACTACAGGCTCGTTAAGGGGAAACTGGCAATCGCGAAAATAACCCATGACTAGGGCCAGTGACTTTTCGTGTAAAAATCGGAGCACACAGTAGACTTCAATACTATATACACACCTCAGCTGTTNTTTTCGTGTAAAAATCGGAGCACACAGTAGACTTCAATACTATATACACACCTCAGCTGTTGTTATACCTCCATTAACTGCTGGTGCCGTGTCCGTCTTCGACCAAGCGACTCAGAACTAGGTAACTCCGACACTGAACCTTCGTGATTCGTGTGCAATCAGTTAACACGGGCCAGAAAATTTTTTAGCCAATCAAAGAAGCTGGATGACCCTACAGTGATTTGGACTGTATCTTGTCTCCAAATATTTTCGCGAAATATCACTGTCCCTACCCATGACTAGTTGCCAGCTAAAATATTTTGTGTCAGACACGCTTTCATAATTGGATGATTTTAAATTATATATGTCTTAGCCCCCTGCCCGCGAATTGCAGGTGTTCAGACTTTGACAGCGCGCGAACTTGCGGCAAGCTTGCAATTTGACTTGAATTGGCCTTGCAGAGGAAGCTTGTAATATCACGTGTGATTCGAACATGATTGAATCTCAACCACTCACGACTGCATAAACTTGGAATGGCAAACCTTGCAGAAGGCTCGAATTACACTTGCAGCTTGCCGAGGTAAGTTTACCACGAGTGTAACTAGTCGATGTTGCGGCGAGGTTGACACGTGGAGACCAGTTACCTACATTCAAGCGTTATTGGAGCTTGCTGACTTCCACAACAAGCTTGATGCAGCCTTACAGGCTTGTCGTTGAAAGCTTGAATTAAGGTGATTTTGTTATAAGTGGTATCGATGGAACTAAATTCTGATTGGCTCAGACGTATAATAAAATGTCCTCTCAAAAAGGCACGCAGCCAGTTACCAAAGAAAAGCCACAGATGATCACTTAACATATTGAAGTTTTACCTGCGCCAAAAATCTTCTCGCAAAAAGCAGGTCTTGCGGAATACACACTAAGAAATAATTCGCAAATCAACCACATCAAATTATGGGCGAATTCAGAAAGAGCGACTGGTAAAGTTGATTCGAGAGATTTGGGCGGCTCTTGATGACGACGTCTTGAGAAACGGTAAGGGTGAAATGAGGTGAAAATGGAGCAGCGCTGGAATGAAAAAGGGCGAAGAAAACGGGAGATCCCCAAGAAAACCTGCCCGACCAGTGGCATCATCCGGTACGATTACCACATGCGAAAATCCGGGAGTAACCCGGTCGGGGATTGAACCTCGTTCGCCTCGGCGGGAGGCGAGCAATCTAACCGCGCAGCCACCGCGGCCCCGCGAATGGTAAAGCATTTATTTCCCGCGAATATGGGAAAGTGTCAACTGCGAATTGAAGTCCCTAATTTTGTACACTGGTGACGTTCGCAATGTATATATTTGCAGCTGGATGTGTTGGCTAGTAAAAGTCCCGTACCATACATCAGTTTTAAATTTCCATTGCATTTAAGAAAATTTTATAATATTTTTTTAACTGGCCTTGAAATTCTAAGAATCAATAATATCTGGCGCAAAGAAGCAAATTAAAATAAAGGAACATCACGAAATAACTAAAATGTCAACGAATTAAAGTATGCTACAAATATTTTCTCGAAGCGTTGGGATCCGACAACGTGGAATCCCCATTTTCAAGCCACTTCTCGTACGTAAGGGCAGTTTCTTGTAGAAGACTAGCTTCTCCAGTGGACCCCGGCTGCTTAAGGGGTGATTTGCTCCGTGATTTTGCCGGATAGTGGGTAGGAGAAGGAGGACGGAGAAGATGTTTACAGTTCTTTAAGAAAAGCGACATTCAGGGGGTATCGTTGCTCTTTATAACCCCTGTCAAAACGTTCCTTCTGGAAGTATCTAGAGCAGTAAGTAAGCACCTACATCCTCCCCCCCCCACCAAGAGCTTTTTCCTTGAACCCCGTCAATATTTTTTTTCTTCACAAACCTCTTTCTTTTCTTGCCTTCCTGCTTCCACCCTCTCTCTTTTTTTCGCCCTCCTTGAACGTGGAGTATTAAAGAAGTTCCGAAAGCGACGGGCGAATTAATTTTACTGGCAAAAAGGTCTGCGAGGGCCCGTCCTTATCTTACAAATCGACTCATCCCGCTGCGGAATGGGGGCAATATATCCCCTCCCTGTTTCCAGAGGGTGTTGGGGGTGGGGATCGGCTTGGAATGCAATCCGTTCAACAGAAAGATGTCATGGGGGAGGGGGCAGTGGGGTGTAAGGAGAATTGTGAGGAGGAAGGGGGGAATGTACACGCCCCAAGTAATGACGTGTACGCGCTACGTTTCGTCTCGAAATTTTCGTATCTCGTTCGTCGAGAGAAAAAAAATATTTTTTTTTATCATACATTAATACATTTTGCAGGTACAATGTTAAACTGCTCCTCAGAAAGTAGGGCAGTGGTTGTAGTCCATTAACGGTTACTTCACGATTTCCTGAATCCCGGCTCAAGTTCTACTTCCAGAGGATATTCCTCCGCCTCGGGGAAAGAAAACTTAACCGAGTGTAGAAAAAAATACACCAAAGGGACACCGCACCACATTCGTGCGCACTCAGTTTAATGATATTTTTGTATGAGAACTATTTCTTACTAGGTTATGCCAACACACATATCTTCTAACTGTTTCTATAAATATTTTTAATCATAAATTAAATATTATAATTTATAAATAAAATATTTTTGTAACCAAAATAAGGTACTTTTAAGTTCACAGAAGTAAAAAAAAAATCTTGTGATACATAACATATTTAGGAAACATCCAAACACGTCAAATGTGGGGTGATTTTTCAAAGGTTTATTTTCAAAAAGTGTGAAGAAATAGCGAATAGGGTGTATATAATGTACGTCAATAGAACTTTGAACGCAAACTATTTCAGTCTCCCTTTAGGTTTCACTCCTCTTTACTAAAGGCTGTTCCCATTAAACTGAGTACTTTTAAAAGACCTGTTTAACATCTACTTGTATGCACGCTGTGCATTCTTCCGCCACACATACAATTAAAACTGCCATAAGCCTCGTCACTTTATTCGTGCCTCGGTCAGGTGAAACTATGAAATTATTAGAAAAGTAAATTTTTTCAACCGGCTAATTTTTGCACTTTATATGCATTAAAAAGATGGAAAACAAAAATAATACTTCAAATATTAACAAACGTTTTCCTTGTACTTTTAATTCAAAGTTAATATACGGAACTACTTTCCTTCTGTCGTTGCCAACTTTACTGGACGAGTGCTAGCCAGTGTACACTTCAAAATCCGTGCAGGTAATAGCAATTAAATTTTTCAAAGGTCAGTGAACAGTATATATCATAATCTACATTTCACAGCAGCTAAGCACACAGAGGTGAAATTTAAACGTGAGCTTACCAATTTACTTATTGGCTGCGCGAGGCTCTGGGAACAGGCCGTGCGTGTGATTGGCTACTGCGTGCAACGAAATGTTTTCTATTGGCTAGGATGCTGGCTGAGAAATAGGTTGCAATGCGCTGATTGGCGAACGGTGTTCCAACACGTTGCTGGCTAATAAAGCCATGTCGGGCTTTCCACTTTTATTAAAACAACAAAGACTGTTTAACCCTTTCATTCCCATTGTAGACAATCGTCAACATGTTGTAGAGGAAGCTTATAATTAACCAGTACTGTACTCTGCGTGGTTCAGTGACCAATGATCTTCCCTGGGGGTAACTGATTCCTAAGCCGGGCTACTGTGGTACGTTATGACTTATCACTTATCACCAAGCACAAAGACTATTGATTATTGGTTGTAATAAATAAGAATTATCTACCAGCTTAAGTTCCGCACACAATAAAAACTTTATAGTTTGCAGCACCAGAAATGTTTAATTAATATGGGCGTAAATGAGTTAATCCACGTAAAGCCACACAAACCTTTAGTTGATAAAACCAAAACTTATAGTTTTGGGGCAACCAAGAGAGAACAAAGAAAGCAATCAGTTTGCAACATCAAAAACGCTGACCCTACACAAACAATTAAATTGTTTGTGCCAAACAATCTTTGTTTTATTTATAAAATAATTTTTCTCACTCTTGATAGTTAAAATGGCATAGTCAAATTGAATCGTCACTTACGATGAATTATTAAATTCAATATGGATAACGAGGAGGTCTGTGACTATGAAATATTTCGTAGTCAGTAATTTCATTCAATTACATAGATAAATATTTTAATTGCTATTTTAATATGTTTGAGCAATTCCTCCCATTAAATTTTTTAAACCACTATTGGTTTCGAAGGGAATTCTCAAACTTCCGAGTTTCCATCAGACATATCTGACGACAGAGAAAAAATTTAATCCATTAAAATAATTGAAAAATTACTGGAATTTTATTACCTGCGGTATTTGCTGTCTTGAAACGAGACGTGGAAATGAGTTTCCTTCCGTGACGTAGAGAAGTGTGGTTCCGCACAGCACGTAAGAAAATTTACGACCCGGGGCTTCAGTAGTGATTGCTTTGTAATGACGCAGTCTCAATTAGCAAATTAAAATCTCCCCCTTTCTTCTTTCCACGTTCGAACAACGGACCCAAAGCCGTTTTATACCTCGTAAGTCTACCTGCAGTTTCTCTGTACTGGAAGTCGAAGCGTTACGATTAGCACGCTTCTGCTCGAGTGGAGCCAATTCAATTATCCCCCCCCCTACCCTAGAACGAAAAAAAAAAAACATGATTTTATATGTTAATTTCTATAATTCCGCTGGAGTCCAACGGTCACCGTTTGCATGGCCACTCGGGTTGAGCACGTCTCATTCGCGCTAAGTGCAATGCCTGTAATTATCACATGTTGCCGTTTTTTCCTTTGACCGTATTATCTTTACAGTCGAGTATAAAATGTAAAAATTTATTTCATCATTACACGCACGTGTATGTTTTCAAACACACACAAATACACGTAAAGGTCAAGGATACACAATTACGTTTTTTAAAATCTAAATGTACGTAACTATTAACAATGCAACCGTAACAAATATGAGCAAAAAGTTACAAATAAAATGATATTTTTTCTTTCAGAGAGCCATTCTGATGTTTACACATGGAAGATAATACTAGACATTAATGGCACTTTATTTCTATTTAACCAATCTTAAATTGTTACCAACTTACTCTCATATTTTGTGCTTTACTTAATTTTGATTCTTATCAGTTTTTACATGCAGAAAAAAANATTGTTACCAACTTACTCTCATATTTTGTGCTTTACTTAATTTTGATTCTTATCAGTTTTTACATGCAGAAAAAAAGTTTAATTCTTGATTAAAGAGGATTATTAAATTTCTTTATATAGTTTCAAAAATGTAATGTATCTCTCANAGTTTAATTCTTGATTAAAGAGGATTATTAAATTTCTTTATATAGTTTCAAAAATGTAATGTATCTCTCATGAATAGTCGAGTAAGCTCCTTAGCAAATATTTTATAAACCGAATAATCATGTAGGGAATATTTTTGGAATTTATTGAAAACNGTCGAGTAAGCTCCTTAGCAAATATTTTATAAACCGAATAATCATGTAGGGAATATTTTTGGAATTTATTGAAAACTTATATCATTCCTTACAAATAAATAACAGCAATTCCATAGAAAATGGTTTATTTTAATCTATCTCGATTAATACCAAAACGACGCCAAAACTTCTGCTTCTTGAGTTAGTTATTTTCTAAATATTAGCCTATATTACACAGCAAAAGCTGGATATTTACAATGCCTCTTACAATAAATAACAATTTGACTTACGAGACGTAAACAACCAACTCATAAATTAAATTTGTTACTCATAAGCCTATGTGGGTGGGCTCATTTGTAGAAAACTTACAAATTCTGGAAACAGCAGCTGCATAATACCCGTATTTATTAAATTTACAAAAATTGCTTTAACCAAAACAACAGTTCCTTTACACTATTGAAGTGACCTTTCTTAAGTATATAATATTTCTAGAAACTCCTAGATGAAAACTGCAGCTAAGTACGATGTACTGACGTGCCTGCGTTAATATGCAAATAATTAAAAACGGAAAGAAAATTAGAGCTATTTATAAATTAAATCAACAACGAAAACATTAAAACATTTGTTTCCAATTTGGGTAACGGGACAATAATGAAAATTTCCCGAAATCAACTAGCAAGCTACTCCCAGGCACCTGGAGTTCACCATAAAACTGAAGCCATTCCCCATAAAACTGAAGCCAGCATGTTGCTTAAATTTAATATCGTGAAGACATTCTGCTTACATTCATTATTATTAGGAAGAAAATAAGAAAAATAAGGAACATTTGTTTGCGATGTACCTACTAGATAAAACAATTTGTTTTCTTATTAAAAACCATTAAAAATAATGCTATCACAACGGAAAATCTAAGAAACTTACTGTTGCACCTCTCAATAAAACATTTTTGATAATCACAGAGTATTTTCTCACTCGTTTGTACGTTTTTCTTTTAAGAGGTTAAACTTTTCCAGTTGTCTTTTGTTCTTCATAGTAGTAGTTTTTATTTACTCTTCTCGACTTCTGTTTATCGTCTTGTGAATCCTAGTTAAAGTTTGGTGAAAAAGTGAAGACGACTTTCTCCAGCGCTGCTTTCTTTACTACTATCGTGAGAAGTTCTTATAAAAAATATATTCCGCATTGCAGAATGTTGCTCGGTGTGCTTGACAAACTTCTTTAAGGAGCTCTTCACTGTGGTGCTGAGGTAATGGTAGTGATGCATCTCAAGTTCTCTATGGTTAAAATTATTAGGGGAATGCATTGTCGGTTTAAAAATTTGCAATGATAAACATATTCACTATTAATCATTACTTTAGTACTTGTGATATTAGAATATCGGGATCTTATTTTCGGTACTACATAAAAGTAAGCAAATTCCAAGATTTTCATTTATAATACCAGTATTAACGAGATCGGTATTACAGATGTTTCTGCAGCAATGTCAAAATTAGTTATCTCTTGATGAACAATACCTACAGTGACTATATTTGCGATGTAACGCAGACAATTATCTTAAAAGAATTTAAGATATTGCATAGATATCGATAAGTTTAGCACTTACCCTTATCATATTAAAATGTAGTTATTGGACTGCCGTAATAGGTCTAACAAAATAATTGCTCTATGTTCATATCGCGAGCAGCAAACGCACTGAGTGAAAATTTTGTTCAACCCAACAGCATACTTGTATTTATAGGGCCAAATATATATTTAGTTGCATCAACAAAATATTTANAAATTTTGTTCAACCCAACAGCATACTTGTATTTATAGGGCCAAATATATATTTAGTTGCATCAACAAAATATTTAGTTGAAGCAACCGTATATATTTGTTTGGCAACTCATGTGTTTGCTTTCCTTCTTTCGAAAATACAGCTCGACAGTTTGTTTGTATTTTTTCTTGACAATCAGAGTAGTGTATAAACAGCGATTCAGGAACAACGTATTTTAAATGGGAGCTGCGTGGCTGGGTGGCTGTGCGGTTGGAGTGGTCTTCGGCTCGACTCGGACGAGCTCGGCAGTCTTCGTCTCCACTCAGAGGGTTCTCGGAAGCTTTCGACTCGGGTTTGTCGAACGTACCCGAAAGTGCTCAGCAGTTACGCTTACTAATTCTTCAAGCACATGTATCTGTTTCTCGTAGTATTTCGTTTTATAGGTATAGGATATTTAAGACCATAAAGGTTTTTTGGCCCAAAATTTTTCTCCTAAGTCACGGACAGGCGTTTGGTAGAGCAGGCTTTTGGCAAAACAGTCCATCCCACTTGATGAACTCCCCCAGTAGAGACCACGGTTATGACACGAACGCCCTTCGCCACCCCGTGATGGATATTACACAAGGCGACTCCCCAACACTTGTTAACATCATGATTGTGGCATCCCTCTATGCTGGCAACCTTCCCACTGACCAATCACCACTTCGCCTTCAGCAACCGACTCTAGCAGTCCACCACTAAGGCAGCCTATCATCAGCCTATCATATTCTGCTGTTGCAGCGAGGCACACCGTAGGCATACGTGTGCAACAAGATCAGGTTGCAAACAACTACTACTATTAAATATTTAGGTGGTTTATTTTTCGCCTCGTAGAACAAGATGGTTCCTGCACTTCTCAGGCTGGTTATCTATGCTTCTAAATATAAATATTTATGTCTGTATCGTTCTAATTAAGCGAGGATATTAAATCGAATTATTTTGTTTCAATAAGGGCACCATTAACNGCACTTTCTGTAATCTTCCGCCATATGCAAAATTAACATTACCGTGGACCTGATCACGTTATACATGCATCAGTTAAGTGAAACTGCGTAATTATTAGAAAAGTAAATATCTCTATAAATTTGTTCAATATTAACCTTACATGCATAACAAACAAAGTAAAACGTATGCCGAAAAATTATAATCCAGCTTTATGACACGGGACTACTTTCCATCCATGAATACCAACTTCACTGGGCGCATGTCACTCCGAGAGCCCATTGAAATATTCTCGGGTAAAGGAGGTGTAATTTTTAGAAAGGTTAATTTCAAAAGTGGTCAATAGGAACGTTTGATATAAAATCAGTTATACATTTATTGATACCTACCATTAAAATAACAAGCGTATATTATATCGCCAGGCAAAGTATCATTATCGTGGCTTTACATATTTCAAATCATCACGCTCTCAAAAGGTTAAATGTTTGATATCCTTTGCAAACAACCAAAACTATTTTCCTATTGTTTAACGGGTGTGTGATGTAGATGTGCATATTTTGATTTACCCTTCTTAAAGTCAGCTTGTGAATGTATTATGGGCCGGTTGCCGTGGATTGCACACAAACTTCGATATAGGGATGAAATTTGTTTTTGGAAAATATATGTTACTTGCAAAATTGACTGACAGTTTTGACCTGATTTTGTTTCAATTGTCGCCTCTTTCGTTGATGTTTCAAATGTCGTCGGCGTTTCAAAACTCTATTTTAGCACCACATTAGGCAAGGAATTTATATTCTGCTCTCACGAATAACTACTTACCTTTTAGACTTATGTTGTTATAATTAATTTAAATGTGTTCATGGAAACATATGCCTCTCATTTTTGTTTTAAATATTAAACAGTTTTTAGGTTTATTTGACGTCTTTAAATTACTATACAGATATTGCTTAATTATTTTATTTTGGTGTCCTAGAATTTTGAATTTAGTCCTAAATATATCGAAAATATCAAATCTCTATGGATTAAATTAGCATAATACGGGTTTTATTATTCAAGAAATGTTTTAAACGCAGGCCTATTAAACCGGTAACATTTTTAATATATATATTTGTCGAAGAACCTTTTCGTTTTTTAATAACAAATCGCACAAACGCACAACCCTGTATAGAACAACCACATACGTTTTTTATGAAATGTAAAACAGCGATTTCTCGTTAGCATTACAGGCGACACCTTTGGAATAAACACTACCGTCGTACCAATTATACCAGTGCAATCACGGTAAGAAAACAACACATTTAATTAATACTGAAATTATCTTCGCACACAAAAAAAATGTGTACTTTTGCCGCAACTGCCAATTTTTAAACACTGCTCTTACAACGATTAGGCACGGTTCAAGCTCTGTCCTTCCACTTGGAATATTTGCAGGTGTGTTTCTGGAGAACATGTAGGTTTAATTTTTGCATCGTGGAACTATGAAATGCTTGCTTGTGTGCAGTGATGCAGCAGTAACATTAAGATCCCCCAAAACAACAAAATACAATAAAAATCCCACGTGACCCGCTAGGCATCTGGACACAAACAATAGAGAACCACATGATCAGTGGCAGCACAGTGTTATGAGCCTGGGTGGCTCATAACACTCTTTAGGAAAGGTTAAGATTAAGGAATACAGGATAAGCTCAGATAATTAAAAGGATTGTTTGAATTGATTAATATAAACTTTACTTGCTCTAAAGTTGAAAGAGTTCGATATTCCAGCACTTCTGAGGGGTCTTTGCGCCATTGTTATATCGTTGCTGAATTCGGTTCCGGCCTGGTGTTGATGAACTCTGTGGCGTCTTTCTTAGGTAAATGCTTAGTTAGGCATTTCACACCGGGACCCAACCGTTACAACAGGCACATCAATAGCGGCAGTGAAATTCCGCGAAAAGATTTCGAGACAAGCTATACTTCAATACACGGGATCGTAGGTTGCCTTTCTCGATTGGCTACGCTAACATGTTGCTCTCAGTACGCGCATCACTTTGGTTTGCTTGCAAAGTTGTTGAATTCTAATTGGCCCGGTTAGAAACAGAAACAGCTTCTGATGCACAGGGCGACCAATGGTGAAATGAAAGTTACTGTTTTCACTTAGATTATTGAAATCTGACATGTGCCCAGATATTTTTTTTTTTCGCGAAAAATCACTTGCTCTACACATCGGTTTGGCGGCATATGTGTTTTTTTCCCGCGCGAAATCGTAGTCTACTTTAGAATGTGTTATGCTCGAGTCATACACATAACAAAAGAAATGTTCACAGCGTGAGTCATAACAATTTAGTATACCATTACTAGATACCCTAAAATTTCGCTATTTCATTTCAGAACAAGATAGACTTTAAAAACGATTACATTTGACTTTCTGTCTCAATTGGTTCGCAGTTTGTAAGAGACGCCCTGGACAAATTTTAACCAATAACTGACCTGCAAGAAAACTACGAACCGAATGCAGTCTTACCTGTTCTGTGATAACACTGAGGCATCGACCAATGATCCACTAAGTGAGTATCTAGTACACAAAGGATTGTGGAGGCTAGCTTGTTGCCAAATAAATCCGCGAAATTTCTCGGTCTCTTACTAACACGCGGTAGGCAGAAAAAATCTTTATCAGTAGGGGCAGTGATATTTCGCGAAAAAATTTCGAGACAAGATACAGTCCAAAGCACTGTAGGGCCATCCAGATTCTTCGATTGGCTAAAAAATGTTCTGACCCGTGTTAACCGTTTGCGCCCGAATCACTAAGGTTCAGTGTCGAAGAAACTTAGTCCTGAGTGACTTGGTCAAAGACGGAAAAGGCACCAGCAGCCAATGGAGGTATAACAACAGCTGAGGTGTGTATATAATATTGAATTCTACTGTGTGCTCCGATTTTTACGCGAAAAGTCACTGGCCCTACCTATCAGCTAACAGTGAACAACCTTTAGTTATGCAAACTGTCACATATATTTTTAACCTTGGCCTAAGTGGTAGTTCCACGAACCACGAGGGAACAGAAATAGCGACCACATGAGCCCCGATGTCTTATTTTTACGGGCCCACCGGGTACGAGTGTGTTATCAACCCGTGCTCATCTGCCTTCCAAGATCATCTCGCGCGTGGAGCAAAGTGATGTAAATATAACCGCTGCAGGATTTTGGAAAGGGGAAGGGAGGGTAAGGCGTGATTAATGTCCGTCCCTCATCTCCGGTTCGAGATGTCCATTAGCGTCCAGTGGGGACTTGGATTCGCTTCTCGGAGGAGTTGAGTCCTCCAGATATCGATGAACGTCTCCGCCATGTCAGAAAATACCTTTCGTCTTTGCGGTTCATGGTTAAATGAGCACATTTGAAATCAACATTTAAAATATACGGGTGATTCTAAAATCATGGGACAAATATTTAGGGGTGGTAGAGCTCACTAAAACAAACAATTATTGTATAGGAATATATGGGTGGAAGTGACGCGTTGAGGCACAAACACAAAAACATAACACATTAACGGAAACATAAAATGTTCATAAGCAGCATACGTAACGAGTGATTCCGTACAGAAAATGTTAGAACAATTGCTGGAAATGCATCCACCAACAGTCACGCATGCTTGGCGACCTCTACATATGGCGTGATTGGCTGACAATGGTGGCGTGCGTGAAATACCCGGCGTATTTGAATCTGTTCGCCAATCACTCCACCGACGCTACCAAGCTTGCATTACTGTCGGTGGTAGCAATTTTGAGCAATTATTGTAAACATTGCTGTAAAAAGGCATTTCGCGGTGACGTTGTAAATAAACAATGTGTTGCATTTCATGTGTTATTTTATATGTACGTCTCAAAAACACTTATACTCTGGTTTTGATATGCCATGATGCAAAACCTATGTTATCATAAAATGTGTATGCCAGGAAAGAGTTCTTATAAGTAGGAGCACTGATATTTCGTGAAAAGATTTCGAGACAATATTCAGTCCGAAGCACTGTAGGTCGTCCAACTTCTTTGATTGGCTAAAAAAATGTTGTGGCCCATGTTAACCGTTTGCGCACGAATCACGAAGGTTCAGTGCCGGGGCTACTTTGTCCTGAGTGGCTTGGTCAAAGACGGACACGGTACTAGCAGCCAATGGAGGTATAACAACAGCTGAGGTGTGTATATAGTATTACAGTCTACTGTGTGCTCAGATTTTTACGCGAAAAGTCACTGGCCCTACTTATAAGTAATGCATAGAAGTTTAACGGTATTTCGTGGAAGTTTAAAAAAATAAATTATTGGTGACCAGCGCTCGTAAGACTGCCGCGTAGTGAGTGGGATGTGTGTGTGTGTGTGTGGGTGTCTGAAGCAAAGATCCATGAAGCTCTACGGTACCGCCGACTGGCGCATGTAAAGTGATATCACCTCTATGCGCAATGTTGTGAACTCACGTGCAACGTTTCCCTCGTACCGCTGGAACTACGGGGCTTTAAGCGGCGACCCTGTCGTTATATTAGACGCAACACTGTAGCAAAGTCCAGTGCACTCCCATGCCGTAGTTTAGCAAGAATCTGGTGAATTTTCAAAGGTTTGATTCAAAAAGTGTGAAGTTACCGTGGACAGGCTATAGTTGTCGAGCGACCACACCCCAGACATGTGCGATGGGGAACATACCGGGCGAAAACTCAGGCTAGGAAAGGCGCGGTGTTTACATTGATTCGATGTGACGGCCTGAACATATTCGGCAACACGTGGTCGGACGTCGTCTCGGAACATGACTCCTGCAAACTATCATTGAAGTCTGTGTGAGNAACACGTGGTCGGACGTCGTCTCGGAACATGACTCCTGCAAACTATCATTGAAGTCTGTGTGAGGCTGCATGACAGACGGGCTGGAATCAGCTAGGCGACTTGCAGCATTGAAGGGGAACGAGAGTATCATCTCGATGTTGACAGGGATGATACAAGTTGGTGTCGCAAGGTCGTTAGTGTTGAAGAGAGTTATGTT
Source organism: Clitarchus hookeri (assembly GCA_002778355.1). NCBI lineage: Eukaryota > Metazoa > Arthropoda > Insecta > Phasmatodea > Phasmatidae > Clitarchus > Clitarchus hookeri. The sequence goes on from NQII01003532.1 coordinate 146,632, forward strand.
CTTCTGTCTTAACTGTTTCGTTTTGGACTTCAAGGTATAACAGTTAAACGAGGAACTGGTATTTTGGAAATTGGTTTTTTTCCGTAACCATCACAATGCTCCCAGTACTTCTTTTACTAAATTGTCTGCATTTGATCTCCGTGATGTGCCGCAACCGTGGCTGGATTGCCTCGTGCCACGTAAGCAATCGCTCTAATAAAGAAGAGTTGGCAGTAATTTCACAGCACGGATGTAGTAATCACTGCGTAAAAAAAAAAATCTTTAGTTTCGACAGTTAAAATTTTATAGTTTTATTGAAGCGGGGAAAGAAGAAAGTCAACTTGTGCCTTGGTCACTGAAACAACTGCTGCTCCCGACAAGGAAGCAGAACGTACTGTGATTCGAACCTCTCCCCTAGAACACTTGTACAGAGTAGAATATTTTTGGTCGTTTTGCGAGCAATATTTGAAAATAAGCTGCCCAAAAACTTTTCTGTAAAATTATGAGGGGAATATTATACATTCTGCCCCTTACATTGTCGCATGGGTAACAAAATTTAATAATGCATCTCTATATTTATAATAAACACAAGGTTTGCAGTACTGACTTGTTAATATAAAATATATTGGCTTTGCGCATTACTCAACGACGTTTGTTTACAATAAATTTTAGTTTTCTTAAAGTATAACAGAAATTATCTAGGTAACTTCTTTCAAAAAAAAAATATTTGTAAAAAGGCACAATTTCCTAATAGTTTAATTTCCGAACACCAAAATAAATTCCCGATATTAAAAGGACCGTCACGATTAAGTTTTCTATGGACAAGCCTACTAGGTAAAACCCAGACTTGTCTATGGGAGTGAGGCGCAGAATTAAAAAAAGTTAGGAGAGAGACTCTTTTAGGGAGAATATATCGTGATATCGCGACTATAATCCGTTCACGGTTACTTCACACTTTTCTGACTCCCTGCTAAAGTTCTGCTTCGAGGATATTCCTCCGCCTCGTGGAAACTAAGCTTAACTAAGTCTAGAAAATTGCACCAAAGGGCAACAAACCGAATTCGTGCGCACTCAGTTGTAATGATGTTTTGCACGAGAACTATTTCTTACTAGGGGCTACCAGCACACATGTCTTCTCACAGTTTTTCTTCATATTTATTACAAATTATTATAATTTATATATAAAACGCAGGTTTAACTTCAATTTAACGGAAAATAAGACACTGTCATGTTAACAGAGCTATAAAAATGTTGTGATGAATGACATATTTAGAAAATAACTAAACACGTCATGCATGGGGCGATTTTTCAAAGGTTCGATTCAAAAAGTGTGAAGAAACCGCGAATAGACTATAAACGCGAGTCCCTGCAGTATCTAGAATGTTTATTATTTTTAAGTGGCCAACCAAAGGCCGAACACGCTTTCGTGTCACCCGGACCTATGCCCCTTTTTGGTTACGGAAGGAGGGGTTATAACAGTTTTACGTTCCTTTACCTGTTAATTTGCCCTTTTATCTTAGCCTTTGTCTTGCTATTAGGACAGTAGAATTTTCCACCTCTTATATTTTATTCTGTCAAATACACATCCATGTAGTTAGGAGTATTGGTATAGGGTGGTTTACGAGCCATACACCCAGTTTCCCACACCTCCTGGAGTCTATTCTACTAAATATCTATGCCGTTATATGGCGGTACTAACTTCTTATCTACGGGTAATTAACAGATATCTACTTTCGATTCAATCCCTCTGTAAGAACTTTCAGCGGAGGGGGTTGCCTCCGGACATCTTTTCGATCCCCCTCCCTCTTTAGTCAGTCCGTAAGGCATAAAGAAGCTGTTATCTCACTTCTTTATTCTTAGGTATTCTGTGGTTCTGTAGTTATCACTTCTGAAAAAAAAAACCTTTTTTTATTAGTGTGGCGTATAAAGTTATGTAAATGCAGTTCTCTTTCCTATTCTGTCTTGCATCCTTCCAACAGCTGACTGAAGAAAGGTACTTGAGAATATTTTGTATTGTGTTATACCAGGAGTGAGTGAAGAGATTTGGGCGGCTCTTAACAGCGAGGTCTTGGGAAAGGATGAGGGCGAAGCGAAGTGAGTATGGAGCAGTGCCGGGATGAAAGGATGAGGTTAAAGGAGATCCCCGAGAAAATCCGCTGACCAGCGGCATGCGAAAATGCGGGAGTGACCCGGCCTGGGATTGAACCCAGTTCGCCTTGGTTGGAGGCGAGCGTTGTACTGGGATATTCTATAATCACTCATCAACCAAAACCGATCGCCGTTTCCGCAAATGCAATTACTTTGATTCAGCTGACAAGAGTTCAGTGTTGTATTTCGCCTCGTTTTTCATTTTACTGCCTTGTTTGCTTTGTGTCTTTCTTTATACTTGATCAGTAGTCCTTGATTCATTTGTTTGCTATTTATTTGCTCCCTTCGTGTACTAGTTGATTTTTTGGGGGAATTATGCCCCC
>NQII01003532.1:149189-205359 GCA_002778355.1 Clitarchus hookeri
TCCCTCAGCCATCTCTCGAGCCCTCACACAAGCCTAGGTTTCCCTTTTGTCCCTTCCACCACCTTCGATTTCCCCCCTCTCCCCACCCACACAAAGCCAAGGGTCACCGTCACTGATGCCGATACGAGACCCGGATAACCACGATACATCGGAAACGTACGCCACGCGTGAGCTCAATATTTGCACACTCTACTACCCGACCAAGCGAATTGTGCATCCGGAAAACACGTGAACTTCTCAAGGTCACGCAGTTCTCTCCCTTCCCTCTTTCTTATTTCACCTTACCACTTCCAGGATAAGATGAACCGCTCGGCTGCTGCGCGTCTCAAGTGTCGTAGGTATACTTCATTCAAGGTTACTTCCCACTTTTTCGAAGCCCTGCTANCCCTCTCCCCACCCACACAAAGCCAAGGGTCACCGTCACTGATGCCGATACGAGACCCGGATAACCACGATACATAGGAAACGTACGCCACGCGTGAGCTCAATATTTGCACACTCTACTACCCGACCAAGCGAATTGTGCATCCGGAAAACACGTGAACTTCTCAAGGTCACGCAGTTCTCTCCCTTCCCTCTTTCTTATTTCACCTTACCACTTCCAGGATAAGATGAACCACTCGGCTGCTGCGCGTCTCAAGTGTCGTAGGTATACTTCATTCAAGGTTACTTCCCACTTTTTCGAAGCCCTGCTAAAGTTCTACTTCCAGGATATTTCTCAGCCCTCATACAAACAAAGCTTGGAAAATTACACTAGAAGGGCAACGCACCGCATCCGTGCGCAATCAGTGTAATAGTATTGCATAAGAACTATTTCTTACTAGTTATAACCGACACACCTGTTTTATCTTTGCCTTTATTCACATTAGTTACAAATGAAATAATATAATCTATACATAAAGCGGAAATAGAAGTTAAATTTAGACAAAAATAAGGTGCTTTTATGATAACACAATTATAAAACACCTGTGATACATAACACATTTAGAAAACAACCAAACACATCATATATGGGGGAGTTTCTTCAAAGTTTTTATTCAAAAAATGTTATTAAACCGCGAATGGAGTATATCGTAGGTTGCGGCACAGTGTTGGCTGATTCGCGTTGCCTTGTTGACGCTTCCATGTGTTCCATGTGGGCTTGAGTCTGTACAAGTTGCTTACATCCATGTCGACAGGTACACATACATTTGCGCAGACAGCTGACGTAATTGCATTTCCAGTGCTCGCCGTTTGTTTTTCTCCCCTCGACAGCTACATTAGCGCACGAGTTTCACCCCTCCGTGGCTGCACAGTTAGCTTGGTCGAGCAGTACCGAAAGCCGAAGGCAATCCAGGGTACGTTGCAAACATAAATTCGTTTTCACTGTCTTGTGATCTATTTTTATGAATACACAAAACATTACTATGTACCCCAGAATAAACCATTCAGTAAAAGGGCACAAACAATTTGCCCTTCTCGAGCCCTAAATCGTTTCCCGATGCGCAAATGTTTTAGATATTTTTAATTTGTTTGTGTTTGGTTTGTGTTTACAACTCTGCACGGAAGCGGAGAACCCTTGCCAAGGTCGCAAAGACAAATGAAACTCGCGCAGAGTGAAATTCACAGGATAAAACTCTAGGTGGAAACGAGCAGGTGTGTCCAAATTCACAAACAGATATTTTTCATGATGGGAACAAGGGCTCGTGAGAGGGGAAGCGATCAAGGGTAAGTGATCAAGGGTACACTGCACCGAAATCGAACAGAGCCTAAAATATTCAACGACGTCAGCATATTAAATGAAACAATATAGGCGATTAGAAGGAATGAGTTATCCTTAAAGCAAATGGTTGAAAACACTCTTCTATTTTTTTTATAGTATTGCTCGCATGGGATATGTTGCAACACTAGAGGGGGTGCGTTGAAACTTCACCTTAATTTGAATTTTCATATTGTAAATCGTCACTGACATTGCCTGCCCAGTTTATGGACTCGTAAAATGGGTTTGTTATCAGTACACGACCAATACGACCACATTTCGCGTCTTACACACTGTACACATTATTGGCAGATGGGCTAACGCAAATTCGCGGACGCGCATTTAAGAAGAATAAATGCAAAGAAACATATAATTTAGAGTAAATTATAATGTATTTGCATAATTATTAAAAAATGTTAGACATTACCATTATAAAAATATTATTTTTATAGCCATAGTATAAAATAGCCCAATTCATACAAATTGATACTGTAAACAAATAAAGAATAGTAATAAAGTGAGTGAGTGAAGAGATTTGGGCAAATCGTAACATCGAGGTCTTGAGAACCGATGAGGGTGAAGGGAGGTGAGAGTGGTGCAGCACAGCAAGCTAGGGTGGGGAAAACGGGAGATCCCCGAGAAAACTCACCGACCAGTGGCATCGTCTGGCGCGATTCCCAAAAAGCGAAAATCCGGGGGCGACCCCAACGGGAATCTAACCCGGTTCACCTAAGTGGGAGGCGAGTAGTCTAACCACTACACAACCGCGGCACCGAATAGTAAAACAAATTAAGGCAATTTGAAACATGACATAGATTAATACGCGAGGAAAAAGGCCATTATACTAATTACTCTCATGCATAAGTATGAAAAGGAATGGGGAATTTTCAAGATGAATTTAATAATTTTTAATTTGAGTAATATTATTCACTCTGGTAGCAGTAAAATTCGAAACTGCTAAGCCAGATAATAAAATAAAGCTTGGATACCCTGAGATTTCGGCTGTTTGCGTGTGCTTATTTAACGTTTATACAGACAATATGACCCGCCCTACATTGTATAGCTCACGTACCGCAAAACCAGGGGGTTATTCTAATCCTAACTCATCTGTTCTCATAACGACGGTGGAATCAGCTAACGATATTAGATAATAAACTCATCCGGGCTAAAATAGGACATGTTGACTTAAGGGTCAAAAAGAAAACATTTTATGAAATATTTTGATTAATATTTGTAACTTCTTAAAGACGATTAATTATGAAAATTTCAATTTTGTAATTTTTGAACTTAGTTGTAGTCTTTCGTGTACAGCTGTATTCATTTCACTTATAATTTCCAATTTTTCTACCCGTTCATTCTTTCCATTGTGTTAAGTTACTTAAAAATAAAAACCACCATATACTTTAATGACACCACATGTGTCATGTTGCAACATGTTCGAAGTGAGCCACTTACATCTCCCACTCCAGAGAAAAATATTAGTTCTGCCGGTCTCTGTACTACAACTTAAGACTCCTCTATTAGTCGATACAACACATTGCATGCTTAAAATAATGTACTACGTTAATTATCGGCTTGATCACTGCCAATATAATGCCAAGTTTAAAATGTTCCAATCAAATGTTGTTTCCTACGCAGAACACTTTACAAAAATTACATAATTGCACCAAGACAAATATTTTCAAGCTTCATCTAGGTAAAAATATGTATTCGAAGAAAGATTTAAAATCCTTCCACACGGTAACAACGTCTAACTTTTCGTAGAGCCTGTGTCATCGTAGAATGTGTCAAGTGGAAATATACGCCTACGGACTAACGGGTTAGGTGTTCCTGCAGGCGTATATGTAGGCGGCTCTCTTTATAACTTGTTTTGAATGCAAGTATCTGCGTGTAGACGTCGAAAGTACGTAACACCAGCCGATGTGCTCACGTCAGGTGATTAACAAGTCGGTTTCGCAACGCAGCACGCAGTTGTAGCTAAAGAGTAATATCAACACTTCGGGTGCTGCATACGCAATATTAAGTCGCCTAAATTTAACTGAGCTGTATGGGATTTTGACGTAACAAAACAACTTATGCGTTACTCTCAGACACGAGTAAAGAACTTTCATAATCCCAGCTGTTTTCAGAGGGTTTCCTGCAACGCTATACACTCAAGAGCCAAAAAACTGGTACGCCTGCCTAATATCGTGTAGGGCTCCCGCGAGCACGCAGAAGTGCTGCAAGACGACGTGGCATGGACTCGACTAATGTCTGAAGGTACGCAGGAGGCAATTCACACCATGAACCCTGCAGAGCAGTCCACAAATCCACAGGAGTGTGAGGCGGTGGAGATCTCTTCTGAACAGCACGTTGTAAGGCATCCCAGATATGCTCAATAATGTTGATGTCTGGTGAATTAGGTGACCAATGGAAGTTTCTAAAGTCAGAAGAGTGTTCCTGGAGCCACTCGATAGCAACTCTCGATGTGTGGGGTGTCGCATTATCCTGCTGGAATTGTCCACGTCCGTCGGAATGCACAATGGACATAAATGGGTGCAGGTGATCGGACAGGATTCTTAAGTATCTGTCACCTGTCAGAGTCGTATCTAGACGTATCAGTGGTCCCATTTCACGCCAACTGCACATGCCCCATACCATGACAGAGCCTCCACCAGCTTGAACAGTCCCCTGTTGACATGTAGGGTTCATGGATTCATGAGGATGTCTCCATACCCGTACACGTCCATCCGCCCACTACAATTGGAAACGAGACTCCTCAGACCAGGCAACGTGTTTCCAGTTATCAAGAGTCCAATGGCGGTGTTGGCGGGCCCAGGCGAGGCGTAAAGCTTTGTGTCCTACAGTCAACAACTGTACACGAGTGGGCCTTTGGCTCCGAAAGCCCATATCAATGATGGTCCGTTGAATAGTTCGCACGCTGGCACTCGCTGATGCCCCAACATTGAAATCTGCGCCAATTTGAGAAAGTTTTGCACGTCTGTCGCGTTTAATGATTCTCGTCAGTCGTCGTTTGTCTCGTTCGTTCACTATCCTTTTCCGACCGCAGTGATGTCGAAGATTTGATGTTTTACAAGATTCCCGATATTCACGGTACAATTGTGAAATGGTTGTACGCGAAAAAATCAAAATTTTATCGCTACCTCGGAGATGCTCTGTCCCATCTCTCGTGCACCGACTATAACACTGCGTTCAAACTCACTTAAATCTTGATAATATGTCATTGTAGCAGAAGTGACTTATCTAGCAACTTTGCCAGACGCTTGTTGTCTTATATAGGCGTTACCGACCGCATCGCGTTACTCTGATTGGTTCCATACCTCTGTTATTTGCGTACTCACGCCTAAACCAGTTTTTATGGCTCTCCAGTGTAATTAGGTCAGCAATACTCAAAGTGTGAATTGCTGGAGTGAAAAGTATGGATTGTATGTTATTCTACCGTGGGCAAGAACGTTCGGTTGAGGCACTTTCAACACATCATAATTATGGCAGAGAATCAGTCCGTATTTACAGTTTTATAGTATTGTAAGCGTGACTGGTGTCGTGTGAGCCAATGGTACTGTTGTAAGTGGGAGTGTAGGTGGTAAGAGAACTTAACGCGTACCCAGTCGTGAATATATGCAACTCAGTTCTTGCCTATCGTAATTGTCGGTAAATACGTGGGGCGCTGGCCGCTGGAGATCTGCGGGGAGGCTGCGCTCGTAGCTTCAACAGCGTGTATCATTTCTCTCGTACGCAAACTTTAATTCATAGGATAACAAACACAGATTTCTGCACGCACAAGTCAACACCAGGGGAGACCCATATTCTGGTGGGGGGGGGGGTCGATACTCGACTCGTTCGGCCGAGTTTATGTTTTTAGAAATCACTCCAGGCGAATGCCTAAATGGTTTCCTGATCGAGTTCTTACTTGTTCCCGTTTTCCCTAGAAAATCACTCCATCTCAAGAGGATGTAAATTTTTATTTTATTGATATTATTTTAGCTTGCACGCCAACTAGAAAATGTAAGCTCTCATTACTATTTTACAAGAACCTAGTAGATAGACACGAATAAGAAATATTTACATATGTTCATTATAAGAGGAAGGTGAGGTTTCACCTTTTCCTCTGTCGCGTAGAATCGACAACATTGGATACATATATATATATATATAAATAACTCGTTTGAAGGGTTATGCTGCGACAGCGCTTCGAATGTGAGCGAAAATTTCGTCGTCTCATCCGGGAAAGCTGATCGAGGGACGGTAAGTGCCGAACTCCCCCCGCCGGCTCGCAGCCAAACGAGGTGGCTTCCCAGCCATTAGCGGCGAAACTGCAAGAGGGCGAGAACGAAGGTCGATCATACAGCAGGGAGAGCTGGGGCTAGAGAGAGAAAGAGTAGTAGTAGTAGTTTTTATCTCGCGCACCCCACTTCCGTCGCGGAGAAATTCCGCGCATTAATTTCTGGCTCACGCGAATAAAAAAAAAAACGCTTCGTGTTGGCGTGCATCATTGCTCGGCTCGGACGAACAACCCGNTTTCGCTAGGTCTGTGCTAGCGTATAAATACATGCGGTAGCTGCTGATTTTCGCATTCGTGGGACAAAGCTCACAAACTGCGTCTTTCTATTACCTCCCCCCCCCGGTTACTCCCCTCCCACCGTGGCGTAATTAAAAACCCGTGAGTTTCATCGCTACGCTACCACGCGTCGCAGGTCCGTCCGCGCGAAACGCTACACTCCCAATTAGCGCGAGCAATTAATGGTGTTTCGCACCGCCCGGTTTGCGAGGGCGGTTTGAAGGGGGCGATGGCGAAATAGGAGGGATGGATTTTCGGGGCGTGTGCGTTTCCTCGCCATACCTCCTCCTCAAAACTTAGGGTCTTGTGCTCGCGTTAAAGGTGCAGATTGGCAGTCAATATATGTAGGTAAAGTACCTTAAGTCATCAAGTTATTCCCATTGCAGACTACATTTAATTGATAGCAAATATAAACAAAGTACGTTAATTCCACCAATTTATTTCCANGTTATTCCCATTGCAGACTACATTTAATTGATAGCAAATATAAACAAAGTACGTTAATTCCACCAATTTATTTCCATATCAGGCTATTTCATTGGTGGTAAATTTTCTTAAAGTAGGTTATTTTCTCTAATTATTTCCGTGGCAGGGTATATTTCATTGATAGGAAATTTTGGTAAATTGCGTTAATCTCTCAAATTATTTCCCGTTGTGAACTGGATTTCAAGCACAGTACACACTGGCAAAACTTTAGTTTTTTATGATTCCCAGCATATTTTTTTTGGGACCCATTCCACAATACATTAAATTTTTTTGTATAGTAACTGAATCAATTTTTTTGTGGTGTTTTTTTCATTCGAATGTCAATAAAAACCATTTCAGTTTGCTAACAGTAACTTAATACAACTGAAATAANTGTGGTGTTTTTTTCATTCGAATGTCAATAAAAACCATTTCAGTTTGCTAACAGTAACTTAATACAACTGAAATAAATAAACGGATTAACAAAATGGAAATAAATATTTTAGTGAGATTATTAATATAGCTGTGCACAAATTACTGCAACTAAGATGTACTAACATGAGGTATATGATTAAAATTGTAGAAACTTATTGTATTTAAGAAGTTACAAATATTAACTGAAATATTACATAACAAGGCACTTTGTCCCATTTATTTACAGCGTCCTATTTTATTCCGGATGCGTTAGTTATCTAAGATGAGTTAATTCTGCTGTCGCTAGTGAATCAGAAAGTCAGAATGAGATAAAACCCCCGGTATTGCGGTAAGCAAGCTTCACGTTGAGTGGTGGGTCACATTTTCCCTATACATATTTTTAATTAGCACACCTAGGCCCGATCGGCCAAAATCTTCGGATTCCCTAGTCTTCAGACTACGTCCTTAAGACTACGGAGTATGCGGGGGCCGGAGCATTCTACGCCCTTGACTTACACTCAAAAGTTCCGTTTATGTATGTTCAGACTAGAGCCTACGGTAATTCTAACACGCCCTGCATAACCCAGAGCCAGTCAGTAATCAACAGGGAACAAACAATGCGGCAATAACACCTGCGAATCGTGCCGGACGATGCCGCTGGTCAGCGCGGAGGGTGGGGGGAGGGGGGGTTCCAGGGAACCTCCCGTTTCTCCGCCCTTCCATTCCGGCGCTGCTCCGTACCCACCTCACTTCACCGCCCATCGGCTCTCAAGACCTCTCTGTTAAGAGCCGCCCGAATTCCTTCACTCACTCAGTATCGCCTGCAACTCAAGCTCAAGGAAGCTACGTTATCGTGACTTTAATGTACGGATTTGCTATTCAAGGTATGACAGCTAATCCTGGTCGCGGTATTTTGGAGGTCTGCTTTTATCGTCGTTCTCATAATAATCCTGGTATTGCTGTTAATTATTTCAGTCGATTGATGTTCGTGATATATTATGATGGAATACTTTTACTATACATGGAAGTGTTATTAATCAAACTCGCTGCATGGCAGCAGTCATTGAACAAACGCGTGTGGACCGAGTATATAAATGACTAAGAATTCTCGTTTCGTGCCAGATGAATTCGCAAACTTTGTGTGGCTCTTATAATAATAACAATAATAATAAATAAGCCGCTGAGCCTCTGATAAGCAAGAAACACTTTCTGTAGTTATCATATGGTGGTTTATTTCTCTCGGCGTGTGTGTAAAGCCCTTTTGGTTCCCGGTAAGTTTATTAATGTATCTGTCTATTTTTGTGTCTGGAAGCGTTCTTGTGTCAATGAAACGTTTGCTTGTACTTCGGCGCCAACGAGCAGACGTAAGCTGTACCCGATATTATTGGTAGTCTTAGTATCTGCACGTGAACTCATGTATGCTAACGTTCCCAGCAAAGAAAAAGTTTCTCCCGCCGTTAAANGGTAGTCTTAGTATCTGCACGTGAACTCATGTATGCTAACGTTCCCAGCAAAGAAAAAGTTTCTCCCGCCGTTAAATGGTTTAATTTTTCCTATCGCCAACCGCCGCTGTTTCTGCAACATCTTCTTTAAGGTGGATGCTGTTATTGATAAAATTACACCGTTTTAAATCCAGTAATATAACATTATATCCGTTCGTAGAATCCCTGCTTAAAGGCTGGTGCGCCAAACTAATATCTACATGAAGAACGTCTGTAAGTGTATAAGCCCTATTGTACTAGTTTCTTCACAAGTTTGTCTGATACATAACTTTCGTACGCAACTATCAGTGATTTTATACAGACTGTACACAAATTAAAGCCACAAAAGTATAGGTAGTTCCTGGTGAAGTGAGCCCTACTAAAAACCCTGTTTTAAATAAATCCCTCTCATCATTTGTATTTTTCCGCCATATATAAAATTTTACATTCGTGGGCCGAATGACTTTATTCATGCATCAGTCGAGTGAAAACGTGAAGTCGTTATTTTTTTATTCGCTCCGTGGTCGAAACACGGCAGTCATCTAGAGATGATACACAGCACGCAGTTTGAAGAGAGACAAGCAAAAGCCTACCGTAGGAGGAGAAGAAAGAAGAAGTGCAAACACATGCTTGGTAAGTATAGGCTGTTCACAACTAACTAAGCACTCAAGAAATCAACCATCGAAAACTTCACTACCCCAACATGTTAGATTACATTTTAACTAGCACATGGACTGGCACGTCCCCAGTAAGGTTGGTAGCGACGCAGGTGCAGCACATTCGCGTATTACCTTTGAACTAAAAATGTCAGATAAACATATGTAAATACTGGAATGTTTTTTGTCGCATTGCATTTTAAAAATATATATAACTCCAGGAAACAGTAAATTTTTAAAAATTGGGATTTTCTAGTAGTTTTACACATTCCGGTGACCGACGCATGAATTAAGTTATCAGGCACACTGAAATCTTAATTTTTCATATGGCGGAAGAATACACGATGCGCATACAAGTATATCTTAAGCAGCGCTTTGAAAAGTGCGCTCAGTTTATCGTTAACATGCTATAAATCGCTTGCGTGGCTCTCAGAGCGCTACATCGATTTTAGGTGGATCACTCCCCGCCATCTTGGATTTACGGAATTTACGTCGTAATTTGCATCACAGATTTTTAATTTTGTTCTGGGCGTCGACAAGGCATAGTGCATTGCTTTGCACATGTTCTAAAATATGAATGGCTTGACTTCTGTTGCCAGCATCATTCCTGAAAGCACACACAAGAAAAATCACATTTCTTGCAGGCAGTCACTAGTCAAAAATTAGTAAACTAAGTAGAGTTCAAATAGTTTTATAAAGCTTTAGAAAGAGTTATTTATGCCATGTCGTGCGATAAACTTCGTTGAACATTCTTAAAAGGAAATTACGGCAAAAATAGTGGCAATCCAATATGGCTGTGCTTGATCCCCCCTAACAGAAACTGTTCTTCCGTGCAAAAGCGTATTTAATCTCTCGAACGGAATTGCGGTTCTGGTTTACGCTTCAAGGACCCTCCGAGACATAATAATCCGCTGATTCTCGGTGTCTGAACGGCCAGGGATATGCCCGCGGTTTTGGCTGGGTCAGGGGGACGGGGGGAAGAGTAACAAAGGAACGGATTTAATCGGTGGCCAGATGCTGGAGAGGAAGCTTCGCCGATTTAATCTCTCGCCTCAGGCTACTGTTTCCTCCCGAATCCTCTCCGCCGTCACTCTATCCCCAATTTCCAAAGAGCAAGAGGAAGAAAGCAGTTGCTGCGGAAAAAATCTGAAGGTTCTTCCCGCCATTCCTACGAGACAATACACGGAATTTACGAGAAAATGAGTTAAAACTTGAGGGCACAAGTAAAATTATAGTTTCATATTTTGAAAAGAACTTGCCGTGCCTGTTATAGCATTTCTATCCATACTGGGTGAATCATTCTAAACTTGAACCGCCCCTCAAGACCTCGGTGTTAAAGGCCGCCCAAATATATCTCATCTTGCGCCTCAAATATTTCTTAAATGGAAGATGCTATTAATGTGCTGGTTCAACAGGACTGAAGTTTATACAAGGGCTCATAATTGCAGCCAAATCACAGATTTGAATAGGTTCTAGATAGCGTATTTCTTGAACACAGTAACATCATTTTTTTTTTAATTGGAACAATGCCTATTCACAACAAGAAAATGAAACTAGAGGAAATGAGAATATCAGTGGTGTTCTTGCACGATTCTAGCGCTAAGTGTAAATGCAGTGGATACGGACGGCTTACGTCTGTGTGTCTAGAATCACAGTAAATGCGCCCCGACCTCAAAGTGTGTTCTAAGTGTATCTCGTCCTGAAAATATATATAATAATTAATTAATATCCACCTCACCTCTCTTAGCCAAAGGCCATCCAAGGTTTTTGATTATTTTTCTTTTCCTTTATTCCACACATTCCTATTCTTCTTCTTCATCTTCATCTTTTTCTTTCTTATGGATTCTTAATCTTCTTTTTATTATTCTTTCGTGTCTTTATCATTCTTCAAAACCCTTCGTCTTTTTAACCATCTTTACTTCTTATTCTTCATTTCTTCTGTTTTTCTTCTTATTCTCTTCATTCTCCTCATCAACAACTTCATCTTATATTCTTCTTCTTCATGTTCTTATTTCTTTCTCTTATTTGTTTGTTTCTATTTCCTTACTCCTGTTGTTCCTATTTCTCTTCTTCTTCTTCACTTCATCCTCCTCAACAACTACTTCTTATACTCTTCTTCTTGTTCTTGTATATTACTACTTCTTCTTCTTCATATCTAATTTCTTCTTATTCATATATAATTTCTCCTTCTTCATATCTAATTTCTTCTTCTTCATATCTTATTTCTTCTTCTTCATATCTAATTTCTTCTTCTTCATATCTAATTTCTTCATCTTCATATCTCATTTCTTCCTTGGCCTGGAAAGTAGATTGCGAAATTTCCTGAGCTCTGTACTGACCTCCAGTATCATTTCCAGCGGGCCGACTCCCAGGACTCACGCAGGATCTTCGCCCTTCAGCGCATCGATCAGAGCCCGCAACGCGCGCTGACGGGGAGTCCTCGGCTGGCGGCGCTAATGCGAGTCGGCGATCCACGGCGCATGAATATCAGCGGACGGAATTAATGCGATTTGCATAACGCGGTTGATCGGCGATCTGACAGTAATGCGGAGCAATTAGCGCCGTCGAAACTTGATAAGCGTCGGTACCTACACCAGAATAGTAAGAAAAGTAAAAGTACCGCAGTTCGGGAAATAAGTATCTATGAACACNCCGATCTGACAGTAATGCGGAGCAATTAGCGCCGTCGAAACTTGATAAGCGTCGGTACCTACACCAGAATAGTAAGAAAAGTAAAAGTACCGCAGTTCGGGAAATAAGTATCTATGAACACTTTAGTACCCACCAAATATTTAATATTTGCGAAATGCCTTTCAAATGTCATATTTAAAAAAAATTATTTTTTTCTCCTTTTCNACCCACCAAATATTTAATATTTGCGAAATGCCTTTCAAATGTCATATTTAAAAAAAATTATTTTTTTCTCCTTTTCTCTTCCTGTCTCGATTTTTTTTTCATCTGATTAAATGTCGATTTGCTCTAACAAAGAAATTTCCCATTTACAAGTCATGAATTTTGTCACATATTTTACATTCTTACGGATATTTGTAGGATTCTATTTCTGAACTCTAAGGTTGCGAATTGCTAATATCTTATACTTAGAGCATTTTAAAGCCATCTAATCAAGACAGATGTTAATTGTCCAGTGTAATGTAAAAAAAAAAATACTGTGAAAAATATAAGTTACTTATTCCTCTGACGACTAATAGAAATCATAAACACGTGTGTGAGTGTTAATCCTGTAAATGTTGAATTGATATATCTCTGGGGGATTAAATAAACAGTAAATGTGTAGCAAAATATGTACACACACATACTGAACACTTTTATTCTGATAAAATTCATCTCTCGAACTGTTAGTTGCCAATAAACTCCCTTCACATACATTTAATTTTTTCTTCTACGCTTCCATAAGCGAGTCTGGGGACCAAATGTTAATCAGACAGAATGCCTTTCGGTTGCAGATGTCATAGCTAAATCATTAATCCACACATACTTCGAAAGAAACCGAAGATATATCACGGAATTCGGACAATATCAAAACCTTATTGACGGCAGCAGAGCGATTAATAATAGAAAATAACAAAGTAAATTACAATAAACGGTTTTTTTGGGTTTTATTGCAAGAATAACTTGTTTACGGGATAAAGGATGAGTTATTGATAACGCTCGAATTCAGTGACTCGCATACAAGACATCGAAAATATTTGTGTACAATAAATAACCCTTACCATAGCAAGAAACCAATTCTGTTGTTTACCCTTCAGCATAATATTTACACCCAGAATATTACATTTATATCCGGAATATTCCATTACGTTTTATATAAATTATCTCCCAATCTTCACGGTATAACCAATACAAAACATGTTAAATGAAGTCGGTAATTAAATACGCATAAATTTCGCTAATACATTTACTGACAGCGTTAGCATGATGTTATCTTATTAGAGGGAAAATTTTATGATTGTACAATAGCTCTATCAAAGAAACATGGATACCACTCAGTTTGTAACCGCGCAATTTTTTCCATGGCAAAATCCTTTACCGAGAAAGTTCAACAATCTATTAAAACTCTGGTATAAACATACCTGAGAGTTGTAGCTGGTTGACAGATGAAATTTAAATATTTTGGTCTCCATACAGCGATATTTTATTCGGTCCCTAAACCGAAGATTAAAGCTACTCGCAGGATAGTCATAATATTTTTTAATCGCCAAATAATGAAAGACAGTTTCAGCTAAATTGCTTTAAAATACAAGTAATCATTGGATATTTCTTGTCTGGTAACATGCCTTGTTTCTGGTTGGCTACTGGATGCTGCGAAAGATTAGTTATTGGCTGTGCTGTCGGCCAGCGAGTAAGCTACCAGGCGCTGATTGGTGCTCCGGAGTGTTGCTGGTAGGTGACTCCATCTTGTTAGCCCGTGCCGCTGGAGTTTGCTGCAAAAGCGGCTGTTCAACCTCTGTATTCTCATTTATTCAGAGTCTGTACGCTCGAGTTTTCCGTACCCAAGGCACAGAATATCAACCAGTACAGATNCTGTATTCTCATTTATTCAGAGTCTGTACGCTCGAGTTTTCCGTACCCAAGGCACAGAATATCAACCAGTACAGATGCGAAACGGTGGCGCTATTCGCGAACTCAAGCTGCACACGTCAGCAGAATGGCCTCACTGACCAGAAGCAGGGTAGGATGAGGTTTGGCCAATCCACGCTTGGAAGACGGTCTGTCGATNTTGGCCAATCCACGCTTGGAAGACGGTCTGTCGATCGGTCATCGTCAGTCGGTCATCCGTCCATCGTTTTCGTCCGTCAGTTGAAAGTGATTAACCTTAATACGTCGTCAGTCAATCCTCCTGTACGGCGAAATTTCAGTGAGACAACTCAACATCTTGGAGATGTAGTTTAGCTGGAAATGTATTTTCATGTGAGAAATATTTTGTGGAGACAAATTTCTCACGTAATAAGAATTTATACTGAATTATTTTTTTTTACATTTAAAACTCCTGAAAATATCCCCAAAGATAAATAAACACAGATTCAACGCATTTGCATTTCATTTCCGTCTGTCCTTGGAAGGTTTAAGTTTGTTATATACTTGACGGACGGACAGAAAAAAGTTACTCTGCGATTGGTTGAAGATCACGTGACCGCCGAACGGACGGACTGATGAAGGATGCGACGGACTATTGTGAGTCCAGCATAACAAACCAGACGGCAGCCTGGCCTTAAAGGTACCTTCCACTACCTGCAGTAACAAATCAGGCACGAGGCCCGTTACCAGAGCTTCGCGGACCCAACCAGCGAACGGGTACGCGCCCACATCAAAGGAACTGCCACGCTGTTTCGCCCCCGCGTGGCCTACCTCTTCTAAGGGACGAGTTCCTGCCGACATCCTCGCCGAACGGCGACCGCGTCTCTGCGCTGCGAAGGGACAGGACTTGCCTTGATGTGCCTCCGACGCCGCAAACCATCCCTTTCACCCTCGCCGAACTGTCCCTATCCGCGGCACTTTGCCCCGTACTGAGGCCGGCCGACGCCGCGACGGGACGGACACCGTCCGTCAGAAACCACTCTGTTCTTTGTGGCGATACAGGCTGGCCAACCCTGCAGGCGCCCATTTCTCACGTTCGACCTTCGCGCGTGAAAACAGAGAGGACTGGAGTTTAGATTTGCAGTCAAATGGCAGTGTTTATTTATGTTTACATGTAGCAGAAGGATACGTAATTGGTAACCAAAAGTAGAACTTAAGCAGGGCTTCAGAAAAGTGTGACGTAGCCATGAATGGCCTACACAGTTGCCTTGAGGACTGGATAGGACTGGAGTTTAGATTTGTATGGGTTCTTGAACGATCTGCATACTGTTTCTCCTACATGTTCTTCTTGAATCTCTGTCACTCAACTACATTTTTTCAGGCTGAACAATTTTTTACACTGGTCGCTTGTCCTGGAGTTCCCTGCCAAAAATCAAGGAAACTTGAGTTACTCCTCTCGTATAAAGCGGTGTCCTGTGACAAGCAAAAATATACTGCCTCAAAGTGTAAGTATACCTTGGTTTGATGAATACACGATATCTAGCCTTCCGAAGTATAGATTTGTTCTGTCTCTCAACTTATATATTGGCTTGAGGCCATAAGGTAGTTGACAGTGGTTCGTGAATACAATTTACTATGCAGAAGTTACGAAGAGATGGCTACTGATGAATCAGTGTTTCTAAAGCCACCTGTTTTTTTCGCGAAAATATTTATGAACAGACTAGACTTCAACTTCTTACGAAATTTGCAAATGTCCTTTGTCTATAGTATGTTCGCGGTTTCTTCACACTCTTTGAATCACACCCTTGAAAAATCTCCCCATGTGTGTCGTGTATAGTTATTTCCTATACATGTAAAATCCCAAACGTTTCACACTTTTGTAGAAATACCTTATTTTTCGGTTAAATTGAACTGTTACTTATATTTTATCTATTAATTATAATTTTTCAATTTCAATTAATGTGAATAAAAACAGCGAGAAAACAGGCGTGTTAGTAATGCCTTGGAAGTAATATTTCTTAAGGCAAATATAATTACTCTGAGTGCGAACGATTGCTGTGAGTTGTCCCATTGGTGTAATTTTCTAGACTCGGTTAACCTTTCTTTCCTTTACGCGGAGAAATATCTTGAACGCAGAACTCAAGCAGGGCTACGAAAAAATTGAAAGTAGCCGTGAACGTACTATAGCTAGTTTGCTAAGAAGTTATTTGTAAAACGTACCATAATTTCCTGTGAACACACCAACGGTATTGTACAACATTTTACAGGCTGCTTACAATCACGTGAGCCCGTTTGAAATTCNTTTTTTTTTTTTTTTTTTTACCATTTTGCTATACGAAAGACTAACATGGCCATGAACAATCTCACTTGATTCATTCGTGATTTAAGATAACTGGTGAAGTTTTTATTGGAAAATAATTGTTTTAATAAGACGAAAAGTCGTATTCTTGTGGGCACAAGACAAGGAAACGCTGACTTCTGCATGAACACATTTACACGTTACTCACTCAGTACAGCGTTTTATAACTGGTAGCAAAACAATTGTATGAGTTTTTTAAGTGCAATTTGAGCTAAACTGATAACGCTAAATTGTCAGATCTCTACCAACAACTCACGTAAAACTGATGTATACTTTCGTAAAGTCTATGATGCCAACGAATAACCATGTGAAATGTTTTGGTCTCTACGTATAGTGTGAACCGTGGCTTTGACACGTAGACAGACTGTGCCACACAGTAAATAAGGATAGAGATGTAAAATAGCCGCTTATTTCGCAAACTCTGTTCGCAAACGCCAGCAAAGTGTGGTCACCAGCCAGCAACATGTTGGATCGCCTTCCGCTAAACAGAGAATAGCAACTCTCTTGCCAACCAGCACCCCGGCCAATAGAGGGAATCCTTCGCAGTACGTAGTAGCCAATCAGACACGTGTCCCGTTCCCAGAGCCTCGTGCAGCCAATCAGAGAATGAGAACCCCCTCCTCCCTCGGATCAACATAAATGGAACCAACATTTAGTTTCTCCTCGGGCCCGCGGAGGCTGAGCGGTTAGCCTGCTCGCCTCTTACCAAGGCGAAACGGGTTCAATCCCCGGGCCGGGTCACTCCCGCATTTCCGCACGTGGGAATCGTGCGGACGGTGCCGCTGGTCACCGGGTTTTCCTCAGTGATCTAACCGTTTCCCCCGCATTTTCGTTCCGGTGCTGCTCCATACTCACCTCGGTCGCCCTCATCGGCTCTCAAGACATCGCTGTTAAGAGCCGCCCAAATTTCTTCGCTCACTCATTTCGCCCGCTGTATGCTTATCTGCTGTGTGCGTGTGCACCTTTGATAAGCAATCGACCTTCGCCATTTGTCGGGAGGTGTGGAGCAGAAGAGGTTTATGGTTTGGAAGGAAAAAAAAGCCATGTTTGGGGAAGAGGGAGCGCTAAATTTGTTCACGGCAGGAGGCAGGAATGTTTTGGACGCGGCTGCATCGATTTCTCATTAACTGGTGCAGCGAAGCGCCCTTCTGCCTGCGTGGAAGAACCGTGCGCCACCCACTCAGAAGGGCTTCGCCGTTTAACACGATGGTACAGAGTACTTAATAATACAGAGGTGAAACGTCTGCGTGTATTGCGAATTTCAGCCACAAAATGACCTCACCAACCAGCGTCACGTCGTTCGCCAATCATTTCTTGCAGAGTAACTTGCCAGACGATAGTTAGGCAAATTGGGAATATTCCATAACTAGGGATAGTAAAAAATCTCGAAAACATTTTCAGCCAACACATTTTATAAAGTGCTTTAACTAGTTTATTCTCTCATGATTGGATGGACAAGGATTTAACTAGGCCAAGTTCTTTGCAGAACAATCACGAACGTTCTGCTTCATAATATCAGAATCCTCATTGGCCCAGTGAAATTTGGGTTGTAGCTTCATATATGTATGACAGCAAATAAATGAAAGAAAACTGTCAGACATGTGTAAAGTACGTTGAATCCTAGAAAACATTCAACATCACCCCCCGGATAAATCACCATCTCTATCCGTAACGTGTAATAGCCAATCATGATCGAGGCCTGTTTCCACAGTTTTGCGTGGCCAGTAAGCTATCCAGTCCACTTACATCAAATGAACCGCCATGACAATCCGTTTCTGCGTAATTACCTGTTCTGAGACGAGGGCAGCAAGGGGTGGACACTATTCCTGTCGCCAACAGCTCCAAAGCGTTGATGTGCTGCAAGGTCAGCATTGCTTAGCGATAGCTGTACACAGCACTGAGATTTCGGGGGGGATCAGAATTACCTTATTGGCTGTGCTTCCAGCCGGCGAGTAGGTCACCAGGCGCTGATTGGCCCACGGCGTTCCGACATGCTACTGGCCACTGCCGAAATTTTGCTGGCCTATGAGGCTGGAGTTCTTGGTGTAAGCCACTGTTTTACATCTGTATTTTTAAGTACTCTGCATTGAAGTTATGCATGGCTCTGTTACTGACGAAGAAGGAACGAAAAAAAAGCATATATTGCACTTCCCAGAGAATGAAATATATTTCGTACACGTGGTCACACCTTGTTGTTCGTCTTTCTATGGTATCGGATCCTGAGCAACGAGCCGAACACCTAGCTAAACTTTTGAGCCCTTGTTATTTTGCTTAATTTAATAAAAAATTAAAATTAAAACTTTTATATTTTAACCTTTTTAGAATATTGTAAAAAAAAACGTTATGAATATCAGTAAGCTTCAATATTATCAAGTAATGACACTAAAAAAATTATGTGCCATCAGAAATGAACAAAGCTTGAAAATTAATTTTTGTTCTATAGTCTATAACATTACTAATTATTAGAGACCCTGCCTGTTCACGTTTTGATATTATACCGTACTACAATTTGCAGTCATTTACATACTATAGTCGCACCGGCGTAGGAATGGGTCCGCCTACCCTGGTGAAAGAGAGACAGAGCGACTCGCAAAGCACAAGCCACGATTAACTCAGCTGGCAGGCAGGCAGATGAATCTGCAGGCACTTCCTCCCTCCCTCCTTCCCGGCGTGATACCGTCTTCTAATTGTTTCCTTTCCCGGGGAGAAGTGGCCCGATATTTGCAGAGCTCCCAATCCAACAATCCTCTACCAGGATTAGCTGCCACTCCTTGAATACCAAATCTGTACAAAAGTGAAAGCAAACCATAACTCTCTTGAGCTTGAGAAACAGACTTAACAAAAACGTCGTCATCTTTAGCAACATCAGTACTAAAACTTCCAACATTACAGAAAATAGATCTTGAATTGTATCTCCTCTTACGACGACGTGCAGGCGGCGTACCGGATGTGAACCACTGATTCAGTTCACACGCACGAGGGGGAAACTAGCAATGTAAACTTCCGCGGCAACGCCCCGTAGCCGTAGGCGTTACCGCAACGGTACCTCCACGAGAACAAGGTTAAATTATCAACGGAAGTACATCCGCTCAAACTGATCAGAAATTCCGGTCTCGCAACTACGTTCAAGGTAAAATCTGTTTTCAAACGTGTTAAAGGGAAATATAGTATTTAAAAGTAACACTATAGAACAGGGCTCTTAAACCCGTTGGCTGCTATCCCAGTCGAAAGTCAACTTCTGCACAACTTGTCCACGCAGGTTGAAGCCACCAGAAAGCTAGATATTCGCTGTTAGTTCGTAGTCCTGCAGCGCGTTTTTTGGAGGAGCGGAGGTGCAATGACACCAGTGAGACTATCTTATAATTTTATAACACGTATCCTTTCACACAAAAAAATCGCTAAATGCACCTGTCTCTAGAAGTTACACGTCGTATTACCATTGTGACTGAAGACACCACTTTACAATTTATTCCACCGTAAAAGAGGACATCACAAATGATAATATGGAAGGGAAGATTCTGCCGTGAAAATTGTTTAGCAAACTTGTAAATTGTAAAGACCCTATCATTTAGCGTTTAACTTGTAGAATAGTTTCACATATCTATATATGTATACAAACACGTCAAAGTTTGTATGTATGTATTTACGTATGTGTGTATGTGTGTTTATTCTCTTTACAAATTCTACACCGTTTTATGGATTAAGACCAATTTTGGCATGGATGCCCTTCAGTACCAATTACAAATTACTACGTTGGTCAAAATGGGCTCCAGTCTCCCATTGGTAGGGTCATCTTTTTTTTTAGCGAAAATATTTACGTGGAGGCTAGACTTCAATATCATATGTGCACACTTGCAGTTTTCATTTCACTATTAGACGCTTGTCTTCGCGTGAATAGTGCTTGTTATATGAGTGAGCCAATCAGAATTAAGTTTATTCGATAGCGACAGTCCGTGATTCGCAGGCAGACAAATAATATTGCGTAACAATTCAAATGATACAATCGCGTTAGACGGTTCTGAAATAAAGTCTTTGAGAATACAGTTTGTTCTGAAATCTTTTCGCGAGAAAAGGGTGCTTATTGGGCCCGAAAGCCAAAATCCCTAAACGCGGTCGTGTACATTTGACTGGCCTCTTACATCCATGAAAAGCCGGTTAGTTCTGCTAGTGCGTTATAATATTAAAATGTAAAAAAATTAATTTTATGCGCATTTTTGGCACAATTTTTGCACAATTTTCGCAGAAAAATTTTAATTTCATTAATTTTTCAAATTGGAAAAGTATGCCTGCCTCAGCTTGTAACTCTATTTGTTGTCTGTATGGTAACACTAAATGTTTTTCGTTAATAAACAAACATTTTTTTTTTCAAAAAGGAAACGAAGACAAATGTATAGTAAGAGAGTTATAGATTTATTAGCAAAAACATTTAATGTTACCAAAAACCTGACGACAGATAAAGTAAGAAGCCAGAATAGAAATACATTATTCCCAAAATAATATAAATAAAAGAAAATTTTACCCCAAATGGTACAAACGAAAATAAACCTTATAAATGATGCCTAAAATTACCACGAAACTCACTTTGAAAATAAATACTTACTCCCAAGTTTGCTGAACGTATTATACGATAGCATCTCTCATACCATACCATAAAATAACATGGCATCTTTGCCGATAGAATGACTCTTAAAATGTTGNGCAACGCCCCGTAGCCGTAGGCGTTACCGCAACGGTACCTCCACGAGAACAAGGTTAAATTATCAACGGAAGTACTTCCGCTCAAACTGATAAGAAATTCCGGTCTCGCAACTACGTTCAAGGTCAAATCTGTTTTCAAACGTGTTAAAGGGAAATATAGTATTTAAAAGTAACACTATAGAACAGGGCTCTTAAACCCGTTGGCTGCTATCCCAGTCGTAAGTCAACTTCTGCACAACTTGTCCACGCAGGTTGAAGCCACCAGAAAGCTAGATATTCGCTGTTAGTTCGTAGTCCTGCAGCGCGTTGTTTGGAGGAGCGGAGGTGCAATGACACCAGTGAGGCTATCGTATAATTTTATAACACGTATCGTTTCACACAAATAAATCGCTAAATGTACCTGTCTCTAGAAGTTACACGTCGTATTACCATTGTGACTGAAGACACCACTTTACAATTTATTCCACCGTAGAAGAGGACATCACAAATGATAATATGGAAGGGAAGATTCTGCCGTGAAAATTATTTAGCAAACTTGTAAATTGTAAAGACCCTATCATTTAGAGTTTAACTTGTAGAATAGTTTCATATATCTATATATGTATACAAACACGTCAAAGTTTGTATCTATGTATTTACGTATGTGTGTATGTGCGTTTATTCTCTTCACAAACTCTACACCATTTTATGGATGAAGACCAATTTTGGCATGGATGCCCTTCAGTACCAATTACAAATTACTACGTTGGTCAAAATGGGCACCAGTCTCCCAAAGGTAGGGTCATCTTTTTTTTTAGCGAAAATATTTACGTGGAGGCTAGACTTCAATATCATATGTGCACACTTGCAGTTTTCATTTCACTATTGGACGCTTGTCTTCGCGTGAATAGTGCTTGTTACATGAGTGAGCCAATCAGAATTAAGTTTATTCGATAGCGACAGTCCGTGATTCGCAGGCAGACAAATAATATTGCGTAACAATTCAAATGATACAATCGCGTTAGACGGTTCTGAAATAAAGTCTTTGAGAATACAGTTTGTTCTGAAATATTTTCGCAAGAAAAGGGTGCCCCTGCTTATTGGGCCCGAAAGCCAAAATCCCCAAACGTGGTCGTGTACATTTGACTGGCCTCTTACATCCATGAAAAGCCGGTTAGTTCTGCTAGTGCGTTATAATATTATAATGTTAGAAAATTAATTTAAAGCAAATTTTTGGCACAGTTTTTGCAGTTTATTTTTGCATTACTTAGCAGATAAATTTTACTTGTATTAATTTTTCAAATTGGGAAAGTATGCCTGCCTCAGCTTGTAACTCTATTTGTTGTCTGTATGGTAACATTAAATGTTTTTCGTTAATAAAGAAAAAATTTTTTTCGAAAAGGAAATGAAGACAAATGTATAGTAAAAGAGTTACAGATTTTTTAGCAAAAACATTTGTATGCTACCAAAAAACTAACGACAGATAAAGTTAGAAGCCAGAATAGGAATACATTCTTCCCGAAATAATATAAATAAAAGAAAATTTTACCCCAAATGGTACAACAGAAAATAAATCTTATAAATGATGCCTAATATTAGCACGAAACTCACTTTGAAAATAAATACTTACTCCCAAGTTTGCTGAACGTATTATACGATAGCATCTCTCATACCATACCATAAAATAACATGGCATCTTTGCCGATAGAATGACTCTTAAAATGTTGTCTTCACCGAGAAAAATTTCGTTCAGTACCCCAAGTTTAAACCCATCCACGAAAATTCCGAACTTCTCCCTTATTTTTTTTTGAAGAGATCATCAGAGGTTTCTGCGGCAAGCCGCCCCATGGAGTGCAGATCCAATTATCTCCAGTGCTCCAGAGAGCCGTTTTCTCCAGCAGTTTATGGGCGTGATAGAGACTGGAACATTTTACGGTTTTTCCTTATCTCTACGCTATATTTATAAAGGCTCCCTTCAGCCGCTGTTATTTGTCACTCGGCTTCTGCTCTTATGGGAAGCTTTATTTATATTCTATAATATTTTCAATGAATTATGCATTTCATTTCGGCTATCAAGACCACGATGTTAAGATCCGCCGAAACCTCTTCACTCGCTCATTAAACATTTTGTTACTTATTATTTCCGTTAAGTTCATTGATTGCAATACGGCACATCGAGTTAACTGTGTCAATATGACAACGTCGGAGCATTAACAATTCCGGACCTCTGAAAACAGAACTTGCACAGATGGTGTTATCGAATTGCCATCAAATTGAAAACATAACGGAAATATAAATGTTTTTGATTTCATGCCTGTCCTGAAATGAATTCGCGAAAATTTCCAGTCCCTATGACTAGGGCCACGTTTTTTTCGCGAAAATTTTCGCGCGAGCTAGACTTCAATATCCTATCTGCACATGTACGGCCTTCCTTCCGCCGTTGGTCACTTATATTTGTGCAAAAAAGAGCCTTTTACATGAATGAGCCAATCAGAATTAAGTTCCTCCGATTACTGACCATCCGTGATTCGCAAGAAGACAGATCAGAGGCACAACAGTTAAAGCGATTCAATCACTGAAGTGGTTCTGAACAAAAGTGTTTTGGAAAAAAAACTTATCCTGGAATCTTTTCGCTGAAAACAGGTGTCTCTGCCCAACAGCGTCATCTCAAGAAAAGCAGGCACTAACATTTATCTGATTTGCAACCTCTGAAACTACACGTTCAATTGTCCATGGAAGTGGTAAATAACATNTCCCTATGACTAGGGCCACGTTTTTTTCGCGAAAATTTTCGCGCGAGCTAGACTTCAATATCCTATCTGCACATGTGCGGCCTTCCTTCCGCCGTTGGTCACTTATATTTGTGCAAAAAAAGAGCCTTTTACATGATTGAGCCAATCAGAATTAAGTTCCTCCGATTACTGACCATCCGTGATTCGCAAGCAGACAGATCAGAGGCACAACAGTTAAAGCGATTCAATCACTGAAGTGGTTCTGAACAAAAGTGTTTTGGAAAAAAAACTTATCCTGGAATCTTTCGGCTGAAAACAGGTGTCTCTGCCCAACAGCGTCATCTCAAGAAAAGCAGGCACTAACATTTATCTGATTTGCAACCTCTGAAACTACACGTTCAATTGTCCATGGAAGTGGTAAATAACGTAATTTTAATTTCATCATTTTCATGTATTTAACAAGATGCTATCTGATGTAACATAATTACTTTTACAAGTTCTTGATATAGTGTAAGATACATAGTGAGACACGAAGTAAAAACTTTATTCTCAAGGACGTAACAGATTTTATACTATTTTGACGTGACTTTAACTCAGGCATATTCCTCAGAGTTTTTAAGATATAATTAATACATAAATTCCTCGTATCAGGACAAATATCTGCACGCAACATGCATTTTTCAATAAGCGATCAAAGAACCTGGGGATTAATTTTGTTTAAAACCCCGAAATAATAGGCAGAACCCAAACTGATTGTGCATAAAGAACCTCATCCCTCTCTAAAATACATAACTCGCCGTACACAATCAATTAACCCATTCAGACCCAGTGCACACAATTATGTACGGTACGCACGTTTACGTAATTTTTGGTCTATATTGTACACTGTACTGCACCCAATCATCATGCCTGTGAGTAAATGATTCGCAAACCGTCTTATTGGTACAGACCTGAAAAATTCATGAGTTTAACGCCCTGCAGGCTGAACTCTACAGTATGTACAAATATGCCGATGTCAACTGCACATTGGTTGTCTGATGTCACAGTGGAAGGCAACGATTGGGCCAGCGTTCTCCAGGAGGTGTCAAACATCGTGTGGTCCAATGGCTGAAGTTAAATAAACACACGTGTTTTGAATTCTAGCATGTCGCGAAATGAATCCGCGAATTTCTCTGGTCTCTACTAATAAGTAGGGCCAGTGACTTTCCGCATAAAAATCGAGGCACACAGTTGACTTCAATACTATATACACACTCTTCAGCTGTTTGTTATACCTCCATTGGCTGCTGGTGCCGTGTCCGTCTTCGACCAAGCCACTCAGGACAAAGTAGCCCCGGCACTGAACCTTCGTGATTCGTGTGCAAACAATTCGTGCCAGAACTTNCCCCGGCACTGAACCTTCGTGATTCGTGTGCAAACAATACGTGCCAGAACTTTTTTTAGCCAATCAAAGAAGTTGGACGATCCTACAGTGCTTTGGACTGTATCTTCTCTCCAATTATTTTCGCAAAATATCACTGCCCCTTGGTATAGGTTATAATTGGTTCATACAACTTTACCCGAACATATGGCCTACATCTCATTGGTTGTAACAACTAAACAACTATTGTGTCGACTTAAGCACAACAGCCACCATAGTGGTTTTGTTTGCAACAACGGAAATATGTCAATTCAAGTGGGTATGAAAAGTTAAAGAAAACCATGTCCTATGAAACAAAATTATTTTAAATATCGCTTTTCTTTTAAATCTTAGATAATAACTCATATAACGAANTAATTTTAATTTCATCATTTTCATGTATTTAACAAGATGCTATCTGATGTAACATAATTACTTTTACAAGTTCTTGATATAGTGTAAGATACATAGTGAGACACGAAGTAAAAACTTTATTCTCAAGGACATAACAGATTTTATACTATTTTGACGTGACTTTAACTCAGGCATATTCCTCAGAGTTTTTAAGATATAATTAATACATAAATTCCTCGTATCAGGACAAATATCTGCACGCAACATGCATTTTTCAATAAGCGATCAAAGAACCTGGGGATTAATTTTGTTTAAAACCCCGAAATAATAGGCAGAACCCAAACTGATTGTGCATAAAGAACCTCATCCCTCTCTAAAATACATAACTCGCCGTACACAATCAATTAACCCATTCAGACCCAGTGCACACAATTATGTACGGTACGCACGTTTACGTAATTTGTGGTCTATATTGTACACTGTACTGCACCCAATCATCATGCCTGTGAGTAAATGATTCGCAAACCGTCTTATTGGTACAGACCTGAAAAATTCATNTTTTGGTCTATATTGTACACTGTACTGCACCCAATCATCATGCCTGTGAGTAAATGATTCGCAAACCGTCTTATTGGTACAGACCTGAAAAATTCATGAGTTTAACGCCCTGCAGGCTGAACTCTACAGTATGTACAAATATGCCGATGTCAACTGCACATTGGTTGTCTGCTATCACAGTGGAAGGCGACGATTGGGCCAGCGTTCTCCAGGAGGTGTCAAACATCGTGTGGTCCAATGGCTGAAGTTAAATAAACACACGTGTTTTGAATTCTAGCATGTCGCGAAATGAATCCGCGAATTTCTCTGGTCTCTACTAATAAGTAGGGCCAGTGACTTTCCGCATAAAAATCGAGGCACACAGTTGACTTCAATTCTATATACACACTCTTCAGCTGTTTGTTATACCTCCATTGGCTGCTGGTGCCGTGTCCGTCTTTGACCAAGCCACTCAGGACAAAGTAGCCCCGGCACTGAACCTTCGTGATTCGTGTGCAAACAATACGTGCCAGAACATTTTTTAGCCAATCAAAGAAGTTGGACGATCCTACAGTGCTTTGGACTGTATCTTCTCTCCAATTATTTTCGCAAAATGTCACTGCCCCTTGGTATAGGTCATAATTGGTTCATACAACTTTACCCGAACATATGGCCTACATCTCATTGGTTGTAACAACAAAACAACTATTGTGTCGACTTAAGCACAACAGCCACCATAGTGGTTTTGTTTGCAACAACGGAAATATGTAAATTCAAGTGGGTATGAAAAGTTAAAGAGAACCATGTCCTATGAAACAAAATTATTTTAAATATCGCTTTTCTTTTAAATCTTAGATAATAACTCATATAACGAANAACCATGTCCTATGAAACAAAATTATTTTAAATATCGCTTTTCTTTTAAATCTTAGATAATAACTCATATAACGAAACTTTGTAAGGATAAGTCATTACATATATGCTGAAATATACTTGGAAATTTCCGAAAAAAAAATGTAAATTTGAGTTTTACACATTGTTCAATAAGTACCTATACATAATGTTACAGGCATATTACCATTTTATATACAGTACAAAGTAATAAAGTTTAAAAAAAATCATTAATGAGCAGATTTTATTTATTTCTATACAGAATAATATAATAACACATTGAAATTGAAACCGCAGCATCTATGGTCAAATATAAACAACAAGTCCTTGTAACAAAATGTTTGGAATGGTCACCTGGTATTTTTTAATTGTTATTGAAGTTTGCTAAACGGCGCCGGGAATCCGCAAATCCACGTACCTGGATGCACAACAAGTTGCATATCACGAAGTCGAACGGAACTGTGGCGCGTCATGCGGCCACCGCGTGTACATCGGTCAACATGAAAATACTTGCAGACACTACAACGTCAATAGTGCTGTTTGCTTATTGTTGGAAATAAAATGCAATCACATATGGCAGCCTTTACTACTCAATTGTTATTCTCCCATTGTTCGTGAAGTTTGACACACGTGTACTAACATACAACCCTTAGCGGTGCCCACGTGCCTCGAGTTTATGGTATCCCATGTGCAGATGCTCTCCACATGGCGAGCCAATTCCGTTCGCCTTCGTGGTATGCAACTTGTCGTGCACGCATGTACATATAGATGCAGACTCCCTGCGTCATTTTGCTTAATTTTATCTTAAATTTAAAAATACTAGATGACCTTTCCAAACACTTTGTTAGCAGTATTTATCGATTCTATTAGCCCGTATATACTGTGTCTTAATGTAGACTTGTTATTCAAAAACACGATGTATATCTATATACCAAGAGATCAATTGTTTTTAAACATGGGGTATTTGCTTATGGATATTCATAAAAAAAAAATCGTTAGCTAACAGCATCTACTTTAAGATTGCTACAGTCGCTATCCAAAGTGTTAAATTTTGAGCTAATTCTAACAGCAAGGCATTCCTGGGTTTACAAACATCGCCGGTTATGTAGGTACTTTCTGAACTGCCATTACTGTGGACTCGTCCGCGGGGACACGCAATTAACGCGATAAGGTGTCTCCGTGTGGTTGCCCCTTAAGGCAGGTGATCAAAACTTGTCCATGGCAGTGCGCCGCGGGGGAAATGCGATACAAGACCAAGGCTATCCCAGAAACTGGTACCAGCAAGCGTAGACGGGGGGGAAGTGGGGTGAGGGGAAGGGTTGGATAGAACGGGATAGGGAAGGAAAAGGCGACAGAGATGAAAAGGGTTGAAGAGGGAGGAACAGAGAGAGAGATATACACATACCCACCTACAGTGCTGGGTGTAGAACTTTTTTTTTCCTCCCGGAAAAGCTCAGCATCCCCATTTTCCCCCCTGGGCTACCATTCGACGGTTTTCCATCGGTCTCTCTCTCTCTCTCTCTCCCTCTCTTTATTGCTGTCTCTTTCTCTCTCGCCGTCGAACCATCCCCCGTTCTCTCCTGCTGGCAGCGACCTCGTCTCGCTGCAACGGCGCGGTGGGGGATCGATAGCTCTCCCATCGCGGCGTTGCCAATTCGTGCAGACTGCACGCAGACACGCGTCGAGACGCACGCCTGACCAACTGTTGCGAGGCGACCTGCCCGCTCGCCCGGTGCTGTACGCATGCCCCCCTCCCCCCTGTGCACGCGGCACGAACCAGTGGCTGCACGTAAACAGCTTAACCCTTTAATGCCCACTGTAGTCAATCGTCAACATGTTGCGCAGGAAGTTAACATTTGGCTGGTGCTGTATTCTGCGTATTGAGTTGAGTTGAGTTGAGAGATTTGGACGGCTCTTAACCACGAGGTTTTGAGAGCGGATATGGGTGAAATGATGTCAGGATGTAGCAGCGCCGGTGTGAAAAGGCAAGGGAAGCGGGAAACCCCTGAGAAAACCCACCGACCAGCGGCATCGTCCGGTAAGATTCCAACTTACGAAATTCTGGGAGTGACCCGGCTGGGGACTGAACCCGGTTCACCTTTGTGAGGGGCGAGCAGGTTAACCACTCAGCCGCCGTGGCCCCCAACGCACACGAAGGTTATTTTTGACAGTCACTATAACTCTGCAAAGCTCAGTGGCCAATGGACATCCCTGTGGGGAACTGATTGTTACACCGTGTTGCTAGTCTAGATAATGATTGGCCCATGTTACCACAGCTGAACACTAAGCCTTTAACTAGGGCCACCTGTTTATCACGAAAATACTAACAAGAAGGCTATAATTCAACTTCGGATGTGCATACTTGTAAATTTAATTTTTATCACTGGTCGCGTGCCTGTGTGAGCAGACATTTTATACTCGACTGGGCCAATCAGACTTAAGTTAACCCGACACCAAACGTCGGTGACTGACTGGTAGACACACTAATACGCGTGAGAGTTGTAATCTTCCAGTCACGAAATAGGTTCTGAACTAACGTGTTTTGCAGCGCAAATAGCCGTGTAATCGTTTAGCGAAAAAAAAAGGTGGCCCTGCCCATAACTAGGGCCACCTGTTTTTCGAGAAAAGATTCACGCACATGGTAGATTTAAATATGCTATTTGCACACTTGCAGTCTTAATTCGACTATTGGCGGCTTTCCCTTGTGTGGAGACAGCCTGTTACATGAATAAGCCAATCAGAATTAAGTTGCTCCTGTACCAACTGTCCGTGATTTTCGGGAAGACAGATGAGATAAGACGCGTTACAAATCAAATGATCCCATCACGAAAGTGGTTCTGAACTAAAGTGAGTCGGAACAAAACTTGTCTTCAGATATTTTCGCAAAAAATAGGTTCCCCTACATATAACTCATTGGATGCGTGAAATGATGTAATCTTGAGAGGATTCAATACATAACGAGTCATAATATTTCTTATTTTGGACACCGACAAACCAAAAACTTAAGTGGGTCTGAGAGTTTTAAAACAGCGGACGTCTACACATTTTGCTCGTTACGTGTATTTTCCTATCAGTATTTTTCTGAACTGGAATAATACAGTATGATTTGAAGTCGTTCTGTAAATTTATGTACAGACAAATAATTTAACTATATTTCGCTTGTATAGCTGTATTTTTAACACTCCCAGTTAACTAAAAATATCTTCACATTTGTTTTGGGAGGTCTGTAGCAAGAAATAAATATGGCATTACTCTTATTAATATAATGATCATTCAAGAAAATGTTCTTCGCATTTATGCACTTATTTATTTATAAATGTTTTAATTTCAGAAAATCCGAGTTAATAAACTTGTGACTGTTATATTTCCAAATCATTTCAACTCTTTCTTTTGAAATCATAATAAATTTGTAAGCATGGTATTTTTCATTTAGCTCAGTAGAAATAAATGGGATTTGTTGAATAGGAAAAGTTTGTAAGTAGACAGAGTTGTAGGACNTTTTTCATTTAGCTCAGTAGAAATAAATGGGATTTGTTGAATAGGAAAAGTTTGTAAGTAGACAGAGTTGTAGGACAGACTTCACTGTATTATGAATTCTTGAGCAACAGCGAAGTATAAATTGGCTTGTTCCTCTGTAAGCACACATTTTAACATAATACCACGGGGCATGCGACTCGATTGTTTCCTTGTAGGTCTGTCACAAGCTCACAGTTCAGTAGGCATGCGTCTAGTAAATAGTTTCAGATGTGTCGTTGGGGAATCCGCTCATCCGACACGCCCTGCAGGACTCGCAAACAATAGTAAACACTCAGCATTCTGGTGGCTTCATTCCGTGTGGCCGAGTTAAACAGGAGCATAAGTTCTGGCTGTGGCTGCAACCAATGAACAATTGACTTCTTGTATTGTGGAGTATAGGTTAGTGCAGTCCTATAACCCTAAATTGCATTTTTCTTTCAGTAATAAACTCTGATTTAGTCGTAGAAACAATTAAAATGTGTGTGTTTTAACTCTATTTGGTACTAAAATGATATTTCAAAAATTTCTATCCCCTAAGTTACTGTCACTCAACAGGCTCCTTGCGTAAGTATTTATGATCACTGGCCGATTACACTATACATCATAAACGGAAGCAATTAAAAGTTCATGCGTATGTATACTCGAAAACGGAAACGGTTGATCCAGTGAAAATCAAGGCCCATTATTTAGCGAGGACCAGCTGCACATGGCCCCTTATTTAGCGAGGACCAGCTGCGCATGGCCCCATCTGTGAGTGAGTGTGTGTTGAGTGTGTGCGAGAGAGTGTGTNCTTATTTAGCGAGGACCAGCTGCGCATGGCCCCATCTGTGAGTGAGTGTGTGTTGAGTGTGTGCGAGAGAGTGTGAGAGTGTGTGTGAGAGTGTGTGCGAGAGAGTGTGAGAGAGTGTGAGAGAGAGTGAGTGAGAGAGTGTGAGAGAGTGTGTGAGTGATAGAGTGAGTGGTAGAGTCTGAGTGATAGAGTGAGTGGTAGAGTGTGAGAGAGAGTGTGAGAGAGAGTGTGAGAGAGAGTGAGTGATAGAGTGTGAGAGAGAGTGAGTTATAGAGTGAGTTATAGAGNCTTATTTAGCGAGGACCAGCTGCGCATGGCCCCATCTGTGAGTGAGTGTGTGTTGAGTGTGTGCGAGAGAGTGTGTGAGAGTGTGTGCGAGAGAGTGTGAGAGAGTGTGAGAGAGAGTGAGTGAGAGAGTGTGAGAGAGAGTGTGAGTGATAGAGTGAGTGGTAGAGTGTGAGAGAGAGTGTGAGATAGAGTGTGAGAGAGAGTGAGTGATAGAGTGTGAGAGAGAGTGAGTTATAGAGTGAGTTATAGAGTGAGTTGAGTGAGTTATAGAGTGAGTTATAGAGTGAGTTGAGTGAGTTGAGTGAGGTGAGTGAGGTGAGTGAGTGAGTGAGTGAGTGAGTGAGTGAGATTTGGGCGATCTTAACGTCGAGGTTCTTGAGAGCCAGCGAGGGTGACGCGAGGTGAGTATGTAGCAGCGCCGGAATAAAAGGGCGGGGGAAACGGGAGATCCCCGAGAAAACACCGCTGACCAGCGGCATCGTACGGCACGATTCCCACACCGCGAAACTCCGGGGGCAGCTCCGCTGGGAATCAAGCCCTGTTTGCATTGGTAGCAAGCGAGTAGTCTAACCACTACATCACCGAACATCAAAGAAACCGCCACGCTATTTTTATTTTGCGTACTTCCCCGATGTGTGCTTGAACGGAAGCAATTTGAAAAGTTTACGGAACTAAACAGTCTGCTATGTACGAAATAATATTTCACGAGCCTTACAGAAGGCCATCGCGAATAACAACTTTGACCATGGAATTTCGCCCCTTCTCTTAGCTACACGTTTACCACACCCCCGGGTGCTTAGCTTTACCCTTGTCAGAAGCAAACGATAATAATTTCGACCCTAGTAAAGCATCCAATATGACGAGGAAATTGAAACCATAAATTCGTTGCCCAGCTGGAAAATCTGAAATTCAACAACGACGTGTACACAAAGTGAGGCGAAGCTCCGGAATCTCTCGGGATGGNTAATGACAAGGGGAAACATCAGTTTAATAATTGCAAGGTAAATTGTTCTCTTTATCACCTGCCCGCTGCTTTGCAACATCGCTGAATTAAATTTGGACGTAACGAGAAGTTAATGTTGATATGCCTGGCGTTGGGATGGTAGCTGTAAATTTTACCTAACGTCACAGTGTTGTGTTGATTGAAGGGATTTTGCTCAATTTTCGAGAAGAAAAGAATTTTGTAAGTAAACTTACAAAGAGGAATGAGAAATATTAGCGAATTCGTTTGACGATAAGTAAAATGTCACACACATGTACTTACTCATTTAATTTTTGCGTTTGTATAAGAGTTNGCGAATTCGTTTGACGATAAGTAAAATGTCACACACATGTACTTACTCATTTAATTTTTGCGTTTGTATAAGAGTTAGTTACTCTCGGGTAAAACAGACAACTGTGAAGTATAGTTTACAACTGCTTCTGAACTCATAAAATGGTTTTATTTATAGATAACACTAAAAATTTAATTATTATTGATACTTGTATAGGAATTGGTTTGCGCTTTAAAATGTTTTAATGACTACTTAGTAAGTATGTCACCTTAGAGAACTGAGTGCATATGCCAAATTTTCAGGAAAGACAATTTATTAGATGTGAACAGGAAATATTTTGAAGTATGTACAGATACCAAATAGTATTTAAACAACAAATTATAAATTTGTATTGCATAAATTCACTGGATTTCGGTGGAAACAGAACAATCGTGTTGGACCAAATGGGACATAGTTTTTTAATGTTCATATAATCGCCATAACTGGATGTATAAGTGATTATAGTTGCAATTAATGTCTAAAATGGCTATCAGAATACATTAGTGACTCCACCGTGGTTATAGCAATAGTGTTATAAGACGCAAGCAGAGCAACAGACAGACAGCAAAAAGTGGGTAGGGGGGGATGACGAGGTGGGGGGGGGGGGTGTTACTGAACACGTAATATCGTGAATTTTATATTCAACAGACAGCATTGTCAGCCAAATAAAATGTTGTAGACTTGCAATTTTTTTTTTTCGGGAACCAGTTGTTAAAAATATTTAAAGCACCACTAAAAGATTTTTTTGTAACAATTGTAATAAATATTATGTAATGTTAAATTTTAATGTTTGCATTTCAACTTACACTGGAATTAAAATTATTTGTATAATGCTCTCGAAAACAACTGTACTGAAAAAAATAATGTAGTAGGAAAAAGCTTTCGAACTGTATTCACAAAAATAGCATCATTGGAACCGATACTTGAATCTGCAACCTCTCGGTTATACCGTTCACACCTTACCACACAACTTCATCTTACAAGAATTTGCATTGTTTAGTTGCTATAATACTGGTATATTAACTTGAATGAGAACATAAACAATTTAACTCTTGCCGAGAACTGGGGTTCGTCATTTAGGCAATTACTGCATTTCAGAACGACTTTAAGTCTACAGGTTGATAGAACAGTTGAAGGGGTGGAATTTTGTAACTGCTGAATATTTTACTTTAAGGAATTTGCGCCGTGATGACAATTTCCAGCATTTAAAACCTACAAATTATCATCACAGCCTGTTGGATTAATTATATTATTAAACTGGACAGGTATAATACACATAACAGAGTGATTATATGGACTTCGAAAGTAAAATAAAAGTCAATTAAATATTTTACACTCGAAAGAAAGTAAAAAAAAAAATTCCTTCTATTCAATGTTTACTATTCAAAAGCACGTCGCTCGTAAAACACATTAATTTGTTTAAGTGAAATAAGCATCACAGAATGCAATGGTTTCACGACTTAAAGTGATTCCTGGTAGTTCCAAATTTTTTTCTAGTTATATTACAAATAATGTTCTGGTAACGTTGCAATGAAGACTTTCTGCATAGGATATTATTGTATTTTTACAAAATTTAAAAATGCACTAAAATTTCTCACTTATAATTACAAAACATTTTTGGAGTGCAGGTGGACGTATTGTGCAAATGCCTGGCATGAGGAGGCATTACGTTATTACAGTGGCTCGATTTTGAAACTAATGGATAGGTGATGGCACTAATGCACGTCGTGAAGTTATTTAAAGCATGGTAGGGACACAGAATAAGTACATATATAGTAGCGAAATGGCGTAGCGTATCCCTTGATGTAAGCGAACTCTATCGTCTTTTAATTAGCCAACATATCTCACACCTCCCACCTGCTGATTCCAGTATTATATTATAACTGTGANTTAATTAGCCAACATATCTCACACCTCCCACCTGCTGATTCCAGTATTATATTATAACTGTGACTTGTTGTTCAACATTATACACGTGATCTCTGCAAGTGGTGCAAAGTATTCCTACTTTCCTTGGTACCACTTTTAAGCGATGAACTCCAGACGCTTGACAGTCCCAGGCGAGGCGCTGCACAATTCTTCGCGAAAACACAATGCACTAAACCCATTGTTTAGTCGCGCCAAACTCATCTAAGTATCAAAGGAAACTCCGACCTACCCCACAAGGACACACACACACACTCACACTCACTCACACACACTCACTCACACACACTCACACACACTCACACACATTCACACACACACTCACACAAACACTACCACATAACACACACACACAGACACACACACACAAACAGGAAACTTAACTGTACTGCTGCGGAGGGATTTTACAATTTAACACTTCTTAGTTCAGATTTAACAGACATTAAATCTGAAATACTCATCACTAGGGCCAGTGACTTTTCGCGTAAAAATCGGAGCAAACAGTAGACTTCAATAATATATGCACACCTCAGCTGTTGTTATACCCCCATCGGCTGCTGGCGCCGTGTCCGTCTTTGACCAAGCCACTCAGGACTAAGTAACTCCGACACTGAACCTTCGTGATTGGTGCGCAAACGGTTAACGTGGGCCGCAACATTTGTTTAGCCGATCAAAGAAGCCGGGCGACCCTAGAGTTCTTTGGACTTTGTCTTGTCTCGAGATCTTTTCGCGAAATATCACTACCCCCTTCTCATCGTTAATTACAGCGCAGCTCAACACAAGACTCGGAACTTTTCACGGAATTACAAGAACTGTTCCCTGCGAGAACTGTACCAGGCACCAGCTAATAGCTCGCGACCGTGATTTTACTGTGCACAACACAAAAGTGTTTCTATTTAATACACGAAGACTGTCAGCCACGGCGCGTACATCCATCACCGCCACTGCCAGTTACTCTTCACATTCAACGGCTAAAATGTACCCATCCGTTCCTACTGGAAGCGGTTGCCGTCGAACACACGGCGCACTGTGCGTTTCCCCCGAACAATGATACACACTCCACGCAGTTTCGTGCTGAATGGATACATGTACGAAAGCTCTTTCCTCGACAAGAAGTTAGTTTTTTTAATGTGCGTGCATGTCTGCCTCACACGAACCTTTTATTGTGTCCCTGCTTGCAGGTATATTGTCACAACACGTTTTGATGAGATCGCAAGTACTTTTGCTCATGTTCTTTTACAACTTGCTGACGCTGGTTATCGATATTCTGCATTGCTTTTGCAATCTAGCCAGTCCCAGTATTTGGCAACCCGTGTGCAGTATTAGGAATTAAGGGATCCTCATTTCGCTTAGTAAAATTGGTTATCAGAATCAAACACAACAGAACATTTATTTATAGTGTATTGTTTTTTTAGCAAAAATAAAACTCTGTGAGAAAGTTTCAATGCAGAGGACATTGCAATTTCTCAGGTACAATTGATTNTTTGATGAGATCGCAAGTACTTTTGCTCATGTTCTTTTACAACTTGCTGACGCTGGTTATCGATATTCTGCATTGTTTTTGCAAACTAGCCAGTCCCAGTATTTGGCAACCCGTGTGCAGTATTAGGAATTGAGGGATCCTCATTTCGCTTAGTAAAATTGGTTATCATAATCAAACACAACAGAAAATTTATTTATAGTGTATTGTTTTTTTTAGCAAAAATAAAACTCTGTGAGAAAGTTTCAATGCAGAGGACATTGCAATTTCTCAGGTACAATTAATTNTTTTTTTAGCAAAAATAAAACTCTGTGAGAAAGTTTCAATGCAGAGGACATTGCAATTTCTCAGGTACAATTAATTTCCAATATGACCTGATGTGCTATTTATTTGGGAACTTGGAAGATCATAAAGAAAACATCTTCACTCCACTCTTCAATATTATTGGGTCGAAACCGAATTCTATAGGAGTTTCTCGGACGCCGAAGCATGCGTCAAAAAATTTATCATCGGAATCGCTGCCAATAGCAATTATATTTCTCATACGATTTGACATACTGACAGGAAGCTATCAGTTGGTCTAAGTGCCTGGTAGTTTATTCAGAAGTTTGTCAGCTGAAAAGGCAGTATCAGCTAGTCTTAACACACATTTTTGGGCTATCTAACTGATAAGTTATATACATAACTTATCAGGAGGTCGTAATACAGGCTCTAAGTACACTATGACAATCTACGTGTTATATTACTCATAATTGCAGACCTAAATATTTCACGTTATTATGCGGTATCATGCTAAAGGCCACTGCTCTGTAGGGGCCATGGTAGTGTAGTGGTCAGATTACTCGCCTCCCACCTAAGAGNGTATCATGCTAAAGGCCACTGCTCTGTAGGGGCCATGGTAGTGTAGTGGTCAGATTACTCGCCTCCCACCTAAGATAAACGGGTTCCATTCCCGGTTGGGGTCGCTCATGGATTTACGCAAGTGGGAATCGTGCCTGACGATGCCGCTGGTTGGCTGGTTTTCTAGGGGATATTGCGTTTCCCTCGCCCTTGCATTCAGGCACTTCTCCATACTCACCTTTTCTCCTTCATCGGCCCTCAATACCTCAATGTTAATATACGCCCAGATCTCGCCATCCCACTGCCCTGTACCCATGTGAGAGCAATTCGTGATTTAATNGTATCATGCTAAAGGCCACTGCTCTGTAGGGGCCATGGTAGTGTAGTGGTCAGATTACTCGCCTCCCACCTAAGAGAAACGGGTTCCATTCCCGGTTGGGGTCGCTCATGGATTTACGCAAGTGGGAATCGTGCCTGACGATGCCGCTGGTTGGCTGGTTTTCTAGGGGATATTGCGTTTCCCTCGCCCTTGCATTCCGGCACTTCTCCATACTCACCTTTTCTCCTTCATCGGCCCTCAAGACCTCAATGTTAATATACGCCCAGATCTCGCCATCCCACTGCCCTGTACCCATGTGAGAGCAATTCGTGATTTAATTGGCTATTGACAACTATACGGCGTCATTCACCTGCGTGACCATGTAGGTTGGTTGTTCAAATTGACGATTCCAGACACACGTTAATTTACTGTTAAAAGTGTTGCAAACAAAGATATTTGTGGTGCGCACTGTACTTCAATCGACACAACACTTGTTTCGTTGTTACAGCCAGTGAGCTGTAGGCTATATATTTTCCGTTCCAGTAGTGTGAACCAATTATGACCTAGGCCAGTAAGACGGTTTGCGAATCATTTACCCACAGGTAAGATCATTGATAGAGACCTGAAAAATTCGCGAGTTCAACGACCTGCAGGCTGAACTCTACACTCTTATGTACAAATATGCAGATGTCAACTGCACATTGTATGTCTGCTGTCACAGTGGAAGGCGACGATTGGGCCAGCGTTCTCCAGGAGGTGTCAAACATAGTGTGGTCCAATGGATGAAGTTATATTGACACACGTGTTTTGAATTCTAGCTTGTCCCAAGATGAGTCAGCGAATTTTTCAGGTCTCTAATCAATGATGATTGTGCTTCGCGGTGTGCAGTACAGACCTAAAGTTACCTACTCGTGCGTAATGTGCACAGTTTCGTACACTGGGTCTGAAAGTATTAACTACGGAGTACGCAGTAGCCAATCAGACAAAAGGCCCGCCGCATCGAGAGCCTTGCGCAGGCAATCGCAGAATGGGCACATCCACATCGAAGGAACCTCCAAGCCACTTTGCCACTGTGCACTTATATACTCTGTGATTTCGTTTTTTTGCGAAACACTCGTACCTTCACCCTGGAGAGAGTCTTGATAGCCCGAGGCAACACGTTACACCGCTCCAAGTCTGGCGGGCCGTCCCTGAGCAGGGCCCGACGAGTTGCCTCCAGACGTACTGCAACTTACAAGGAAAGGTACTCAGATGTGGAGCACGACTCCATCCCCTCGTTCATTCTCCGCCGGAGGATCCATCGGCGAAGTGCCACGCCTGCCTCTGGGATGCTCCACATTCGGTTTTCTGTGTGGGTGTGTGTGTGTGTTTTTTTTTTTTCGTTTTTTTTTCCCCCAAGCTGGCTTACTGCTCTTTCTGTCTCGTTCTCCTTCTCTCGCTACTACGCCCAAAATAAATATTTTCAGTTCGAAGAATATCTGATATTCCGCGAAGAAAAACACCCCTAAATAAGAATAACAGGATGTCTCGAAATGCAGGATGTCTCATCTCATCATAAGATGAGATGAGAAATTTGGGCGGCTCACAAAGTTTACTTTGGGAGAATAGTTTTCTTTACGGTTTTTCTTCATTAAATTCCAAAATCCAAAATTTTGATATCACTACTATAAGCTGTTAACAGGAGGCAAATATTTAAAAATAAATCACTGTTCTGTGAGAATTCACAGGAGCGAAAAACAATATGTTAAGTGTGAAGTTTTACACATAATATATTATTGACAAAACCTGAGGCACATAATATATTATTCTTTAATCTAAATGCTTCCAGTATGCTGCCCTGTTGAGCTGAATCCGTTTAACTTCAACTTTGTATCAGTACGGGTTTGCCTAACACACCAACATTTCTGTCAGGAAAGTAATTATCCCTCTAGCCGGTAATGACCGTGCATTTATATACGTTTCACAAGCAATTGCAATAATTGGGCATGATAGAAATTAATAAAATATGTTTTTATGTCTGGTATTTTTCTCTTTATTCTCAATTACAGCGAGAAAGTAACATCAGTTGTACATGCTCTAGTATGTTCGCGGTAAACTAAACACATTTGGAAGCACTGCTTAAGATCTACTTGTATGCACATCGTTTATTTCTTCGCCATATGTAAATTTAACGTTTCCATGTGCCTGGTCGCTTTGTTCATACGTAGACACTTGAAAAATTCGCGAGTTCAATGACATGCAGGCTAAACCGTACCTATACAGTCTTATGTACACATATGCTGATATTAACTGCCCATTGGTTGTCTGTTGCCGCAGTGGAAGGCGACGATTTGGGCCAGCGTTCTCCAGGAGGTGTCAAACACCGCGTGGACCAATGGCTAAAGTTATATAAACACACGTGTTTCGAATTCCAGATTGTCTGNCAGGAGGTGTCAAACACCGCGTGGACCAATGGCTAAAGTTATATAAACACACGTGTTTCGAATTCCAGATTGTCTGAAAATGAATCCGCGAATTTTTCAGGTCTCTATTCATGCGTATTTCTTGTGAGACAGTGAAAAAAATTATAAAAATAAATATTTTCCAAAATGTGCCTATTCTTACACTTATGTGCATGTGTAAAACAGAAAGCAACAATTTCAGTGTTCACAAACTTTTACCTGGCGCNCAGGAGGTGTCAAACACCGCGTGGAC
Source organism: Clitarchus hookeri (assembly GCA_002778355.1). NCBI lineage: Eukaryota > Metazoa > Arthropoda > Insecta > Phasmatodea > Phasmatidae > Clitarchus > Clitarchus hookeri. The sequence continues at coordinate 189,153 of NQII01003532.1, forward strand.
CAATGGCTAAAGTTATATAAACACACGTGTTTCGAATTCCAGATTGTCTCAAAATGAATCCGCGAATTTTTCAGGTCTCTATTCATGCGTATTTCTTGTGAGACAGTGAAAAAAATTATAAAAATAAATATTTTCCAAAATTTGCCTATTCTTACACTTATGTGCATGTGTAAAACAGAAAGCAACAATTTCAGTGTTCACAAACTTTTACCTGGCGCNTGCCTATTCTTACACTTATGTGCATGTGTAAAACAGAAAGCAACAATTTCAGTGTTCACAAACTTTTACCTGGCGCTTTCAATTCAACGTACAGACATGGGTATATTATTTTCCTCCATTGTTACCAACTTAACTGGACGCATGCCTGTCAAGCGTGTCCGTTAACCCATTCAGACCCAGTGTACACATGTGTGTACATTACGCACGTGTAGGTAATTTTTTGATCCGTAGGTAATTATTTCATCTGCACAGCACACTGAGAAGTTCGATGACCAATGTTCGTACCTGTCTGTAAATTATTCCCAAACCATCTTACTGGTCTAGAGGTCATAATTGGTTAATGTTACTGTAGCCGAACATAAAGAGTACAGCTCATTGGCTCTGACAACGAAACAAGTGTTGTGTCGACTAAAGTACAGCCAGCACAATAAAATTGTTTTTGTTTGCAACACCTGAAACTGAAATGGTTAAAATATATGCAGAAAGGGGCGGTGACTTTTTCAACGGTTGATTTCAAAGGTGTTCAAATAACTGCGAACAGCCTATACAAACCATTAATAAGTAGATACCTGAAAAATTCGCGGATTCATTTCGGGACAAGATAGAATTCAAAACACGTGTTAATAAAATGTCAACCATTGGTCCACGCGGTGTTTGACACCTCCTGGAGAAGGCTGGNCGTGTTAATAAAATGTCAACCATTGGTCCACGCGGTGTTTGACACCTCCTGGAGAAGGCTGGCCCAATCTTCGCCATCCGCTGTGACGGCAGACAACCAATGTGCAGTTAATATCGGCATATCTCTACATACGACTATAGAGTCTANTCGCCATCCGCTGTGACGGCAGACAACCAATGTGCAGTTAATATCGGCATATCTCTACATACGACTATAGAGTCTAGCCTGCAGGTCATTGAACTCGCGAATTTTTCAGGTCTATATTAATAAGGCTAAGATGTGACCATACCGTAGATAAGTACAAAGATACGAAATATCATATCGGTTCCTTTGATGTGCGTGTACTCAATCTCTGAATGGCTGCAAGAAGCTTTGGGAACGAATCTGATGTCTGATTGCCTACTGCGTCACGCGTAAGGTTTCTGATTGGCTGGGCTGCCCACTCGCGAGTAAGTTACCAGGCGCTGATTGGCTAGCGACGTTCCTGCAGGTTGTTGGGTAGTGAAGCCATTTTGCTGGCGCGCACGGTTGGAGTTGGTTGAACNTTGGCTAGCGACGTTCCTGCAGGTTGTTGGGTAGTGAAGCCATTTTGCTGGCGCGCACGGTTGGAGTTGGTTGAATAAGTGTCTGTTTCCCTTCTGTATTCTTAAGCTCTATGTTAAGTAACGTCAACTTTGGCATGCCATCAGCTATCAATAAATCCTATTGATCGCACATTTACACATTTCTGCACTTCGCGAAAAGGCTAGTAAATATTGGGAAAATTTTGCAAATCAATTTGGCGGCAGGCCTGAATTTACAGTCGGTTACACATTCGGACCGAAATCAGTTTCAANTTGGCTAGCGACGTTCCTGCAGGTTGTTGGGTAGTGAAGCCATTTTGCTGGCGCGCACGGTTGGAGTTGGTTGAACAAGTGTCTGTTTCCCTTCTGTATTCTTAAGCTCTATGTTAAGTAACGTCAACTTTGGCATGCCATCAGCTATCAATAAATCCTATTGATCGCACATTTACACATTTCTGCACTTCGCGAAAAGGCTAGTAAATATTGCGAAAATTTTGCAAATCAATTTGGCGGCAGGCCTGAATTTACAGTCGGTTACACATTCGGACCGAAATCAGTTTCAATTGGGTGCTGCCTCAGTGAGAATTTTTGATGAAAGTATTATTTATCACGTGAAATTGGTACAGTTCTTATCTACGTTCTTGTTATCAAAAAACCGGTAAAATCGCGTAATTTATTCTGTGGTCCACTTACAAAATTAACGCGTGCTTCAAGTTAACCCTGTCACGAAATAAAAAGTCGTACGATTTCTGCAGCTTTGATAACGAAAGAAATGATGATTATGGATGGCGTGTTTCACTAGTGCGAAAAACGCTGTGCATTCAGACCGTGAAATACATCGTTATAACTTGACGTAGTTTCGGTCTTCCTGTACACATTTATTTTGATAATAAAAAAAATTTCCCAAGCCACAAAATGTTTACACAATGCGTTTCAGCAACAAATCGTGTGCAGAATTGTTTCTTTAGAACGCAATAAATGTAACCCAATTATAAACTAATTTAAGGATTATCAAAAAAATCTGTAGTTTCTTTTTTTACCCCTTAATTGAAGTGGTATTCTTCTGCTGTGCAGTTGTTTACTCTTAAAGTGATTACGACAACGTAAAAAAAAAATTATGCGCTTTCTTCTCAAAATAACGTATTACATTAAATATTCTCTTCGGGTTTTATGATTACATAAACGGATGTGGGGAAAGAAACGTTTTGTTAAAAGTAGCAGGAGTGTAGTATAAGAAAAGGAACCTGTTTTTGCGAAAATTATTCTGTAAAAGTTACTTACTTGTTATTATGCGTATATCAGAGCTTATTTTTAGTTCCTTGCGAGTGCTTAGAAATTTTTCAGGAACTTTCTAAATGAGGTTAAACTGAGACATAGGATTAGATTTATTTAAAAGCTGATTTCCCTCTAGTAAGTTCCCGAATATTTACCGTGTATGTTGAGAACACATCAGCAAAGCATAACTGATTATCGTTATCTGATGCGGAATAACGAATAATAATTATTAATGTACGCATGGTTTGAGATGCTACTCATTATTCTGAACTCGGTCAAGGAGAATAATATTGCAATCGCTGTGAATTAGTAGTCATTCTACTCTTCAAAGAGTCTGCTTGAGAACAAGTGCATTCCGAGTAGACAAATTAAATTACGAGAGAGCGTCTCTCGCTAAGAGCATTTAATCATTTGTCGTTATGTCACTGTAGAGGGATCTTTTCAAAATTTATAGCTCCCTGATACAGTCGAATGTACTCAATACCCTAAAATAGCAAATGAGCTACCTTTTTTATTCATTTTATTTAGGAAAAAGTTTCGTTTTCAGCCGCTGCAGCGTATTATTTATGGTCCTTAACTATTCTCGTTTTGCATTAATGATCGCTTTGACCCCAGAACCAATGGGNGAAAATTTTGCAAATCAATTTGGCGGCAGGCCTGAATTTACAGTCGGTTACACATTCGGACCGAAATCAGTTTCAATTGGGTGCTGCCTCAGTGAGAATTTTTGATGAAAGTATTATTTATCACGTGAAATTGGTACAGTTCTTATCTACGTTCTTGTTATCAAAAAACCGGTAAAATCGCGTAATTTATTCTGTGGTCCACTTACAAAATTAACGCGTGCTTCAAGTTAACCCTGTCACGAAATAAAAAGTCGTACGATTTCTGCAGCTTTGATAACGAAAGAAATGATGATTATGGATGGCGTGTTTCACTAGTGCGAAAAACGCTGTGCATTCAGACCGTGAAATACATCGTTATAACTTGACGTAGTTTCGGTCTTCCTGTACACATTTATTTTNAACGCTGTGCATTCAGACCGTGAAATACATCGTTATAACTTGACGTAGTTTCGGTCTTCCTGTACACATTTATTTAGATAATAAAAAAAATTTCCCAAGCCACAAAATGTTTACACAATGCGTTTCAGCAACAAATCGTGTGCAGAATTGTTTCTTTAGAACGCAATAAATGTAAACCAATTATAAACTAATTTAAGGATTATCAAAAAAATGTGTAGTTTCTTTTTTTACCCCTTAATTGAAGTGGTATTCTTCTGTGCAGTTGTTTACTCTTAAAGTGATTACGACAACGTAAAAAAAAAAATTATGCGCTTTCTTCTCAAAATAACGTATTACATTAAATATTCTCTTCGGGTTTTATGATTACATAAACGGATGTGGGGAAAGAAACTTTTTGTTAAAAGTAGCAGGAGTGTAGTATAAGAAAAGGAACCTGTTTTTGCGAAAATTATTCTGTAAAAGTTACTTACTTGTTATTATGCGTATATCAGAGCTTATTTTTAGTTCCTTGTGAGTGCTTAGAAATTTTTCAGGAACTTTCTAAATGAGGTTAAACTGAGACATAGGATTAGATTTATTTAAAAGCTGATTTCCCTCTAGTAAGTTCCCGAATATTTACCGTGTATGTTGAGAACACATCAGCAAAGCATAACTGATTATCGTTATCTGATGCGGAATAACGAATAATAATTATTAATGTACGCATGGTTTGAGATGCTACTCATTATTCTGAACTTGGTCAAGGAGAATAATATTGCAATCGCTGTGAATTAGTAGTCATTCTACTCTTCAAAGTGTCTGCTTGAGAACAAGTGAATTCCGAGTAGACAAATTAAATTACGAGAGAGCGTCTCTCGCTAAGAGCATTTAATCATTTGTCGTTATGTCACTGTAGAGGGATCTTTTCAAAATGTATAGCTCCCTGATACAGTCGAATGTACTCAATACCCTAAAATAGCAAATGAGCTACCTTTTTTATTCATTTTATTTAGGAAAAAGTTTCGTTTTCAGCTGCTGCAGCGTATTATTTATGGTCCTTAACTATTCTCGTTTTGCATTAATGATCGCTTTGACCCCAGAACCAATGGGAAAAAAATGTGTGGTCAGTATTGTTTGCAGTAGATTTTTGTTTAAAGTTTAACTTGTCCTCAGACCTCAAATAACTTAGCGAAAAAATTTTGGTCCCTACAATTTATCATTACAGAAGATTTAAAAACTGGTACGCCTATTGTGACGTTGATCGTGTGGGATTATGAATATTTTCGGAATAAAATATACATGCGCGTTTCGTCAGTTTTTACACNCCAGTTTTTACGCTTTTATAAAGAGAACGAAAAAGAGTGAGCGAAGATAATTGGGCTACTCTTAACATCGAGGTCTTGAGAGCCGATGAGGGTGAAGTGAGGTGAGTATGGAGCAGTGCAGGAATGAAGGGGTGGGGACACGGGAGATCCCAGAGAAAACCCGCTGACCTGCAGCATCATCCGGCACGATTCCCACATGCGAATATCCGGAGCGAGCGAGCCTGGGATTGGACCCGGTTCTCCTTTCTTGGGGTCGAGCAGTCGAACTGCTAAGCCACCTGGTCCCACAAGAGAACGAAAATAAATTATATTTAATAGCTAGTGTAATTAATGAAATATATGCTATTTAAATTTATACGAGCGCATTGTTTGGTGGTTTGACTTTTCACTTTCCAACTTCTAGCTCGGCTAACTGGGATCAATTCCCGACGGGATCAAACCCCAATTTTTGTATGTGGAAAATATGTCGGACGTTATTGTTTGCTGTTTGGTTTTTTGGGGTACTCCGTATTCCCCCACCATCTCATTCCTTTTCTGCTCCATCCTCACCTTTCTGTACACACAACGGCGTTGAAAGAAGATCTTTCGAGTGCTACTCTTATCTTTCACACATTTCGTGAGGAAGGTAAAGGCTACACATTTTAAAATTAACGTTCAACATTACCTCTAGGATGACTTTGAATGATGTGCAATTAAGGATCAAATGAATAATTTTTTGGGGTCGCGGTGGTGTTGTGGTTAGACTATTCGCCTCCCACCAAGGTGAACCGGATTCGATTCCACACGGGGTCGCCCTCGGATTTCCGCATTTGGGGATCGTGCCAGACGGTGCCCTTGATCGGCGGGTTTTCTCGGGGATCTTCCGTTTCTCCCAGCCCTTACATTCCGGCGATGCTTCACACGTCGCTCCACCCTCATCGGCTTTCAAAACCTCAATGTTAAGAGTTGCCCAAATTTGTTCACTCAAGCTCTTTAATTAATTGTTTTAAAAAAAATTCGTAATATTAAATTATAGGCGTTAGGTTAATTTATAAGTTGTAGTCTGCTTGCTCCATCGCTGTGAAAGTGAACGTAATTTGAATACCAATACGTAGACTTGAAGGACGAAATTTGATACCTTGGCGAAAGCTTCAAAGCTATTAATAAAGTAACAAAAACGTAATGCCTTAAAACTTTCAACTTGATGCCTCGGTTGGACAGTATTACTAGCAAAGTCGCTGGAAGTCGTCCAGGAACGTGAGCGAACCAGTAAAGAAAGTGAGTTGTGCCTTGTCGCGGGTTCTAACAGCGAACTGCAAGGCCAAGGACGTATTTCTTGCGTCCCGCAGAAAGCCAGCAGTAAATTGATGTTATTTCTTTAACTGATGCTATTTTTGCTGCCGTCGTATACAAAGTGATTCTAAAATCATGGGACAAACATTGAGGGGTGGTAGAGTTCACTTAAACAAACAATTATTGTATAGGAATATATGGGCGGGAGTGACGCATTGAGGCACAAACACAAAAATAACACATGAAATGCCACACATTGTTTATTTACAACGTGGCCGCTAAATACCCTTTTACAGCAATGTTTATAATAATTGCTCAAAATTGCTACCACCGACAGTAATGCAAGCTTGGTAGCGTCGGTGGAGTGATTGGCGAACAGATTCAAATACGCCGGGTATTTCACGCACGCGTGCAGCCGCACAGGATAGTCGAGCGACGAGGTCTTCAATGGAATCAACTGGAGTCTCGTAAATGAGGGCTTTCAAACGCCCCCATAGGAAAAAATTGACACTCGATAAATCAGGCGATCGTTGTGGTCATTAATGTGTTATGTTTTTGTGTTTGTGCCTCAACGTGTCACTCCCGCCCATATATTCCTATACAATAATTGTTTGTTTTAGTGAGCTCTACCACACCTCTATGTTTGTCCTATTATTTTAGAATCACTCTGTATACTCTTATACGCAATATAGATCACTGCAGTGAATGCGTTCCAGATGCGCTATATCCAAGTACCAAGTCCCAAAATTGATCTGCTGTGTTGCCAACAGAACAGCCAGCTATAGGTTGTGCACGGCTAATTGAGCACTTATGAAAACCCTGCCTAGGATCTACTTTTCTTCTCATTTTATATACTATCGCTATACGTATGATAAACATTCACATAGACCGTCTCACTTTATACATGCGCGATCTAAGTGAAACCATATTAAATTTCAGGAATTAAAAAAAGGGATAACAACATGCATATATTTGCTCTTATGTGTAAAAAACATTAGGCGGCTCTTAACAACAAGGTCTTCATAGTCGATGAGTGTGAAATGAGGTGAGAATGGAGCAGCGCCGGAGTTCAAGGGCGGGGAAACGAAAGATCCCGAAAAGACCCGCCGACCAACGGCATCGTCCGGCATGATTCCCTCTTGTGAAAATCTGGGAGTTACCCGGCCGGGAATTGGCTTGCCATGGTGGTAGGCGAGCAGTCTAACCGGTCAACCACTGCCGCCCTTTGTAAAACAAAAACCAGGAACACTCACTTCCGTAGCGACAAATGTATTGTGTATAATACAATTTCCATACATCTTCAAGTCATGGAACTATTTTCATCGATTCGCTGCCGAACTTAACTAGGAGTTTGCTTGCTAGTGTGTGCTGAAGCATATAAGTAATTGGTAGGGACCTAAAAAATTCGCTGATTCATTTTGGGACAAGCTAGAATTCAAAACACGTGTGTTAATAAAATGTCAACCATTGAACCACACGATGTTTGACACCTCCTAGAGAACTCTGGCCCAATCGTCTCCTTCCACTGTGACAGCAGACAACCGATGTGCAGTTGTCATCGACTTTCTTGTACATAAGACTGTAGAGTTCAGCCTACAGGTCGCTGAACTCGCCAATTTTTCATGTCTCTAGTTATGGGTAGGGCCAGTGACTTTTCGCGTAAAAATTGGAACACACAGCAGGCTTCAATACTATATACACACCTCAGCTGTTGTTATACCTCCATTGGCTGCTGGTGCCGTGTCCGTCTTTGACCAAGCCACTCAGGACTAAGTAACTCCGACATTAAACCTTCGTGATTCGTGCGCAAACTGTTAACACGGACCAGAACATTTTTTTAGCCAACCAAAGAAGCTGGACGACCCTGCAGTGCTTTGGACTGTGTATCTTGTCTAGAAATCTTATCGCGNTTTTTTAGCCAACCAAAGAAGCTGGACGACCCTGCAGTGCTTTGGACTGTGTATCTTGTCTAGAAATCTTATCGCGAAATGTCACTGCTCCGGCATATAGGTTATGGGCAGTGACTTTTTCCAAAGCCCATCAAGAGTTTTACTTTTGTAATTAAGCGTTTTTACTTATAATTACACAGTCTCTGACAAAGTTCCATTTACACGGATGTAATGTACATTCAAGATCCGTTAATTTTATTTTGGGAATAAATTCATGGGTGTGACGGAAAACGAAGCGTAAACAAACGTCACGCCAGTTTTTGAACATGTTATTTTGACAGTTCTGTGGAAATTAGCAAGGAAAAGTAAAAAGGAAATACGTAGAAAACGAATATCAATAAACTTCAACCTACGTCTATGAAGCACAGTAATAGCAGTCAATGTAATACTTATAATTTTTGTTCACGGTTATACTTCAGCACTTCTGTAGCAAACTTTAGAATTTTTTTTAATTTTCATATAATTTTTACGTACCTGTATATATACTTGAAACCTTAACAATGTATTTAGCAACTCCGGGAAAAAAAATGATGACAAATATAATATTGTTGCAGGTTTATCGGAGAAAGTTTCTGTGAGGAGACAACTAAACCCATTTCGCTTCCGTCTTACGTTCGTGAACCCGCCTAAGCTTGCTTGCAAAGTGAATCACAGATACAGAATGCATAAACATGCAGAAGTAAAACAGTCGCCTTAGAGCAAAATCTAGCAGCACAGGTAAATAAAAAAAATAAAAAAATTACGTTTCGGGTGGGGAACTGCCGAAACGCGCCTTTGTCCAATCATAGCCTGATAGCTTATTCACCAGCTGGCAGCCCAGCCAATAGGGAATTTCTCTCGACACGCAGTAGCCAACCAGGTCTGTCCAGTCCACACAGAAGCGTTTGAACTTCCGGCACAGAGTAGATAAATACACAGATACGAAATGGCGTGGCGGTTCCTTTGATGTGGGCGTACCCACTCTCCGGTTGGCTGTGCGAGGCTCCGGGAACGGATCATGTGTCCAACGGGCCGCTGCATTTGGCCAAATGTTTCCTATTGGCTGAACTGCCGGGCTGCAAGAAGGTTACCAGGCGCTGATTGGTTGAACGGCGTTCTACCCCTTTGCCGGCCAGTGGCGCCATCTTGCTGGCGTGTACGTCTGCAGTTCGATTTACGAAGGGAGAGTGTCCTCGCCATCTGAGATTTACGTATTTTCTTCCATAACTTAGTTTTCGGAGTCAGTATTTAAAAAACCTAGCTAGTCGATGTTGTTTACAAATTCAAATTATTTTTCTTTCACGATTAGTTTTACATCAGTTACCGTAATCAAATGTTACTAATTATTTAAATTATGTCAATCCCCATTGGGAAATACAGGTATAATTTAAAACTAGTCAAATTAAAAAATCTTATAGTAGGCCTGTCATCATGCATGCCTAGTTTTTTTTTGNCAGGTATAATTTAAAACTAGTCAAATTAAAAAATCTTATAGTAGGCCTGTCATCATGCATGCCTAGTTTTTTTTTGTGTTGTCATAAATTTTCATTACGGAGATTTGTAAGAAAAATCAAAGATGGGATGGATGCGACCCTCTTGAGTTCTCTGACCCCCAGAGAATGTAAGAATATGTGAGTAGTGTATATGCTCATCAATAAAAAAAATTTCGTTACTATATACAGCCTTTTTCATGTGTTTTAAGCGATTTATTATTCCACTATATAACTAATACATCGGTTAATATGTGTTAATGTATAGCATACAATTTTCGTAAGTGTAGCAATGCTGACTTTTTTTCGACAGCTAAGTCTACTGGATGTCATTCAGATATAATTTCCTTACTTTAGAAATCATCACAACCTATAATAAAACATTTTTTACATAAAACACAAACGAAATATTTCGAATGCATAGAATTGCGTAACTTAACTCCGAACTACGTGACGGTTTGGAAAGTTTTCACAAATAGTGTAAAATTCTCATTTTCCCAAACAAAAGTTTTAGTATTGGGAAAATAATATTTATAATTGCTTACAAAACGTAAGGTCCCAGGTCCATCCCTTCGCGCCCTACGACAGATTTATGACGGTCGGGCTGGTGTTTGCGATGGACGTTAGCCGCTCCGACGACACAGCGCATTGCCGCCATCAGGCCACGAAATCATCTATGATTTTTATTTTCCTCTTTGCAGCTCCGTCTCGTTCCTCAACCCGCGAAGCTACTCCTTGAACGCGGATCGCAGCTGTTATCTGCAGGACGTTCAGGGGACGTCGTCGAATTTAATGAACGGAAGGTTAGAGACAGACCGTATTTCAGGTTGTTCGATGCAGCCACCGGAAAACAGTTCTGCACAGTAAAAAAATTATATTTTGGCACGTTTTGCAACCAATTCTATGGAAGCTATTTGCCGAAAGATTGTAAAATAACCAATTCTGTGTTACAGACGTTTGGTTTTAAAGGGACCCAGTTCATAGTGGTCAATCCTAAAATTAATTGGGCCTCCGAGGAAAAAAAAATTCACTTTAGTCCATTATGCACGGTTACTTCCAACTTTTCTGAAGCCCTGCTAAAGTTTTACTCCCAGGATATTCCTCCGCCTAAAGCAAACAAAGCTTAATTAACAAAGTCTAAGAAATTACACCAGAGAGATAGATAACACATAGCATTCGTGCGTACTCATTTTAATAATAACTTGCATAAGAACGTTTTCCTATTGGTAGGGGCAGTGATATTTTGCGAAAAAATTCCGAGACAAGATACAAAACTTAGCATTATAGGGTCGTCCAGCTTCTTTGATTGGATAAAAAATGTTCTGGCCCGTGTTAACCGTTTGCGCACGAATCACGAAGGTTCAGCATCGGAGTAACTTAGTCCTGAGTCGCTTGGTCANCATCGGAGTAACTTAGTCCTGAGTCGCTTGGTCAAAGAAGGACACGGCACCAGCATCCAATGGACGCATAACCACAGCTGAGGCGTGCATATAGTATTGAAGTCTACTGTGTGCTCCGAATTTTGCGCGAAAAGTCACTGGCCCTACTTATTAGGCATTACCAACACACAATTTTTTCTCACTGATTTAATTCATATCAATTATAAAAAAATAATTATAAGTTATATATGTAATGTAAATAAAATTTCAATTTAAGCAAATTTAAGTTGATTTTATGCTTTTTTTATGTTGACACAAGTATAAAACGCTTGCGATACATAACGTACTTCCGAATCAACCAAACACGTCATTAGTGGGGTGATTTTCCAGATGTGTAATGTATAGAGACCTGAAGAATTCGCTGATTCAATTTCGGACAAGCTATAATTCAAAACACTTGCGTTTATATAACTTAATCCATTGGTCCCTCGCCGTATCTGACACTTCCTGGAGAATGCTGGTCCAATCGTCGCCTTCCACTGTGACAGCAAGCAACCAATGAGCAGTTGATGTTGACATAATTTGTACATAAGAATGTAGAGTCTAGCCTGCAGGTCATTGAACTCGCGATTTTTTCCGGTCGCTAGTAATGTAACAAAGTGTGAATAAACCGCGAATAGACTAGCTCCTTTCGTATAAAGTTCTCTTCTGATCCGAGGCAGCGGTTGCGGCGTACAAAGCACCCCGAACTCAAATCAAATGATATCGAGTTTCGGCTCTCGCTGGAGACCATAAATAGATTTCGGCGTGTGGGATTCATGGTGTCCGTTAACATTGGTTCGCAGATGTTCTCGAGGCATTCCGCCCTTTTGTTACTGCTCTGTCACTGTCCTATCTGCGGGCCTTATTCTCAGCCATACTTCGACGAAGATTCTTCACGTTTTACAAAGAATTTATTCTTCGAAAAGAAGTTGCGAAAAATATGATTGAAAAACAAATGAATTATAGCAGTTTTGGATATAAGGATACAAGGACTTTAAGCAACAGCTTCACATTTTCGGTGTTAGGACAAGATAATAAAATAGTACAATGAGTCGACACGGTTCATTACAATTACCACTTCTAATTACAGACTTCTGTACCACGCAATATTTATTGATAGATGCCGGATATACTGCTACTAAAATATTACAACGTACCTCAGTAATCTTTATGTATTTGTTTTCATGTTTCAACTTCGCCACCCTGTTTACAGACGTTTGCTTACAATGCAACGCCAACAAATAAATTAAATTATATATATCCCTCCTTATTATTCATCTTCGTCACCGGCTGAATCCAAAAGTTAAAGTGACCTTGAGATGTAGACACAGTAAAAATGTAATTTTAAAACACGCATAATATTTGAACTACCACAATGGTTTGGTATTACAACTCCACCACACGCAACTGTCCAAAACCAGCGCATTAGCGGTGTGAAATTACCAGTTATCCAAAAGTGTACGAGAGAGGAGAGAAACTTTAGCGCAAANCAGGTATAATTTAAAACTAGTCAAATTAAAAAATCTTATAGTAGGCCTGTCATCATGCATGCCTAGTTTTTTTTTTGTGTTGTCATAAATTTTCATTACGGAGATTTGTAAGAAAAATCAAAGATGGGATGGATGCGACCCTCTTGAGTTCTCTGACCCCCAGAGAATGTAAGAATATGTGAGTAGTGTAAATGCTCATCAATTAAAAAAATTTCGTTACTACATACAGCCTTTTTCATGTGTTTTAAGCGATTTATTATTCCACTATATAACTAATACATCGGTTAATATGTGTTAATGTATAGCATACAATTTTCGTAAGTGTAGCAATGCTGACTTTTTTTCGACAGCTAAGTCTACTGGATGTCATTCAGATATAATTTCCTTACTTTAGAAATCATCACACCCTATAATAAAACATTTTTTACATAAAACACAAACGAAATATTTCGAATGCATAGAATTGCGTAACTTAACTCCGAACTACGTGACGGTTTGGAAAGTTTTTACAAATAGTGTAAAATTCTCAATTTCCCAAACAAAGTTTTAGTATTGGCAAAATCATATTTATAATTGCTTACAAAACGTAAGGTCCCAGGTCCATCCCTTCGCGCCCTACGACAGATTTATGACGGTCGGACGGGTGTTTGCGATGGACGTTAGCCGCTCCGACGACACAGCGCATTGCCGCCATCAGGCCACGAAATCATCTATGATTTTTATTTTCCTCTTTGCAGCTCCGTCTCGTTCCTCAACCCGCGAAGCTACTCCTTGAACGCGGATCGCAGCTGTTATCTGCAGGACGTTCAGGGGACGTCGTCGAATTTAATGAACGGAAGGTTAGAGACAGGCTGTATTTCAGGTTGTTCGATGCAGCCACTGGAAGACACTTCTGCACAGTACAAAAAATATTTTGACACGTTTTACATCCAATTCTCTGGAAGCTATTTGCCGAAAGTTTGTAAAATAACCTATTCTGTGTTACAGACGTTTGGTTTTAAAGTGACCCAGATCATAGTGGTCAATCTTAAAATTAATTGGGCCTCCGAGGAAAAAATTTGATATAGTCCATTATGCACGGTTACATCCAAATTATCAGAAGCCCTGCCAAAGTTCTGCTTCTAGGATATTCCTCCGCCTAGAGCAAACAAAGCTTAATTAACAAAGTCTAAGAAATTACACCAGAGAGATAGATAACACGTTGCATTCGTGCGTACTCAGTTTAATAATAATTTGCATAAGAAAGTTTTATTATTAGTAGGGGCGGTGATATTTCGCAAAAAGATTTCCAGACAAGATACAGTCCAAAGCACTGTAGGGTCGTCTAGATTCTTCGATTGGCTAAAAAATATTCTGGCCCGTGTTACCAGTTAACGCACGAATCACGAAGGTTCAGTGTCGGAGTTACTTAGTCCTGAGTGGCTTGATCAAAGAAGGACACGGCACCAGCAGCCAATGGAGGTATAACAACAGCTGAGGTGTGTATATAATATTGAAGTCTACTGTGCGCTCCGATTTTTACTCGAAAAGTCACTGGCCCTACTAATTAATAGAGACCGGAGAAATTCGCAGATTCATTTCAGGATAAGCTAGAATTCAAAACACGTGTGTTAATATAACTTCAGCCATTGGACCACACGATGTTTGACACCTCCTGGAGAACGCTGGCTTAATCGTCGCCTTCCACTGTGACAGCAGACAACCAATGTGCAGTTTATATCGGCCTATTTGTACATAAAACTGTAGAGTCTAGCTTGCAGGTCATTGAACTCGCGAATTTTTCAGGTCTCTTCTTATGAGGCATTACCATTACACACTTTTATCTCACCGTTTTAATTCATATGAATTATAAATAAATAATTTTAAGTTATATATCAAATGTAATAAAATTTTCATTTAAGCAAATGTAGGTTACTTTTATACTTTTTTATGTTGACATGAGTATAAAACGCTTGCGATAAATAACGTACTTCCGAATCAACCTAACACGCCATTAGTGGGGTGATTTTTTAGATGTTTAGTGCAACAAAATGTGAAGAAACCGCGAATAGACTAGCTCCTTTTGTACAACGTTCTCTTCTGATCCGAGGCAGAGGTTGGGGCGTACAAAGCGCCCCGACCTCAAATCAAATGAGATCGAGTTTCGGCTCTCGCTGGAGACCATAAATAGATTTCGCCATGTGGGATTCATGGTGTCCGTTAACATTGGTTCGCAGATGTTCCCGAGGCATTCCGCCCTTTTATTACTGCTCTGTCACTGTCCCATCTGCGGGCCTTATTCCCAGCCATACTTCGACTAAGATTCTTTACGTTTTACAAACAATGTATGCTTAAAAAAGAAGTTGCAAAAAATATGATTGAAAAACAAATGAATTATAGCAGTTTTGGATATAAAGGATACAAACACTTTAAGCGACAGCTTTACGTTTGCGGTGTTAGGACAAGATAATAAAATAGTACAACGAGTCGGTACGGTTCTTTACAATTACCACTTCTAATTACATACTTCTGTACCACTCAGTATTTATTGATATATGCCGGATATACTGTTACTAAAATATGACAACGAACCTCAGTAATCTTTATGAATTTGTTTTCATGTTTCAACTTCGCCACCCTGTTTACAGACGTTTGCTTACAATGCAACGCCAACAAATATATTAAATTATATATATCCCTCCTTATTATTCATCTTCGTCACCGGCTGAATCCAAAAGTTAAAGTAACCTTGAGATGTAGACACAGTAAAAATGTAATTTTAAAACACGCATAATATTTGAACTACCGCAATGGTTTGGTATTACAACACCATCACACGCAACTGTCAAAAAACAACGCATTAGCAGTGTGAAATGACCAGGTATCCAAAGGTGTACGAGAGAGGAGAGAAGAAACTTTAGCGCAAATAATATAATGTAGATGTTATATATAACTCCCTTTGAATGTCGCGTTCTCGTAAGAGCAGAAGTCGAGCGGCAGTGACGGCTGCGCTGATGTTGTAAGAGAGGGAGGGGGTAAGGGAGACATTTTTCCACCACCCCCTCCATAAGAACCATCGTTCTCTCCCTCCCACACACAGCAAGCATCCAGCCAGTCCACAAAGTATGACAGAAGTATCAAGGGCACATAACAAGCTCGGAGGTCGTGAGTTTGCCTGCCTGCGCGCGCATCCTGTTTGTAAGAGAGAGCGTATTACTTCCAAGAGAAACCCCCAGGCAGCAGCACGTCCTGTCAGTAGTGCGAATATAATACCGACGTTACGGACGTAGAGGACAAACATTATACTTTTACCCGAAGTTATTTTTTCTTTCTAACTGCGTCCTTAACGTAAAAGCCAGACCGAGATTCGAAGACAAATCGTATGCGCTCGAGTGCCACACCATAAGCATCCTCAGCTATAGTCCATTAACAGTTACTTACAAGTTTTCTGAAGCCCTGCTGAAATCTGCTTCCAAGATATTCATCCGCCTCGTGCAAACAAAGCGCAACCAAGTATATAAAACTAGCTTACCCGGCCACGCGTTACTGTGTCATAAAAGAT
>NQII01003532.1:209435-220044 GCA_002778355.1 Clitarchus hookeri
CAAGGCCTTGTAGTCTCGTGGCACTCACTCTCAAGGCCTTGTAGTCTCGTGGCACTCACTCTCAAGGCCTTGTAGTCTCGTGGCACTCACTTCAAGGCCTTGTATTCTCGTGGCACTCACTTCATGGCGTTCAGATTATAACGTTTCAGAATTCGTAACGAGAAAGTAGCTCTTCGCCGAGCCCTCTCTTAAACTTCCCACAACGCGAGTACGCTCATATTTACGACTGTGATTTTCAACTCCCGTTCCTCCGAGCTGGCCCCTTTTCCCGCGCAGTTCGTTAACTTCCGCCGGAGTAGACGCTCTTCCTACAATGCGCAACTCCATCGCGATATTTTCGCTTGACGCAAAAAAAAAATTATCGCAATTACTTTTACGTGCCAGGGGAAATGGCGAACCAACACGAAGTACTGTGCGCGCAGTTTACTGCCGATGGGGATAAAGTCCTCGGAGTGGTTTTGCGTTTCATCAGCTGCAGGGGGTAGGGGAGGGCTATCTGCCCGGTGCTGTTTCCGCTAGTGCGCTTGTTTCTGTACCAGTCTTCTATCTCGACGTTTCCTCTTTTATACTCACTTCACTCAAGTGGCACGCTCTTGCCGTGTAAGAAAGTATGTAAATGAATATAATGTCCTTCACTGAGTAGCTTCAATGGATTTGAATCTCAATGTTGCTTCACCATCTGAGCAGTCTTACTACCGCGATAACCACGCCGTTACACATGGGAAAATAAGCACAGCAACTGATAAGATTCGTCGTAAATAAAACATTTTCACGATTTTTTTTTCCTAACAGCCATATCGAACTGAAACGTTGTAATGAGAAACTAATAACTTGAGTTTAATTCACTGCACCTGTTCAAGTTTTGTAACAACTGACACATTACATGCGCAGTGAAGTTAATATTAACTGATGTGACTCATGAATGTTTGTACACTTATAGCTACGGGTGTTCTTGCGGCTAGCTGGCGTCTTCCCGTTAATGCAGAGAATTCAGAAGTAATCAAAACAGGTTTTTTTTTCAAATTTTAATGTTAATGGTGGATTATGGTTATATTCAAAATTTGAATGTAATTACAGCAAATTTACGGTGTTTACAGTACAGAACCCAGAAGAAATAATTTGCAATTAAAAACATGTATTTTATCCATAAAATTATTTTTAACAAGAAACAAAATAAAACCTTATTGCAACAAGTGTTACAAAATAAAAATCTCTATACGGTTAAGACGATCGTGAAAATCAAACCTAATACATACATAGACAAAATCACAGCCGAAAAGTAAACAAAAAACTCGAAAATATATTATTCAAAATTTTACACAGAATACGGTTTAATAAAAAAGTTGCGAAAAAACCATGTTTTATATTTTAACACTTCTTGTGATATTCGCCGCCAATCTTGTCTTAATACATTCAGTGAGCAAAAGTTTCGCGGACCACGGGGAATTATTTCCTAATGCACGTATCGAGTTTGTACTGTTGTGAACACGTGAAGGCTTGCAACAGATAACTAATAACATATATAGTATATTCGCTGTTTCTTCGCACTTTTCGAATCAAACCTTCGAAATTACACCCCATGTGTGAAGTGTTTGGTTGTTCCATAAGTATGGCGTTTATCACAAGCGTTGGCCATGAAAAAAAAATTATTTTACATTTGTACCACATACTGTTGAACTTGTAGACGTTATCTGTGACTGTTTTCTACTCAGATAAAATACAATTTTTACGTAGCATGGTTTTTGGTAAATAACGTGTCAAGGTCACACATATTTCGGATTAGTGATATAAAAATGAGAATTACCAAACCACTTGCAGAAAATTTAACGATAGCCCCAGAAAGGTCTTGTCTGTATTATTTTGAAGTATGCTTAGCAAGAGATATTTTACAAAACTTCAGGGCAGCCATGAATCACAATTATGCAATATTTTCATTATATTCAGTGTTTTTTTAAATTACAAAAACGTTTACATGCACAATTTTATAGACGTCATGAAGAAGCTTAAGTGACGTCTTCTTCCAGTGTCAATGATCGCATTCTGTATGTGCGTTATTTTGTACATTTTTTTAATTATTAAAATTATGATTTAGACATGTACTTATACAAAAATTATGGCGTAATTTTTTTTTCAGTGGATGGATTAATTATTCATAATTCCTATGTAACTTAAACGGTATGTGGTACAAAAATAAAATTAATAAAATTTTTGGGGCTGACGCCTATAAATGAGAATTTTTCGAATCATCAAAAATTTTCTACTTCTTTGCTCGTACTGTATCCTTACGCCACGTGCGAAATCAACATTGCAATTGACCTACTCGCTTTATTTATACGCCGTTCAACAATAACTGTGAAAGAGATTGGAGAATGAAACTTGTTATTTGTGTTTTCATTCCTACTGTTATATGCAGAAAATGTATTTTATAAACGAAACAAATTCGGGCTGCTTCAAGTCTAAACGTTTTGCTTTAAATTAAACTTAATTATACGGAATTACTTTTTCTACTTCATTGCCAACTTAACTGGGAGAGTGCTATTTATTGCTGACGTTAAAATATATACAAATTCAAAAAAAAAATGTTTTTCTAATGTTGGTATTAATAGTGCGAGTTAACCGTGGGCCAGTAAAACAAAAGTTATTTCAGCTCTACAGAGAGTTGATATATTTACCAGGTAGTATAGTGTTCAGGAGCTCTCTGCACGCGCGGCGCCGGCTGGAATTGTACTCCAGGTCGACGTTCCGACGGCAGGGGCCCCGAGGCGAAGAGAACACGCGGCTGGCGAACGCGCAACACAAGCGGCCGAGTACTGTCCAAACAAACGTCGACGGGCGAAGCGCGGGCAATTAAACTGCGAACCGCTGCTGCTGCGCTCGTGTTCCTATTCAACCGTCTTCCACGTGCTCGTCTCGCTGCTGGAATGGAGACGTGAAGGACTCAGAGATCCAACTACTCTTTAAATTAACACTGAAGGCGACTATGCACCAGCTGGCAGTTGCGACATTTGAATAGGAAATTGCATGATTCCACGCTACTGTCATAGAAATACTTAGTATAACGTAATATTGAGTACTTGAAATCTGTATTACCGCCGAATGAGTTCGTGAAATTACACAGCTTAAACAACTTATATTTATATTTAAATATCCTATGAGTAGGGGCAGTGACTTTTCGCGTAAAAATCGTAGCACACAGTAGACTTCAATACTATATACACACCTCAGCAGTTGTTATGCCTCCATTGGTTGTTGATGCAGNCGCGTAAAAATCGTAGCACACAGTAGACTTCAATACTATATACACACCTCAGCAGTTGTTATGCCTCCATTGGTTGCTGATGCAGTGTCCGTCTTTGACCAAGCCACTCAGGACTAAGTAACTCCGACACTGAACCTTCGTGATTCGTGCGCGAACGGTTAACGCGGGCCAGAACATTGTTTAGCCAATCAAAGAAGCTGGACGACCCTACAGTGCTTTGGACTGCATCTTGTCTCGTAATATTTTCGCGAAATATCACTGCTCCTAGAAATGAGTACAACGATGTTTGCTTTTGGTTATTGAGCGTGTGTTTTTGAGGGTAGGCATGTTGGTAGATGAGTAGGCGAACCAGTATTTGGTTACTCCGTTACTGAACGCGTGTGCGACTTTACGGGGAGGCACGTAAGACGCGTAGCATTACGTACCATCCGGTCGCGTACGTGGATCCGACCTCAAGTGTTTTGAAGTACAAGACAGGGATAGAGTTGCGTTAATATGAGACTCTTGCGATAGGTAAAAAATTATCGTCTTATAAAAGAATGTTTACGTCAAAGGAATTAACTTTTCTTCAATTCGTAGAAACAGCTTGATATGCTTACTGGCGATTGACTAAACCATTGGCTCATAGTCATAAAGGGATATATTTGAATCTCGGAAAGCTTTTACGGTTTAGTTTATTCTATTAATAAAAGATATATAATCGAGACTGACGAGCATGCGTAATAAAATTTAAGTGTTAAAGAAAACCCGCTTCAACTGTTTCTTGAATAGCAGTAACTTGATGCATGGAAAAATATACCAGTTGAATGATATACAGGCTAAAACTCAAAATTGTTTGCGCATACTTAAGCAAATATCAATCAATATATCTTTGTCTCCTTTAAACCTCACTGGAAGTCCACGATTAAAGCCCCATTTTCCACATGTTTTTTTTTTTTTTTTTTTCGTTTCACAAAATTTGCTAGTAACCCCTGAGTCAATTGCATAATTAGCCCAAACATTCAAGTTTTTTAAATCAAGATAATCGCTCAAATTAATACGCGAATTAATCTGATCTCCCCAAGTAAGTTTGTACAGATCTGCGAGTGTACACATGAGCAAGAAATGTTTGACAGTTTCAATGTGATGATAGCTACACTCGCATTCTGTGCATGGCAGGTCTTCAGATACTGTTCGTGAGAATGACTATCTCATGACTCGGCCAAACGATGTATCTACACTGAGAAACATGTATTGTTTAATAAAAAACAATGTTTGTTTGGTGAAACCAAATTAATTGTTTGTAAAGGGGCAATAACATTTTTTGAAGTTATACTTCTTTTGCCGCGTTGAGGGTAAAATTTTAGTGTTCAACGGAAGTTGCGCGCACACAGTGTAACGAAATTCGACAGTGAACGTGGTAGGGGTATGACCCAACGCGCATGCGCGCATTGTTTTCAAGTGTTTAAGGTTATGCGCGCATCGTCCAAGTATATACAAACGCAAGGGAATACAACATAGCACGTAGTTATATTTAAAACCCACAGAAAATCAGTTCATGTAATAAGCAAATTGGAAAACATTTCATTAATATCAGTTATTCATTATAAATATCTATATCTATTATTTATTAATTTTACTTAAATTGTGTCGTGAAAACTTTGTAAGTGACAAAAATTGTATAATAAAATTTTGAAAGTGTTTCTAAATATTTGAGGTTATGCGCGTATCATCCAGGCCAAAGAAGTATAACTTCTAACAGGCGTACATACGTACACGCACACTTTTTTTTTTTGTAATAACCATATTATTTTGTTGGTCTTATTTGGTTTCCCAGACTGTAACATTTTGTTGCTGCAAGTAAGATTTGTTTGGCCTACGTACATTTTATAGTTTCGGTTAATATAAACAATTGGAAGCCCGACCGTTAGTGGAACCTACATTGTTTGTAACCGAACACTATGCTTTAAGCAACCTACGCTAAAGTGACTAGCGTAACTTTACGAATGTTTTGAAATAAATTGTGTTGAAAATTGGCAACGTGCGCAAAAAAATCCAATTTTACCGTTTTACGTTTTAGTTACCCTTTGAACTTATTTTATAAGGATGTGTATACCATTATCAAGATTCAATAGATGCACTTAAAACAACGCTACTATCCGAACTGTCACAAAAAAAAATAAAGCCAACTTTCCAGCTGTATTTTCGAACAAAGGCAATCAAATTAGTGGCCAAACAAATATACGGAGTTGATTTAACTAAATATTTTAGACAATTTTATTTCTTTCGACCCATCACAGAGGTTTTGTTAATTTAAACGTAATTTTTTTTGTTAAACGAACAGAACTGATTTGGTTGATTTTCAAGTATTGTTTGAGCAACTAAATATATTTTTGGCCTTTTAGAAACCAATATTTTGTTGACTGGCACAAACCTTTTTCTCTCAGTGTACTTATTAATGCCGCAAACTGAGGCACATCCATTCATTTGGCTGACTTACGTACATAATGCAATGAAAAGTTAAAAGTTACAACTACAAAATTAAATTTTCAAGAGATTTAAAGTGCATGGTACGCTTTGCCGTCTCTTACATGTGGTTTGAAATACGTCTCGATATTTTATTGTTTACGGTCGTCATTCATATCTTAAATCCCGCAGAAATGAACCTTTACAGTATACTGGGGGGGGGGGCGGAATCCCTCTATACTTTCTCCAACGTGAAGCTACATGAAATAGGGAGTCCCCGCATATTTTATTTTAGGTATAAAAATAGATATTTTTTTTATTTGCATTACTAGTAAATTTTATGCTTACACTTTCTTAAAACTTCTGTAAGAATTTTCTTTAATTTGCGAAAATTTTCAACAGTAGCTCGACCTGGTCCTTTTCCTCGACCTATCTACGCTCGCCCCTTCTGCAGTCGATATTAGCCTCGCCCAAGCGAGGGGGACCGGCCCCCAGGGCCGCGGGGCGTGTGCTTCTCAATATCGCTTCGAAACTTCCCTGACGATATTGCAACTGCTTGTGACGTGTCGCTCTCGTGAAAATATCGAATATCGATGGTGGGACTTGGATGGTATTTACGACAGTGCAAGAGTTGGTAATGACGGTAATATCTTGATCGTCGGTATCGTACGTTATCTTGAAGTGAGTGGGTCCATTTCCAAAGTGTTCCTTGCCTGTGTGCCCTGAATGTGGGTAAACAGCGGAAAATATATATGGAGAGTATTTCTAAATGTGGCTGTGTGAACTTTGGTGTGAATTGTACGGTCTGTCACTTACATTGACTGTAGGAGCTAGAGCATTCTGAAACCAAGCGCTCAGCCTAAAATGAAATAAACTGTATTTAATGATTGCGGAGAAGGGCTACTTAAGAAATGGAACGGATTTTAAACCCGCGTTTAAAAGGCCTTCGCGCTGTTTTGGACGTGAAAAACCACTTGTAAATCTATAGCAATAGGTAGGGCCAGTGACTTTTCGCGTAAAAATCGGAGCCCGCAGTAGACTTCAATACTATATACACTCCTCAGATGTTGTTACACCTCCATTGGCTGCTGGTGCCGTGTCCGTCTTTGATCAAGCCACTCAGGACTAGGTAACTCCGACACTGAACCTTCGTGATTCGTGCGCAAACGGTTAACACGGGTCAGAAANGCCACTCAGGACTAGGTAACTCCGACACTGAACCTTCGTGATTCGTGCGCAAACGGTTAACACGGGTCAGAAAATATTTTTAGCCAATCAAAGAATCTGGACGACCCTACAGTGCTTTGAGCTGTGTCTTGTCTCGAAATATTTTCGGGAAATGTCACTGCCCCTAGCAGTAGACTACGCAGGAACAAGCAGGACCATTATTGGAAAAGGACATATTTGTGGACAAGGGACGCTTTGGAAATTGACTACTCAAGTAGACGTATTTCGCAAAAATAGGAGTAGAAATCCCATGTACAAAAATACTTATATCTCTCTTTATTGATATGATTTTTTTGGAATTTAGTTTCCTACATGCGAGGTACGAGGATTATAGTAAAACCCTGCTAAGACATTTGTGAAGGGACTGAAAGAAATATTGCTTACTAACATGGAAAACTTCTTGAAAGGGATAAATTACAATGTGCACATAGACTAAGTGCAAAATTTTATTCACTTATTAAGCAGGAATCTTCTTAAATGGAATACTTCATAAGAGGGGTTCACTACTTGCTGTTTCTAAAAAATGTGACAAGTAGGGCCACTTTATTTCCTCGAAAAGATCACAGGGCTACTTGTACTCCAAAAAACCAGAGATCAGATCCACTTTCGTGATTGGATGATTTGGACTGTCAAACTTTGCAGGTATCTGCCCGCGAATAACGGACACTCAGTGTCAGATTTACTTAATTCTGATTGGCCCAGTCGGGTAATGCACTGTCTTCTGACATAGACACGTGGCCAATGACCAAAATAAAACTGCACGTATGGCACATAGGATATTGGAGTCTAGCCCTCGCGTTAATATTTTCCCGAAAAACATGTGGCCCTAGTGTTAAGCACATCCGTGATTATGAACGGAATTAATTCATCGCGGTCCTTTTGATAGGGGTAAACCCGTTCTTTGATTGGCGCGCGAGGCTCTGAAACATTCCTTACGCCTGATTGGCTGTTGCTTACTGCGAAAAATTTCCTATCGGTTGGGCTGCCGCCTGTCAAATTAGTTACCAATCGCTGATTGGCGGACGGCGTTCCGACATCCCACATAGCACAGGATATCCACAGGATGTCCTTATTAGATCCACAATATATAAAAGTCATCTAAGTCCTACAGCGAGGCTCTAATGTATATCATTTGGATATCAAATAGTAGGCAGCAGTTCGTACCACGTACCGGATATCCATTTGATATTACAAAACCACCAATGGCCAATACTTAAGGTAAGTGGCGACATCGAAATAAGTATATAGGAAATCCAAAATATATATATCACATTGTGGATATTGGGTGGACATTTGGATATCTTTTGGTAGTATTTTGAATGTAAAATTGCTAATCTTGGATGTCCTTGGATATCCTGAATGTCCGAAAGTGACATCCGTCAGATATTCGTTGGATTTCAACGTGCTATATGGGATGTAGTTGGCCAGTGACGCCATTTTGCTGACGTGTGCGTCTGGAGATCGCGGTATAAGTGGATGTTGCATCTCTGTGTTCTCAAGTAATTTGTGACGGTATTCCGTATACCTGACCCACTTTCGTTTGCTTATTGCTACGGGTAGTGATATTTCACGAAAATATTTCGAGACAAGATACAGTCCAAATCACTGAAGGGTCGTCCAGCTTCTTCGATTGACTAAAAAATGTTCTGGCCCGTGTTAACCGTTTGCGCACGAATCACGAAGGTTCAGTGTCGGAGTTACTTAGTCCTGAGTGGCTTGGTCGAAGACGGACACGGTACCAGCAGCCAATGGAGGTATATCAACAGCTGAAGAGTGTATATAGCATTGAAGTCTACTGCGGGCTCCGATTTTTACGCGAAAAGTCACTGGCCCTACTTATACATATTATACCATAGAGAAAATATGTGTATTTGTAAAGCCGAGTAAAAAAATTGCTCTCATGCTAATTATTTTTAAAACGGGTAAGTGCGCACAAATTCGGTGCATTTTACCACTGAACGAATTTGCAAAATACTCGTGGATTTGTTGAAAGCGTCTCCCAAATGGTACATAAGAATTTCAGATAAGGTACTTTTCTCTGCGAAGAATTATTTTATTTTGAAAAGTCGATGTTTTCAGATAAGTTCATACCATGCAGTTTACATACGTTCCTCATATATTTCCGGCTTCTTTTGAAGCTATGTCAAGCAGCAACGTGATTGTAGCAAACCGAAAGTTGTGACAAGAGCAGCTACGCTTAGCGAGCTTAAAAACCTGTTAAGTACTACTAATTACACTGAGACCATCATTTTTTGTTTACATAAACATGTTTTAAATTTTTTTTCGATTCTGAAATCGTCACATGTGTACTTAAATTCTTTCTGTTTCCGATTAAAGCTATGTAGTGACCAAGCTATTGAATTTCGCATTAATTGTAATGAGAGTTGTTGCAAAAATACTTCACGTTGGCAATATTTTTCAGAGTTCTAAATGTCTTATTAAGTTAGCTCTCTGGCGGAAAATCTCTGTGACGGAGAATTAGAGTAGCGAAAATTTTTTTCGTAAAGTTATATGCAGTATATTCTCATGCAATGGGAAATGGAAGAAGAAAAGTTGCCAACGTAATTCAAGTGTATTAAAATATAAAATATATATTAGGAATTTTTAACTTAAACATATATGTAATAAATAAAATACAAGATATTTTAAAATATATGAATGATCATCTGCACGAAAGAGTGTTAATATTCTGTAGTGCTGTAATATTTCTTGTCGTTGGCCAGTTCCCTTTGCGAGAAACGCTCCAAACGAATTTTCTCACGTATGCTGATGCACAAAATCCAGATATAGCCTATCTAACTCTGCGGGGAAAAAAAATTCAATTTTCTCGTCTGGAATTCGCAACGACCACGTATTTATCACTTCTCGCCTAGATCTTTATTACCGTTTCCGTGATCAAATTCCGACTCGACACGAAAGTGATGAAACGTAACGTGCAACTCCTGCAGAATTGCGTCACACTTTCTGCCAGGCGTTATGAATGATCACTACACACGAACGAGCAAACACTTTTACTTCATTTATGACGCTCAATCCTTCAAACATCCTATACTTAAATCAACTTTTCTTCACGCGAAAAAGGGCCGCGGTGGCCTAGCGGCTAGAATGATTGCCTCCCACCGAGGTGAACCAGGTTCGAACCCCTGGCAGGGCAACTCCTGACTTTCACAAGTGGGGATCGTGCCGATTGATGCCACTGGTGGGGAGTGTCTTCTCGGGAATCTCCCGTTCCCCCCGCCTGCCTCTTCGTTCCGGCGTTGCTCCACACTCACCTCGCTTCACCCTCATCGGTTCTCAAGACCTCGATGTTAAGAGCCGCCCAAATCTCTTCACTCACTCACCACTTTGCTCTCGGAAGCTCTAAGATGTCTGGCGTGCTACGAGGTGGTAGCGGTGTCGCGGCTGTATGCGGTTGACACGGTCGAGGTCATGACTCTTTCCGACAGACATCAGCGAAGGGTTGAAAGGAGGTTGACGTCGGAGAAAGACGAAGCTGTATCACTACTATCTCTCCTCTCTCTCTCTCTCTCTCTCTCTCTCTTCCACCACTTCGTCGCGACTCCTCTAGAGCGTCTGCAAGATGAGAAGCACCGTCTGCACCCGGTATTGTTATTGGTAATTTGAGTGCCGTCGTGTTGGTGGTTGAAAGGGTGGTGTTTTGAAGAAGGGGGGGGGGGG